>CM038216.1:138222417-138559917 GCA_021442155.1 Cymbidium sinense
ACATGATTGAAACATGATTGAAACACATGATTGAAATCCATGATTAAATTCAAAGTTGAAATTCCAAATTCTAAATCTTGCCTAAGTCCTTTGATTTGCCATCATGGAGTTAGCCAAAATCAAATCTAAATCAATTCAAATTCATGAAATTTTCACATAATTTATTTATATTCTCATTTATATTCACATATATAAATGAAATATAAATTCAAATCAATCAAACCAAATCAAAAATTCAAATTCCTAATTCAAAATCCTTCTTAAGTCCTTAATTCCCTCTTAAGGATTTAGCCTAAGTCAAGTTCAAATCAATTCAAATTTATGAAATTTTCTCATGACCCATTTATATTCTCATTTATATTCACATGTATAAATGAAATATAAATTCAAACAACCAAAACCAATTCCAAAATTCAAGTTCAAATTCAATCAAAATCCAACCTAAGCCTTTCAAGTCAAATTCTTGAACTTAGCCAAATCAACTTCAAATCAAGCCAAACTCTTGATTTTCCTTCATGATTCAACCAATCCTTCAATCATGAATCCAAATATAAATACAAACTTCAATCACTTAATCAACACTTAATTCAAAAATCAAGCAAAAATCCATTTCATGTTCACCCTTTAAACTTGAAATTGTCAAATGAATCAAAACTCATTTGACTTCAAACCACTTGCAAATAGATTTATATTTCAATCATAAGTCCATATACAAGTTCAATCAAACTCAAATCAAGCTTTGACCAAGCCATTTGACCCACTTAGGCTCACTTGACCCAAAGTGGCCTAAAGTACCCTTATGAGGCAAATTCTAATCCTAACCAAATTGGATTAAACCAAACTCACCTAAGCCTCTCATCATGATCAACAATCATCATGGGATGATCAATCAATGAAATTGGGTCAAACAAAGTCAAACCTAAGGGTTGACCAAGTCAACACTTAGCCAAAATGAAACCCAATATAGCCAAAATTACCATAGGCCAAATTGATTGAAACCAATGATCTAAGTTCATTCAAGATCAATGTTTGAACTTGACCAAGTCAACATTTGAGCCTAACCTAGCCTAATTGGTCACTTGACCCAAGTTGACCCAACTTGACCTAAAAGTCAAAATGTGTCAAAACTTGATCTAAGCCAAATTGATTGAAAGCAATGGCTCAAGTTCATTCTAAATCACTTGTTGAACTTGACCAAAGCCTCAATTGGCCAACTAGACCTAGCCCAATTGACCTTGAACCCAACTTGACCTAAATAGTCAAATTGAGCCAAATTCAAACTTAACCAAAATTGATTAGAAACAAAGATACCAATCCACTTCATATGACTAACCAAATCTAAACCTACCCATGACCTAGCTCAAATAGGTCAAATGGGTCAAATTGGTCAAGTTGACCCATTTGACCTAAATGAAGTTATATGAACCAAATTCAAACCTAAACCAAATTGAATCAAACCAAAGCCACCAAAATATTTCAAATGGTCATATGAACTTGACCCAACCCTTGGTTTGACCTAATTTGACCAATTGGTCAACTTGACCCAAGTTGACCCATTTTGACCTAAATGGATCAACATGAGCCAAACCATACCAAATGAACTCCAAATTCAATGAAACTTGGCCAAACCTATTTTCCCAACATACCAAACATACCCAAATTCAAAAAATCAGCCAAATGACCATTTTACCCTTAGGCCATAGGGTAAATTTTGGCCAATTCCACTTAGAATTTGGTCAAATCCTCTTCATACCAACTTGATAATCTCCTAGTGGATCAAGTGAACACTAGGGAGGGTGGTGCACCCAACCCAATGGGTTTGGGTCAGCCCAACTTGACCCAATGGTCAAACCAACCACTCCCTTGAAATGGCCACATGGGAATCATGCCTCCACTTATTTTGAGCACATGGGGAGTTCATATTCCCACTCCTCTGACCAAATCAAACTTAATAGCCTAACAAACCCTTTGAATCAAGGAAATTGGATCAAAATGGCAAGCCTATGTTCGACTGTCTGATTGCCAAAGGAGGAGATATACTCCCCCTAATTCATTTCAATTCTAACTTCCCCTCTGTCGATTGAAGCTTAGGAACTCAGAGCAAGCCTTAAAGAGTGTTCCCAAGCTTCCTAGAGAGGATTTCAAACTTCATTTCTAGGTTTTGAGTTTAAAAATAGGGAGGTCTATTGAAGCTAATTCACTCCATACTCAAAATCAATTCAATTCCTTTGCACACCTCCATGGGTGAGCTTAATCGAGCTTTGCCCAAGCTCTCTTTCAAGTTCTTGAAATAATAGGTGATCCAATTCAATCAAGGCCGAGCTCAAGGAAAGGAGGAGGTGACCCATAGGAGGATCCACCCAACCTCTGCCCCTCAAACTTTTAACAAAGCTTTGTCTCAACCACGAAGCTTCTCCAAGAATGAGAGCTGTGATCTCCTGAGGTATGCCATTTTTCCAAGCTTAAATTCAATATGGTTTGGAGCTTTGTGAAATAAATGTTAATGGCATAGGATCTTGACCATTAGATGTGATCTAGGATGCATGTTAATGGTGTGGGTAAAATTTGGGATCAATCTGAGCTCAATCGAGCTCAATCATGGCCTCAAACATGGACAATCTCTATGGCTCACATGCAATCATAGGGATGGATTGGACAATTGAGGAGAAAGCACGTAGCGCCACCACCATGCAACACTATGATGCGATGTTTTAAATAATGAATTAGGCAATGCGTGTAAAGCAGATGTCGCGTCAATTGAATGCATGACACCCGTGGGATTAAGGAATTAATTAGGGATTTAAATAATTCTAATTAATCACCTAAGCTTCTAAAATTCATATCTCAACATTGAAAAATCAAAAAATATGAAATAAATTGCATTAGAAAGATAATTGAACATAGAATATTCTAAAATTGATTTTGAATAGTTCTTTTCTTTGAATTTGGGTTTTATTAAGAATGTTAATTTACTAATTACTCTCTAATTAATCCAATGATTAATCTCAAACTTCTTGGGTATAATTAGAGGGATGACTCTTGCCTCCCCTAATTTTCTTAGGATTTATTGGAGGCTTAATTAGGGGAATTGCTAGTTTATTCCTTAATCACTCCCTTAATGTAATTAAGGTTAATTAAGGTTATAATTAGTGGTTTAACCCACTGATTGAGTTGATTAAGGACTGATTAAATGAATAAGAGGTTTAGAGAATAATTTTGGGGCATTTTCTCTAAGCTATTCCTTAAATCCCCTTTTCTTCCTTAATTCATCCTTAATTAATGGTTAATTAACTAATTACCCCTTTAATTAATTTCAAAAAATTCTAAAACTTTCCAGAACTCAATTAATTCTTCTTGGGTAGATGTTTAGGTTTTCAAGAGCCTAAGTATAATTAAAATTCAACTCTTATGTGTGAGGGGTGTTTTGAACTTATTTAAGTTAAACCCCTTAGTTTAAATAAACATTAATCATGAGCCAAATTGCATTAGGCTCTTTTCTTCCTAGGTGCATTGCTAATTTAAATTCCTTGTGTGGTTTGTGTCATCTCATTGGCTCATAATTATTTGATTAACTATGCTAAGGTGGTATAGGTAAAGGGTAATCAACATGCTTAATTCATACCTTAACCTAATCAAAATATAAAAATGGATATAATCGCTTAAAAATTGAACAAAAATATCAAAAACTTGCTAGAATGGGTTAGGAATAGCAAAATAATCTCACATTTTCCTAATTAAATCAAACTCAAAATAAAAAAAATCACATTAAACAAACTTTGATTTACTTTAAGCTTTCTTATTTCATAGGATTGTCTTTAGGAATTAATTAAGGTGAATGAGTTTACATGCTTTCATTACTTTAGTTCTTTCCTAACATAAATATGTGTCATATGATTTCATACATTCATGCTTTTTTTCAAATTAGTTTTGGCTAAACTAAGAATATGAGTGGCTATTACATTATTAAATACAAATTATTTTCAAAATATATGAATCAATTATCAAACTGAAAGTGTGTTACTTATATCTTACTTATAAGCTTGCATGTGAGTAAAAATAAGGATGTGCTTAGTATAGTTTTCATTCTCCTCTCTTTTGGTATAGTTTTGAATAGGATTTGGCAAAGATATAGTTCATTTGAAAAGAACCTAACACTTGCTTAATTCTATATCCTATTCATTCTTATGCTATTAATTAAAAGGATACCTATACTTGTACATATAAATTGCATAAAAAAAATAAATCAACCAACACAAACTTTTGTATTCTTTCTTTTCCATTCATTTCTTTTGTACACATGCTTGTATTTAAGGAAAGTGGTATATTAGTCTGACAACCTTGGGATTATGAGGCTTTAAGTAGCCCTAAGTAGATCTTATACCTTACACCCTTGGTCAACAATGGTATCGTACTCACTTATGGCATTCATACATTCATATGTGCATGTGAAAATTGGATAAGAAACCTCTTTGCTACTTAATGAAAATCATGCATCATAAACATTCAAATTTTCTTAAATGAACTACTTAGCATGCATCATAAAGTGTGCTAAATATTCCCATTTGTATGTACAAATATGTTTAGGACTCATTCATATGCATGTTATACATGTTGGGAAAGAAATGAAGTAATGTAAGTTTTATGAATTTAGTTCATTTTACTTAATCTTAAAATGCCTTTCTTTTTGATTAAGTTTGTTTAGAGTTCATCTAAACTTAGGATTAATTAAAAAATATAATAAATCATTCACTAAACAAAACTAAAATATGAATCCACTTTAGAAATTATTTAGGTTAGGGAAGGAAAGAAAAGTTCTCTTCTCTTTCCCTCTCTTTATAACTTAATAATTAATTGTAGGATTCACTTGAACCCAATCAAAACATAAAATAAAATCAACCCAAAACAACTAAACCATTTGAATGAAACCCTCATCTAAGTTGAACATTCTTCACACTTAGAAAATTCTAACTTAAGGCCATAGCTAAGCATACCACACAAACCTCTAATGCACACACATTAGGCTAAGTCACCACTTCTAGCTTTAGGTTAGGGCGATGCATGGTTTGATGTTTGCTTTTATTTTATGATATATGTTTTAGTCTGGATGATTAGGATGTATGTGCATAGAATGAATGATAGGATGGTTTAGTCTAATCATTATTTTCTGCAGGGGATTGTGCTTAAGGGGCGTAGTAATAAAAAAATATAAATGCTTTTGTGTGCTTATACCCCTAAGCATAATCCAATATGCTGAACTTAGTCACCCATGTGTGGGGTGATGAGTCTAATATACATGATTGGGATTTGTGTGGTTTATTCAGTTAATCTCTATTTTGCAAGTGTTAGCTAGATTTACTTTTTATTTTCATGTAATTTTTGCAATTCAGATTTTGGAATGATTGTTATGGGGACTAGGATGAACATTGGTCATAAGATCTCATCTTATGTACCATGTGAAGCCTTTGGAGCAACCACCTTCCAACCATCCAAAAGAAGGAACCAAAGAAGAAAGATGAAAAGAAGAAGAAAGAAGAAAAGAAGAATGAAGAAATGAAGCTTGAAGACCCCCATAATAATGAATTCCTTGCTTGATTGTATTTAATTCATTTGGGTTATATAAGGGTAGAGCTACCCAATTTGTTTTCAAGTTTGTGCGGTGGTGCCCGACCACAAATGGCCTCCTATTCTTTTGTGATTAGCTTTATAAATTGATTGATGATTTGTTTAGCTTGTGCATTAAGATGTCATCCTTTTCCTAGTTTCTTCCTTGCTTGATGTATGGCCTGGATGTGGATTAGGTTCTTATGAAAAAATAAATCTTCTACTAAATTTAACAATTGAAAATTAAGAATAAAGAACTCATAACCTCACCTAAAGCTTAGGCTAAAATCAAGATAAAAGAATTAGCAACCCCTTAGTTGGATGAGCATTTCTTTTATAACATCATGCAAAAATGCATATTATTTTCACTCTTGATTGGAGGGCTTCCACCTTTGCTAGAGAAACTTGGCTTGACCTTTGAGAGTGATGGTGGAAACACACCTCCTCCCTTCTCGTTGATTTTGGCCAATAATCTCATTTTTCATGCATTAGGCATATGAATCATGTTAGCCTGAGTCAAATGATTGTCCAAAAATAAAAATATAATAAAATCTAAATTGCATTAGATTTAAATCATTTAAATCATACCGTTACATCATCTAGTCCCTTTAGGGAGTGAGTTTAAGGACTTAGTCTCTTTCTAAGTAAATAGCAGCCTAGCTAACTTGCATAGAGCATATGACTTGCCTACATAAATTTAAAATCATAGGAGGAGTTAGTTATCGGTCACCCCTAGGCAGTTGTAAGTCCAAGTAGTCAGGTGGTTTGTCCTCTCCTATAGAAGCAAACCAAATACCCATTTTTCCTTAGATTCAGGCTGTGCTTTTATCCCTTGCCAAAGCTCCCTAGATTTAGGTTCTGAGGTTGCCTCTCCCATTCATGAGTCTTAAGCATAAATCCTCACCTCTTAGGCATTTCCATAACCTTGTGTTGTGGAATCATAAGCCCTAAATTTCTAATGAAAAATTCAACTCAAATAAATTAAATCAATTTCAAAATATAAAGCCCAACTATATGATAGTTTAAGATGCTCACTAGGTTTTCTAGCATCATGGGCATCTCTTACTTATCTTCCTTTGGCTTTGATAATAACTCCCTCTCTTTGATCAATCTCATTTGATCTTCCAAAATAAACTAATCGATTGATAGCCCTACCTATTGAAAGCTTTGGAGACAATGATCATTTACCTTAATCGAGAGAATTTCTAAGAGAACTCACATTCCTTAGGATGTAATTAACTATGGGGGCTTGCCTCCATAGGGAACTTAAATTCGATTTAAAATAAACCATGCTTTACTTTTCCATGTAAAGTAGGAGAAAAATATCTAGTATATTTGAAGACCCATCATGTTTTAGGAGTCCTTATTAGATGATTAGGTCCATCATAGGATAGTGATTTCTATCTTTCGAGATAGTGCACTATTCCTTAATGTAGTACTCGATCATCTCAATAAGTACATCCTCAAATTTATGTGGTGTCCCCATATACACACACATACACATGATCCCAAAAATAAACACCACACTTATCTTCACTTAGACTTAGGTCATGCTTTGGCATATGCCAAAGTTCCTTAGATCTAGGATCCGATGTAGCTATTTCCTTCAGGCTACAAGCATAAATCCTCACTCTTAGAATTTTCACAACCTTGTGTTATGGGATTATAAGTACTAGCTTTCTAATAAAATGTCAACTTTAATAAAATCAATCTCTTCAATTTCAAACATATAAAGCCCAATCATAGGATAGATTGAAAAGCTCACTAAGCTTCCTAGTATCATGAGCATTTCTACTTATTCCTTTGGCTTCTTAAATAAGCCTTCTCCTTGAACAATCCCATTTGATTTTCCAAACATATCCAATTTATTGATAGTCTAGCCTTGAAATTTTTGGAGTCCCTAATTATCTACTTTAATCGAGAGTATTCTTAAGGGATCCCATTCCTTATGATGTAATTTACTATGGGGGCTTGCCTCCATAGGGAACTTAATGGACTCAATTTAAAATAAACCCTGCTTTACTTTTCCATATAAAGTAGGGGAAAAATCTCTAGTACATTTAAAGTCCCATCATGCCTTAGGAGTCTTTATTAGGTGATTAGGTCCATTATAGAGTGATGATTTACATATTTTGAGATAGTGCATCATTTCTTTAATGTACTTGATCACTTATAAGATGCATGGTGTCCCACATCTAAAAATAAACACCACAAGCTACCACTCCTTCTTCTCCATGGTTAGGATGGAAGGTTAAGCACGACTTAGCCTCACCTCAACTGGTGGGGTAGATGGAATGTGGTCCTTGGAATGTAATCATATCGCAAGGGGGATGCTTGTTTTCCAGATATTGACTAGTGGTACTTGGTCGAAACTTCAGGTGAGGTGACATGAACAGGTGACAGTGGTTGACGAATGGAGCCAGGTAATGTTGGTGACACTGGCTACCTCTCCACTGAAAATCTCCTCCAATAGCTAGAACTTATGAGTACTATCATGTCCGACTGATCGACTCTATTAGCTCACTGATCATAATGGTCAATCAATGCTAAGGCTGCCGACTGTCTGAAAAACCTCCTCTTATCTCTCTTGCCTTCTTGGGTAGCAACCTTGGCCTCCATAGCCCTCTCTCTATAGATTTGATCCCTAACACTCCTAGGGATCACTTACCTCAAATCATGCAAAGTGGCAGACTAAGAATGTCCATGAGTTCTCACTACTTTCTTGAGCATGGACCTTAGACCAAGATAGGGTTTCCTCCTCTCCCTATCCAGTGTCTCATACTCCATGGGTCATGGGGGTGATGCTACTATCATTCTAATATCTTCCTCTCCCTCTACTAAAGAGGTGAAACCTATTTCCACCAAGAATGGGAGAGGTCTCACTGATGGATACCTCTTCAGCTATATGGGAGGGCCTCCTGAACTTCCTTGGCTATGCACTCGTAGTACCTCTTGATCTTCATATTCTTGTTATGGTGCTGAGTCTTGGTCAAAGGTGTAGGGTGAGAGCTATAACCTCAAAAGTAGGGGAGACAATCTTAGAAGTTAGAACTGACATCCCCTTATAGACTGGGGCTATTGTAGAGGCAATACTAATCCTAATTGAAGTCGTGGTAGGTATAGATGGTACATGTGGTAGGGGAACCTCTAAGGCCTTCCACTTCGGGATGGGAACTCAATATTTGAATGAAGGTCAAAATATAAGTGGTGCTTCCATTGGCCACCTCCTCCCAACTTCATCTTGAGGGGTCCATCACATGTGACTTTGAAGTGCTCAAAGCCAAACTTGATGATGTGAGTTGAGGTGAGTATGGCCTGATCCATGGCCAAATCCACCCAAGGAGAAGAGAAAATGAGCTTTCCACAGGGCATGATTGCTTGAGAGAAGTGGGAACGGGGCTTTCTTCTTCACTATTGGAAAAGAAGGGTGTATATTAGACTTCATTTTGATTGGTGCTCTTTTGATTTGATTATGAATTGGAACCCTCATTTAACAAGTTTGATTATGTTAAATGGGATTCATGTGTATGTTGGAGAGATTTAGGATTTTAAAAAGGAATGTTAGGCCTTTCTTTTTAACTTCAATGGAATCTTGAAAATGTTGGGTGAACCTTACTTTACCAAGCTAGTGGTAAGAGGTTCTTGATTATATTTATGAAGGATTTCTTTAATTAATTTTTTTACTTATTGGAGACTTAATAAGGGTTTTAAGACCTACTTGGAGTGAGGTCCTAAAACCTAAAGGATGTTGGCCACCCTTGCTTAAGGGTGAAGTAAGCGAGGTGTCCAATGGAAAGGATGATAGTCTTGGACTTATATAAAATATAAGTCCACTATCGATGTTTGAACATAATGATTGACTACTAAAGATGGAGAGAGAAACTCACCCCAGTGGAGTCGTGAGAAAAATCTATGGTGTTTTAATTTAGAGTTGTAGGGACACTACGTAGATCTTAGGGGGTACTTATTAAAGTGATCAGGTACGACATTAAGGTATGATGTTCCATCTCAAAAGATGGAAAACATCATCCTATAAACGCTCCTAAGGTAGATGGGTCTTCGTGTATACCAGAGATCTTTCCCCAACTTTATATGAAAAAGCAAAGTAAGGTTTATTTTATGATAAGTTCTTTAGTTCCCTATAGAAGCAAGCTTTCAAAGTTAATTATATTCTAGGAAATAAGAATTTCTATGAACACTCTCGATTAAAGTATCTAATAAATATCTCCAAAGATTTCAAAGCTAGAGTATCAAAGAATTAGGTATTTATGGAAAGTAAAGTGAGAGAGTTCAAGTGGAAAGACTTATTTATGGATTTCAAGAAGGATAAGTATGGAGCACTCATAATACTAGGAAGCCTAGTAAGTTCTATAATCTATCTTATAGTGAGGCTTTACATATTTGAAAGAGAGAATTTACTTTTGTTAAGTTGGAATTTTTATTAGAATGCTAGGGCTTATAGTCCATTAACACAAGATTTGAAAATACCTAAGAGGTGAGGACTTATACTCATAGCTTGAAGGAAACAAATAGCCTCAAGCTAAATCTAAGATTCCTTAGCATAAGCTAAAAGCATGACCTAAGTCTAATCGGTGGGACATAGTTGTTTACCTCCACAAGAGAGGATAAACCCATCCTACACTTACGGACATACAACTGCCAAGAGTGGCCACCAGCTAATACCTCTTATGCTTTAAAATCATGTAGGCTGATCTTATGCAAATGTAAGATAGCTAAGCAATTATTTAATTAGGAAAGAAGCTAGAGTCCTAAACTCACTCTCTAAATGACTAGATCTGATGATGAAAATATAACTTAAAATAATGCAAAATTTACAATCTTTATGAAATTTTTTGACACATTCATTTTGGACAGAGGCTTTGGAATAATTATGCCTACATGCTTGATGAAATAATATTAAGGGCTAAATCAATGGGAGGAGGTGTTCTCCACTACAAAAGATGCTCTCAAAGTACAAGCATTCGCCTATTATGCAAGAATGGAGACTCTCCTTATTCAAGAGTGATAGAAGATGTTATGCATGATGTTATAACATTCAACATTCAACCAAGGGGTTGGTAAATCTTTTATTTATCTTGATTATAACATGGGCTTTAATGTAAGGCTATGAGTTGTATTAAAATTTAGTTATGAGTTATTAATTGGGGTTAAAAAAATTAATTTTATCCTAAAGAGCCTATTGTCTCTAGGCCTCACATTCAATCATCAAGCTTTAAGAAACTTATGAAAAATATGTCATTTCTAATACAAAAATTAAACACAATAATCAAACATTTATAAATTTCATAAAAGAATAAGAGGCACGTGTGGCCAGGTACCACAATACACCCTCAAAAAGAAAACAAGTTGGATAGCCAAGCTTTACTTTATACAACCCGGAATACAAATGAATATTATAATTACAAAGAAAATAAATACTATGGGGTCTTCATTATTTATCTTTATTCCTCTTCCTTCATTTGGATTAATTTGCTCCAAGCTTCACAAGGACCTCCTAAGCCTTTACCTTCTAGCCACCACTCATCCTAAAGCCCATAGCACTAATCCTAATCCTATTTGCAAAAATAATATATGCATGGAAAATAAAATTGAACTACACCTGCAAAATAGATGTTAGCTAAATAAACATACAAACCAAGTAATTATATTTCATATATTTGGACTTAACACCCTACACATGGGTAACCAAGCCCTCCTATCCTAATTGGATTGTACTTAGGTGCATAAGCAACCTGCAAGCAAGACCATTTATATTTATTTATTATTTCAGTAGCCCCTTTAGCATAATCCTCTATAGAAAATATCATTAGGCTAATAGCAACCTAACAACTAGTCTACACATAAACAATCCTAACATCCAATACATTACATTACAAAATAAAATATAACATCACTACATACACTATCCTAACTTAGAGCTATAAGTAGTGACTTAGTATTCTAATGTGTGTGCTAAGATTTGGTGTGGTATGTCTTAGCTAGGCCTTAGGATTATGATTATCTAAGTTTGGAATTATTTAAGTTAAGCATTGGGGGATGTTCCACCTCAAGTTGTTAAAAGGATTTGTTAAATTTAACTTGTATTTTACTTTGTTTCATTTGATATCTATTTTATATTTAATTATTATAAAGAGAGAAAAGAGGTTTGACCCTCTTCATCCCAATCTTAAGTTATTTTCTAAAGATATGTTGTTATGGCTTGAGTTTCTTTCAGTGAATGATTTATTAAACATTTTATTAATATTAGATTTGGGTCAATCTAAAAAAAATTCTATTCAAACATGAAAGGCATCTTAAAATTAATAGGATTGAATTACTATCACATGGAGAACATTACATCATTCCTTTTCATCATCTATAACATGCATATCTTTTTATTTCTTACTTATACATACTATATATTTTCATATTTTTGCAAACTTGATGATTCTTAATGCATGTATTTTGGTAGAAAAGAAAGATTTCAATCCTTAATTAAGCATATATATACAGATTAAGCCAGTACATGCCATTGTTAAACTAGGGGAAAGGTAATCTAAGACCTCCTTGGGGCTACATAAAGCCTCATATTCCTAGGATGTCTAGACTATATAACCTCAATACACATAAACATGCACATAAACATAAGAAAAAATCTTGCAAAGATTGTATATTAACAAATTATTTATTCATGTAAAGTAAAGTTTTATCCAAATTCTAGTACATGTACACATACGAATGAAATTAAGAAAATAGATGTCGTTGTTAAACCAAGAAAGTGAGGTAATCTAAGACCTCCTTATGGCTACTTAAAACCTCATAATCTCAGGATGTCCAGACTATATACTTACTAGATTCAAACATATGTAAACATACACATGAATTGTGAAAATAAAATAATCTTTTAACATATTTAAACTATTAAGAGAATGTAAATTTCATAGGATATTCAAAACATTAATTTGATTTTCATCATTTATTTAAAATTTTGAAAATAATTTGAGATTTATTATTTATAATAACCACACTATATAATAAGTTTAACCATGCAACTTACGTATACATAACCATGTTCATTTGATTCTTTTATTTGAAAAAAATGAATGATACAAGTGGCAAATTTATAGTGATTGAAAATGAATAACTAAACATTACCACATAATACATTCAACCACATTAATACCTAAGGACAATCAAGTCAAATAAATATTCCTTAAGATTAACCAAAGTTGTTTTATGAAGTTTGATTTTGATGTTTGAATTATTAAAACTTTAAAGAGGAGAAAAGATATGATGTTGACTACATTGGTGACGTAGTGTATTTAAGGAAAAGTGATTAAATGAATTTTATGAATTGATTAAGTTCAAATCATTAAGTAATGAATTTAATTACCCTTTTCTAAGCCTTTTTAATTTGATTAACTACTTAATCATGAGCCTCCAATGATATGCTTAAGAGAAATTAAAATTTACAATGCACCTAAAAGGACCTAATGCAATTAGGCACATTCTTAATTAATTAGATTAAGGAATCTAAATTAAACTCTTATGGTTTTCCCACCCATAGGTTAACCATAAATTCTTTAAAGACTTTATGTTATTAAAACACATAAGGGGAAACCCATGAATTGAATTTGAATCTTCAACTAAAGATTAATTTGATTTGATCTTTATCTTACCATTGATTTCCTAATTAACACTTATTACCACATGTCTTAATTAACCCTCCCAAAGAAATGCATTTAGGAAAATAATTAGGAAAGTGGTCTAATTATTTCCCCTCACCATTCCCACTATTTATAGTGATTAATCATCATTAATTATTTAAAATATTTAGCAATTTTAATAATATAAACTTGATTAATGAGGGTAATTAGAATTAGAATTTCAAATTCTTTGAATTACATGGATAATAAATTCAAAAGAAAATTAAGGGAGGCAGAGGACTTCCCATGAAATTAAACCACCAAATTTGGGATCAATTGGCCAAGTAATTAGACCTTAATTATGATAATTAGCCTAAACATCAAACCTTAATTAAGAATTATTTACTGATCAAACATTAGAGATCTTATTTTTATTAAATTCTCCTCTATTTAACCTTTCCAAAATGGGTTTACTTGTACTTTTTGAATTATTTTGCAATTAGTTATGAATTTTCACAATTCAAACCATTTAATCCTATTTTAATGCTTAATTAACCCCCTAAACTGTCGATGCCATGTGGAAGCTAATGTGGTAATGCTGGTGGTACCATGGATATGTTATTTAAAATGTACATAACATGACTTAGCGGTACAGTGTCATCCCTACCATTTGATCTCAAATCACAGCTACTAAAATTAATCACGTGGTTTTGAAAGGTTTAAATTGAGAAATATTTTGGATTAAATCATGATTTATTTATTCTAATTGTGGAACATACAGTGATTCAGTCATCCCGGCTGGAAGATGGACACCTTCCACCTTCCATCGCTCGACATAACTCACCGAGCTCATAGGATGGTGAGATTGACTCTAAAATGTGTGGGGAGGAGATCTAAGAAGAACTAATGGTGGAAATCACATAAAATCACATTTCGTTTCAAAAAGACTAACACCTAATGAGAAAATCTATGGTTGCTGAATTTTTACCTTGTCAGAGCTAAAGGTTGATGGTCTGTCAACTGAGGTAGCTTCATCATGAAGAGATGAAGCCCTGTTCAGAAGATATCAAGTTGCCTCCTTGCTAATTCCTCTATGGATCAAGCACCACAAAAGCTCGCGAGTTGGTCTTGGTGCCTTATGATCAAATCATGGGGATCAATTTATTTTGACTCGCCGGAGTGAGGGGAAGGCGTGGGAAGAGCTAAATTGGATTTGGTGAGGTTTAAGTGATGTTTGAAAGATGGGGCTCTCTATTTCATTCGGTGGTTGGTCTCCTAAGCGATGGAGTGCATTAGGGATTGGGGAAGGCTCTTGGACTATTCAGAATGCTCTGAGGATGCCATCTGTGAAATTTGAATGGATGGGGATGAGTATACTCTTCTCATGAACCAATGAGATTGGCTTAGCCTTTGAGCAATCGGCCAGGTGGGTGAGTGGAGGTGAGGTGGAGGTGCTTGAAAGGTTGAGGTAGTAGTATGGACTAGCATAGGGTGTACCTCCTCCTCCAAGTGAACCAATGGAGATCCAAGATGAACTCACCCTCTCATGGCTAAAAGCTAAACCCAACAACCTTGGGTTAGGTTGGGTCAGTGGTCCACATGTCCAAGAAGGGCCAAAGGTGGCTTCGAAGGCATGGGGAGTGGGAGAACCCATCCAAATGAGGATTTTATCCCATTTGAGTGGCTTGTTCAAGGGTTTTAACCCAAATTGGGTTCACCATGGGTTGGGCCCATTTAGGCAGATCCATGGTGACCCAAGGATCAATCTTCCCAAGTTTGGTTGGGTTTGGGCTTGGTTTGGATGGGTTTGGCTCAATTTGACCCATATGGGTCAAATTAGGTTCAATTATGTTAGGTTGACCAGTTGCTCAAATTGTGTCAAACCAAGGGTTTGGATATGTTCAATTGATAATTTGAAATGTATTGGTTCAATTGATTTGGTTTAATTTGAAGTGGATTTGATTTTGGCTCATATTGTCTCATTTCAGCAAAAGGCTAAGTTGACCAATTTTGTCAAATTGACTAAATTGGCTAGGGTGGAGGGTTGTTTTAGGTTTAATTAATCAATTAAGAATGATTGTAGGTGTTGGTTTGAATCAATTTGGATTTGAGAAGGATTTGGTTCAATTGGACCCTTTAGGTCAATTTGGGCTAAAGGGGTCAATTGGGTTAGCTTGACCAAATTTGGTTCAATTGAAGGTTGGATCATGTTCAATAATCAATTTATGATTGATTAGAGGCATTGGTTTTAATCAATTGGAGTTAGAATGTGATTTGGTTCAATTTGACCCTTTAGGTCAAATAGGGTCAACTTGGGTTAATTGGTCAAATTAGTTTGGTTTCATTCAATTGATTGCAATTGAATTATCCAAGATGATAAACAATCATTGTGGAATGGGTTGGATGGGTTGATTTAATCCAATTTTGATTGGATTGAAGTTTGAGTGAATTTGGTCATTTAGGCCACTTTGGGTCATGTGGACCAATTGGGTTAATTGAATTGATTGGTTAGTGAGTTGAATTGGTGGAAGGAATGTTAATAAGAGTTCAATGGTGGATTTATGGTTGATTGGGCCTTGATTTTTTGATTTGAGTTTGATTAGATTTTGGCTCATTTGGACCCTTTGGGTCAAATGGGCTAACTTGGGTTGATTGGATTCATTTGGTTTAATTGGTTTGATTGTAAGTATTGGAAGGGTTTGAAATTATCTATTGAATGATTGGAGTGATTGAGAAAATCAAGTTGGGTTTAGTTTATTTGAATGGTTTTTTGGATGAATCCATAAGATCATTGTGGGATTAACTTAGGTTAGGGGCTAATTTGGCTTGGGCTTGGATATAAAATAAAAATTCAGTTTGAGGTTGGTTGTGTTTAGTTTATGGGAGTCTTAGATTTGGATGAGTAGACAAGCATGGCTTTTAGTTTAGGCCATAGGATAGGTAAGACCTATTTGTTCTAAGGTGTATCCTAAGTTTAGGGTATGCCTTCCTATGTCTCTAGGCTTGGGTTTAATGTTCTTTTAGCTGCAAGAAGTGTCTTATAACTAGAGAAATCTAAGTGCCTAGAAAGTTCCTAAGCCTAAGATGAGGTAGGTCAATCCTCACTCTCAAAGTGAGGTGAACAAAAGGACTCCTAATATGTATGGTGTAACTAGCAAAACACACTATACATTTGGCATTGACCAAGATGATCAATAGCATCTGGGAAGACCACAAGCACTAATGATGGTTATGCATACCTCCATGAAGAGATAGATAGAACTATGGGAGAGTTAAGTAGATTTGGACTAACTTATTAAGAATTGATTTCATGCGAAAGACATGGAGAGAAATCTATTAGAGATTTACAGATGAACTTGGTTAGATTATAGATTGATTTATGCGAAGGAGCATGAAGGGGGATCCACTGGGGATTGAGGTGTGATCAAATTTGTTTGATTTATCTGAATTATGTTGATTAATTTTAATTTGAACTTAGTAATTTGTGTTGATTTGATTATGTTGATTGATTTTGTTTGAGTTTGGTGATTCATTTTGATTTTGATTTAATTTGTTGAAATAGTGTGGACCCTGTCAGTTTGATGGACGCACTAAGGAGGCTATGTGAGCCTATGCCAGCTATAGATTTACTAGTCCAAAGGGTAGTCTGCATTGAATAGTATGACTATTCAACCTGGGGTTGCTTCGATTTGCAATGGCTACACTAAGAAGGAAGCTTCGAGGACTCACATATTCCAAAACATACTCATCCATTAGGGTGACTGTGATGATACAACAAGTCAAATCTGACTACTAGTGCCTCTTGGGCTTATCTCAACTTAGTAAGTGATTCTTATAGGGAGTTTTCTGACCGAAAGATAGGGATTGGTAAGTTCTCGGGTCTTATCCTAATCCATAAGAGATTTCATTTTATTTGTTTCTTTATTTATTTGTTTAGCATGGACCCTATTGGTTTGTAATAAGTCACACTAAGAAGGAGCCATAGGGGCTTTGGCTTATCTCTAATTTATTAGCCCAAAGGAAGTGCATATCCCGAGTTTTCAACCAAATGGTGGCTAGTAGTAAGCCCATGGCTTCAATTGCTCATGCCACTATCATTTATGGTCGTAGAATATTTTCTTGAGTATTTTCTAGCAAACCATTCACATTGGGTAGTACGTCATAGAGTTCTCCAATCTATGTTGTGTCTCTAGGTAAAATTGCTAGTCTTTCTGCTCTTGAAAGTGGTACCATTATCGATATGATTCAGGTACTAAATGTATACATGATATGGTTCTTGAAGAATTGTAGCAAATGCCAAGCTTTGACTTCCATGAATGGAATCGCCTCCGCCCACTTAGAGAAGTAGTCTGTTGCTGCTAGAATGAACTGGTGAACCTTGGACGGAGGAGGATCAATCGAACCCACTATGTCGGTGCCCCAACACTCGAATGGCCATAAAGCTAAAGTTGGGTGTAGAATGTTAGCTGGTTGGTGCAGGACCACTCCATGCACTTGGCATTGGTGACAGTGCTTTGCTACATCCATGCAATCCGTGATCATCATTGGCCTGTTGTATCTCGTCTCTTGATTTTGGCTTTCATCTTGGGATCAGATTGGTGAGCTTCACATAGTCTTGAGTCGACCTCGATCATGATCTTATGGGCTTCATGTTTGCCTAAATAGTGTAACCATATATGATCAAAGGACTGTCAGTATAAGACACCATCCATGAGGGTGTATGAGAGGGCCCTTTGCTTTACTTGATGTGCTTGAGATTTCTCTTGAGGTAGTTTTCCTTTATTTAGGTAATGTGGCAAATTTGCCTTCAATATGAGTTCAACATCAATAAGAGGTATGACTTGTTTATTATGGACCTCTATTGATATGGAATCATCTTCCATACATGCTAACTCTTTTAGAGCTTGGCTAAGGCATCTATGGAATTTTCTACTCAAAGATTCTTATAGATTATGACCTTTAGGATTTAGGCTAGCAACTCCATAGTATACTTATGATAGTGATGGAGTTTGGGCTTTAAGACATTACACGACCCAACGATCTAGTTGATAACTAGGTGCAAATCCTCAAAGATGTTGATGTTCTGAATGCCTAGTGAGATAACTAACTCCGGACCTATGATTAGAGCCTCATATTTGACTTCATTATTGTTGTAAGCCTCAGATAGATGATATGAGAATCTCATCATATTACAGTCTAGCATAAGGAAGACTATCCCTACCCTGTCATTCCTGAAAAAAATAGAATGTGGTTCTTCTCCTTTTTAAGAGGAAGCCACACCATCAAAGCACATCTCCCAGTGGTGAACATTTGTATCCCCTAAGTTTATGATTTGTTAACAGGGAGACTAAGTGGAGAATCTAGAAGTGGATGCATTGCTAGAAATCTAAGTGCTTGTCCTTTCACCATATAGAGGGATGTGATGTCAAATTGATAAAATCATGGACCATCATGCCAACCATCCGAGAGTGTTGGATGTCTTGAGATATTGAAGTGGATTGATTCTAAATTAAGTTTACTTTGTGAGAGCATATAATGTCATAGCTTCTGCTATGAGGATCAAAGCTAGCAATGCTTTAATGGGTGAATAGTTTGCCTCAGTAGGTTTCAGATGATGGTTGAAATAGCAGAGTGCATTCTTTTTCCTCTCGTTGTTGGCTTAGGCTAACAAAGCACCGAGGGAGTCATCTAATGCAAAAGTGTAGAGTAATAATAGTTTATCCGAGATAGAGGCGGCTAGGACTGACAACATCATGAGATATTGCTTGATGCTCTCAAATGTACATTGGCATTTTCCATCGAACTTGAACTTGGCATCCTTCTTGACTAATGCTGAGAATTGTTGGCATCTGTTTGATAGGTTAGATATAAAGCATCTTAGATACTCCAACCAACATTGAAATGATCTGAGTTATGTTAGGCTTTTAAAGGGTGGCATTTCCAATATCACTTTAATCTTCTCCAGGTCAATTTCAATCTCGTGGTGTCAGACAACAAATCGTAGGAACTTCCCTAAAGTCACTCTGAATGCACACTTCAGAGGGTTCATTTTAAGGTTATATTGCCTTAACTACTTGAAAACTACTCTCAAGTCAAAGAGATGGTCTTTCTTTTCTTTAATTTTGACTACAAGATCATTGATGTAGCATTCGACTTAGTGGTCAATGAGTTCATCAAAGATTAATAATCCCCGGTATGTAGCACCAACATTTTAAGGTTGAAAAGCATGACCTTATAATAATAAATTATGATCGTTCTAAAGGTAGTGTTCCTTTCATCTTTAGGTCATCTTTATTTGGTTATATCCGGATGAACCATCCATGAAAGAGAAGGCATGAGATGAGGCAATGTCTACCATTAATTCTGGTATTGGTAATAGAAATTTGTCTTTTGGATACGCCTTATTGAGATCCCTAAAATTGAAGCATATGAATTTGGCCATTTTTTTTAACTGGAATGACACTAGCCAACCAAGTGAGATATTTTTCTTCATGGATGAAACCAACATCAATTAGTTTCTTATCTCGGGAAATGACCAGTTGTTCAATCTTCAATCGTAGGCATCTAAGAGCATGCTTGATAGGGTTAGTGTCAGGCTATATTGCTAGCTTATGAACTGCTACCTCAAGAGCTAATCCATGCATTTCTTCATAACTCCATGCAAATTAGTTCTTAAACTCAGTGAGTAGCCTAACTAATTCATTAGTTTCAAATTCATTTAGTAAGGAGTTGATCTATGTTGGACGTGGATTGTCTTCAGTCCCAAAGTTGATTTATTTGAGTTTGTTAATAGTTGATTTGATTTCTTCTTGAATTCTAGAAGTGCATCTTTGACTTTGAGATCATCTAAAGTTTCTATGCACACATCTTTTTATGAGTTAATGTGATTTAAGAAGAACTTATTAGATTCCAGATGATTAGTGATGACCAGGTAGTAATCATCATCATCCACTAGACTTACTATAGCAAAGCTTAGTCCTAGTCTTGATTGAGAGCTTTTGCATTTATCTTCCCATAACCTTTCAAAGTACTCTGACCTGTGCTTAAACCATGTATGTGGGATCAAACCTTTTTTTTCCAAATTAAGGACACAAAGTGAGTACCAATCAAATGGTAATTCTATTAATTCTTTAAATAATTCATCCTCAAGCTCTACATCAACTTCTCAACTTGAGAATGTTGTTCCTAGATAAAACATTTGGGGCTTGGTATTTGCACATGCTTTGGGGGTTCCTTAACTACCAAACCCTCAACTTTTTGTGAGGAAAGTGGGGTTAGAGCTTCCTAATAGTTTCACATAAAGAAGATTTAGATACACACATGCTTTGCTTGGGGACTCAGTCTTCATCACTTTTGAGCTCTAGTGTCACCTCCAATGGGATCTATTGATGAAGAGAGCTGGTCAATGTGCTAACTATAGAGGACTCATCCTCTGAACTAAATTCTAAGTTTATGTAGATAGCAGGTGTACTCCTAGATATTGGGATGAATCTCTTAGTAGGTGGTAGGTATGGATGTCTTCCACCTTTGGGGCGGCCTCTGGACTTGCCTCTTCCTCATCTTGGTTGAGGTCGGGTCATCCTCCCCACTTGTTCGAATGGAGTAATGAATTGTAGGTGAAATCTAATCTTAGGCTCTATATCCTCCCCAAGGTTTTCTTCTTGTTCCCTTTTCTTTCTTTTTCACTTTTGTTTTCTTTTTGTTTTTCTTTCTTCTTCTTTCTTTCCTTTTTCTTTTTCTTTTTTATATTGACTAAGTTCATGAGAGTAGGTATTTTTTTTTAGGGAGATAATAGGGCGCATCATCAAAAATCATGACCTCATGAATTGCAAATGGCTTGAGATCTCTTTTGACACAATACTTGACTCCATCCCTTATTAACTTGATGCACTGATGTAGGGAGGATGGCACCATGTTATTTTCATGTATCCAAGGTCACCCTAACAAAGCATTGAAAGATGTATCAAACTCTATTATGTGAAACTTAGCTTCTATTTTCCAATCATCTATCTCCAAAGGCAATACTATGGAACCTAAGGCCCTCTCACCTTGTTCATTGAATCCTTTCAACATCATCTTCTCTACTTGGAGTTTAAAGATGTTGATCCTCAAGTAGGCAAGGATTCTTAGACTCATAATGTTTAATGATGCACTCGGATCAACCAACACTCTGGGTGGCCTAAACTTGCCAACATCCAGTAATATAGGGAAATTATGTTCTATTATCCCCAATAAAGTCTTCATCGAGAATGTGACTCCTAGGACTTCCTTTGAAAAACATGCCTCTTTTTTAGCTAGATGTGGTAAATTGAGCTAAGCATATTTTAGGGTCAAGCAATGCTTTGACTAATGACTTACTTATCTCTTTAGATAAGACAAGGGCATCATATGTGCTTAACTTAACTGGAAACTTTCTAAGGTGTGTTAGGATGTTGTAGCCAACTTTAGGTTGGTCATTTACAAGCATATCCAAGGATGGAGAATCTTGTGGAGGGCCTATCTCCTCACTAGAACCAATGACCTATTTACCTTTATCTTGAGGTGTTACCCTAGGAGGTAGAACTTTACCACCACATATGTTATCTTCAATAACTTTTTATGATGAGGAACTTGTGGAAAGTTCTACCTACTCATTAGGCATGCCTATAGCTTATCCTAAAGGATCATCAGAGTCAGATGATTCTAAATTAATCTCAAGTGGTGAACCCTCAAGATTTAGAAAAGCTAAATCCATTTCTGAATCAGAGTGGAATTGATCAAAATTATTTAGATTATTATCATTATGACTTGGAGAGCTATCAATAATAATAAAATCAGTGAAACCATCAAAGGTAGATAAGATGTAAACAAAATCATTCTTCTTCATTGATTTCTTTAATTTTGGAGGTGGTACATAGTAGAAATCAAGTAAAGTGAGTAGTGTAAGTGGCTTGGTCCCCTCATCCGAGGATACAATGATCCTGCTAGTGGTGGAGCTAGTAGAAGTAGTAATTACAATGGTGAAAGGAAGAATGCAGGATTCAAATAGTGGTGATGCCATTGAACTATCCCAGGAATGTAATGGATGTCGTTGTTGATGGGCTTCCACCCTGTTTGAGTTGTCCCTAAAAAATGGTAGAACTTCCTTGGTGTTGGAGGTCTGAGTTGAGTCACGAACCTCTAGAGAAAGTTTTTTGATTTTAAAGATGATATTTTTAGATGTACAAGATAAATATATATATCATAACTTTCTTTTATCTTGAGAGGATTAGATGTATCTCCAAAGACTACTTTAATAGAACTAGAAGGTTGTTCTACTAAGTATTCTTTGGGGTTAACTATGGCTCCTGACTTATAGCTACCCTCAAGCTAGTCATTGAAGGTAAAAACAATCCTCTAAGACATGGCCTAGTATCGGGTAGGTAGTTAGGATCATCACTACTACCCACTTCATTTGTCTTTTTAGGCTTGGTTAGCTTGAAATCAGGCTTCTTAAGAAAGTTCTTGGAAATCTTTCTTATCACATTCCTCTTAAATGAGTATGGCTTGATGAGTTTATCGATAAGAATAGGTGGAAAGTACTTACCTGGTGGTAGATACTGATAGCACTACTACATGACCTATTGTGATGGCCTTTATGGTGGCCAAGGGAGTGGAAGAGGAGGTGGGAGTGGAGGCTATGGAACTCTAGGCCTCAAACTATACTCTTACAAGCTGCTTCCCCATATTCACTACTACCATTATTTATGGCTTCTTCTCAAACACTTTCTATGGCTTGGGCTTGGATGACTAGTCTAAGAAAGTTAATTTTTGGCTTTCTCTTGTAGGTTAGCCACGTTGCTGATTAATTTCTATAATATCTTTATGGAAAAGCCCTTTGAGGATGAAGGTGATCGAGCCATTGATATTCTTGAGAAGAATCTTTGCATCTTCTTGCATGTGGTTTTGTATTTCATGATTAGTTTTTGCCATCTGAAAATATAATCAATAAGGGACTTGTTGGATCTTTGTTTCTCTACAATGACGTCCCCTACATTTACTCTCTACTGTGCTCCTATGAATTTCTTAGTGAAGAGCTACTCTAAGTAGGCAAAAGACTTCACCAAACTATTGGGCAATTTGATGTACCAATTAAATGCTACTCCAAAAGGCTACTAACAAACTGTTAGAAGAGTAAAGCATTGCCCTGCATTGAAATAGTTGGCTCTAAAGTGTGCTATATGCTGCTTAGGGTGGTGGCAAAAAACCCTTGGGGTATTAAACAACATCAAATTCCTCCAGGTAGGGTCTACCCTTTGGAACCGATGAGCTCCCTTAGGTTTGCGCCAATGCTTCCTTCACTTATTATTCAACCATGTGCTTGATGTCTTTTTCATGCATAGAGGTACTGTTGGTTACCTTCCTATGCAAGCTACTGACATCCTCATCCATAGGAGTAGTGCTCTTGGGATGATCTAAGACGTGCACTAACTCATGTTTATTGGCCACCATAAGAGTAAGTTGTGAGACGGGTGCTTGGTTCTGCAATGCTAAGACCACTGCCATCAACTCCTCTACTCTCCTATCCATCCTGTCGATCTGATTATCTTTGAGTTAGATTTGTTGGAGAAGGCATTGAGTTGAGTCTGATGCCTCACCTTCCTAAACTATAATGTCTTGAGCTTCCTAGCTAGGCTACTCCCTATGCAAGGTTCCTCGAGTATCTACCATATAGACTTTAGCAATGTCATCCAAAAGGTCATCTTCATCAGTATTGAAATCTAGTATACCTCCCCCCCTCCTTGGTCGAATGGTCATCTATCTCCCTCCCTCCGATAGTCCTCCAAAATCTCATCTCATGATTTATCATTCACTCTACGCAGGACTACTATGGCATAAACTGAGTGGTGACTCACAACTAGGCGTGCTCAAAAAGTGATGCACGTATATTTAAATGGTAGGGCTATCTCTAACTGGCTCAACAATCATGGGAGTCAACCCGATACCTCCTTTATCTTTCTCTTTTGGCTATGTGGTAGAGTGACTACTATGCTCTTTGGCTGTTACTCCTTCTTCTCCACTGTTGGGATGGTTGGTCGAGTAGGGGGGCTCGGCCTCACATCAACTAATAGTGTAGGCGGAATGTGGTCTTTAGACATAATCATATCACTAAGAGGGATGCTCTTTCTCCAGATACTGACTTGTGGTACTTGGTGGGCATCTCAGATAAGGAGACATGAACAAGTGACGGTGGTCGGTGAGTGGAGTGGTGTATTGGTGGTGACATCAGCTGCCTCTCCATCAAAGATCTTTTCTACGAATGATGAGTACTATCATCCAGTGATCATCACTGCTAAGTAGAATGGTTAATCAATGTTGAAGCAACCAACTGTTTGGAAAACCTCCTCTTGTCTCTCATTTCTGCTTAGGCAGCAACCTTGGCCTCCATGGACTTCTCTCTATAGATCTAATCTCTAACATTCTTAGGGATCACTTGGCTCAAATCATGCAAAGTGGTGAACTTAGAATGTCCATGAGTTCTCCCTATTCTCCTGAGCATGGACCTTAGACCAACATAGGATTTTCTCCTATCCCTATCCGATGTCTCATACTCCATGGGTCGTGCGGTGATGCTGCTATCTTTCTAATATCCTCCTTTCCCTTACTTGAAAAGGGTGAAACCTCGCCACGAAGGGAGAGGTCTCATGGATGGATCCTTCTTCAACTACATGGGAGACCTCCCCAACTTCTTTGGATATGCACTTGTAGTACCTCTTGATCTTCCTATTCTTGTTATGACACTGAGTCTTGGTCAAAGGTGCAAGGCAAGAGCTAGAAATGACCTCAAAGGTGGGGGAGACAATCTCATAAGCTAGAATTGACATCCCATTAAAGATTGGGGACGTTGTAGAGTTGATACTAGTCCTAACTGAAGCTGTGGAATGTATAGATAGTACTCATTATAGAGGAACCTCTAAGGCCTTCCTCTTCAAGGATGGGAACTCAATATCTGAATGAAGGTCAAACTGTAGAAGTGGCTTGCTGTCGACCACCTCCTCCCTACTAACTGTACTAAGGGCAAGTTCATCACATGTGACTTTAAAGTGTTCAAAGGATAAGATAAATGTGATGATGGGGAAAAAGGTGAGTATGGTCTGATCCATGGCCAAATCCACACCCGAGGTGAAAGAGAAAAATGAGCTTTTTAGTAGACATGATGACTAATTGCTTGAGAGAAGTGGGAATAGAGCTTTCTTCTTCGCTTATGGAAAAGAAGGGTGTATATTAGAATTTATTTTGATTGTTGTTCTTTTTATTTGATTTTGAATTGAAACTCTCATTTAACAAATTTAATTATGTTAAATGGGGTTCATGTGTATGTTGGAGAGATTTATGATTTTGGAGAAGAATGTTTTGCTTTTATTTTGAACTTCAATGGAATCTTGAAAATGTTGGATGAACCTTACTTTGCCAAGCTAGTGATAAGAGGTTCCTGATTTCATTTGATTTATTTTTGGATGATTTCTTTAGTTAATTTTATTTTACCTATTGGAGATCCAATAAGGGTTTTAAGACCTACTTGGAGTGAGGTCCTTAAACTTAAAGGATGTTGGCCACCCTTGCTTAAGGGTGAAATAAGCAAGGTGTCCAACATAAAGGATGGTAGTCTTGAACTTATAAATAATATAAGTGAACTATCTATGTTTGGAGATAATGATTGACTACTAAAGATGAAGAGAGGAACTCTCCCCAATGGAGTTGCTAGAAAAATATGTGGTATTTTAATTTGGAGTCATAGGGACATCACGCAGATCTTAAGGGATACTTATTGAAGTAATCGAGTACAACATTAAGGTATGATGTTCTATCTCAAAAGATGGAAAATATCACCCTATAATGGACCTAATCACCTAATAAGGACTCTCTATGAAAGAAAGCTTTCATAGTTAATTATATCCTATGAAATAAGAATTTTCTAAGAATACTCTCGATTAAAATAATCAATAAATATCTCCAAAGATTTGAAAGCTATACTATCAAAGAATTATGTATTTATGGAAAGTCAAGTGGGAGAGTTCAAGTCGAAAGTTTTATTTACAAATTCTAAGGAAGGATAAGTAAGGAGCACTCATGATACTAGAAAGCCTGGTAAGTGCTCCAATCTACCCTACAGTGAGGCTTTACATATTTGAAAGAGAGAGCTTACTTTTGTTTAAGTTGGAATCTTTATTATAATACTAGTACTTATAGTCCATCAACACAAGATTGTGGAAATGCCTAAGAGGTGAGGGACTTATACTCATAGCCCGAAAGAAATAAATAACATCAAAAAATAAATCTATGCTTCCATAGAAAAATCTAAAAGCATGATCTAAGTCTAATCGAAAAGGTGGGACATAGTGGTTAACCTCCACAAGAGAGGATAAACCCATCCCGATTCTTTTGGACTTACAATTGCCTAGAGTGGTCGCCAGCAAACACCTCTTTTGCTTTAAAATCATGTAGTTTGGTCTTATGAAAATGTATGATAACTAAGCTATTATTTAATTAGGAAGGAAGCGAGAATCCTAAACTCACTCCCTAAGAGACTAGATCATGACTGACATGAAAACATTACTTAAACTAATGTAAAATTTACAATCTTTATGTAATTTTTTGACACATTCATTTTAGACATAAGCTTTAAGACAATTATGCCTATATGCATAATGAAATAAGATTATGGGATAAATCAGTGGGAGGAGGTGTTCTCCATTATAAGGGATGCCCTCAAAGGTCAAACATTCCTCTATCGTGCAAGAATGGAGACCCTCATTATTCAAGAGTAAAATAAGAGTTTATGAATGATGTTATAACATTCAACATTCATGTAATGGGTTGTTAAATCTTTTATTTATTTTGATTATATCATGGGATTTAAAGTGAGGTTATGAGTTGCTAATGGGGGTAGAAAAATTATTTTTATTCTAAAGAGCCTACCATATCTACTACACATTCAATCATCAAACTTTAAAAAAACTATGAAAAATATGCCATTTCTATTGGACAAATTAAACACAATAATCAAACTTTTTAAATTTCATAAAAGAATAAGAGATCGACATGGTGGGTACCATCGTACACCCTAGAAAAGAAAATAAGTTGGGTAGCCGAGCTCTACCCTTTTACAACCTAGAATACCAAAAAAATTATTATAATTATAATAAAAATAAATGCTATGGGGTTCTCCATTCTTTATCTTTTATTCCTCTTCATTCTTTTGGATTAGTTTGCTCCAGGCTTCACAAGGGCCTCCCAGGTCTGTACCTTCAAGCCACTACTCATCTTAAACCTAATAGCACTAATCATAATCCTATTAATAAAAATTACAGATACATTTAAAATAAAATCTAACTATACTTGCAAAACAAATACTAGGTAAACAAATATATAAACCAAGAAATTATATTTCATATATTTAGACTTAACACTATACACATAGGTAACCAAGCCCACCTATCCTAATTGGATTGTACTTAGGGGCACAAGCAACTTGAAAGCAAGAACATTTATATTTATATATTATTTCAGGAGCCCCTTTAGAATAACCCCTACATAAAACATCATTTGGCTAATAGTGACCTAACATCCAGTCTATACATAAACTATCCTAACATTGAGTCTAAAACATTACATCATAAAATGAAACATAACATAACAACATACACCATCCTAACTTAGAGCTAGAAGTGGTGACTTAGTATTCTAGTGTGTGTACTAAGGTTTGGTGTGGTTTGTCTTAGCTATGCTTTAGGATTATGATTATCTAATTCTAATTAAGCATTATTGACTGATCATACATTAGGGATTATAGTTTTATTAAATTCTGCTCTATTTAGCCTTTCCAGAATGCGTTTACTTGTATTTTTAAAATTTTTCTATAATTAGTTATAAATTTTAAAAGTTTTGATCATTTAATCCTATTTTTAATACTTAATTAACCTCTTAAATCATTGGTATCATGCAAAAGCTAACTCGACAATGCTTTCCAAATGGTGCCACGAGATATGTTATTACGTTCAACGCAACAGCTGACTCAACGATGATGGTCATAATTTTGTACCATCATCCGATCTTGAATCATGTGGTTTCAAAGGATTAAATGAAGAAATCTAATGGAATAAATCATGGAAGTTCATTTAATCAAGCAGAATGGTACTCCGAGCACCGAAAAGTTGACACCGTCTACCTTCCACCGCTCGAGCTGAGCTCATTAGAGGTCGTAAGATGGTGAGATTGACTCTAAAATGTGCTGGGAGGAGATCTAAGAAGATCATGCAGTAGAAATTGTGTAAAATCCCATTTCATTTAACAAAACACCAACACCTAATGGAAAAATCTATGATTTCTTGATTTTTACCTCACCAAAGCTAAATATCAGTGGTCCTTGACTCAGGTAGCTTCATCTTGAATAGACGAAGCCCTGTTGAGATGATCTAGTGCTGCCTCCTCATCGATTCCTCTATGGACCAAACACCACCTAAAGCTCACCCGAGTTCATCTTGGAGTTCCTTTCAGTGATCAATTCATTTTGACTCACCCGAGTGAGAGGAAGGTGTGGGAAGAGTTAATATAGATTTTGTGCAATTTTGGGGAGCATGTATAGATGGGACTCTCTATTTCACTAGATGGTTGGTCTCACCGATGATGGAGTGCACTAGGGATTCTATGAAGGGTCTGGTTCTGCTCAGAATACTTTGAGGATGCCCTCTGTGAAGTTTGAATGGATGAGGAGGAGTATAATCTTCTCCATAAGTGGACCAAAGGCTAAGATTGGCTTAGCCTTTCACAGCAATCTAGCTGGGGTAGGTGGACAGAGGTGGCAGTGGATTGCTGAGGTGGAGGTGCTTGAGAGGTTGAGGTAGTGGAATGTATTGCCATGGGGTGTATCTCCTCCTCCAAGTGAACCAATGGAGAGCCAAGGGTGAACTCACCCTCTCATGGCCAAAAGTTAAACCCAATAGCCTTGGGTTAGGTTGGGTCAGTGGTCCACATGTCCAAGAAGGACCAATAGTGGCTGCCAAGGCATGGGAGTGGGAGAACCCATCCAAATGGGGATTATATCTCATTTGGGTGGATTGGTTCAAGGGTTTTGACCTAAACTAGGTTCACCATGAGTTGGACAAATTTGATCAGACCCATGGTAACCTAAGGATGAGTCATGCCAAGTTTGGTTGGGTTTGGACTTAGATGGTTTGTTGTATGGGTCAAATTAGGTTCAATTGGGTTAGGTTGACTCAATTTGACCCATAGGGTCAACTTGGGTAAATTGGTCAAATTGGTTTAGTTTGATTCAATTAATTGCAATTGGGTTATCCAAGATGATCAACAATCATTATGGAAGGAGTTGGATTAGTTGATTCAATCCAATTTGGGTTGGTTTGAAGTTTGAGTTAATTTGGTCATTTAGGCTACTTTGGGTCAAGTGGACCAATTAGATTAATTGAGTTGAATTGGTGGATATGGGTGTTGATAAGAGTTCAATGGTGAATTTAGGGTTGATTGTTGGCCTTGATTGTAATTTATTTGGGTTTGATTGGATTTTGGCTCATTTGGACTCTTTGGGTCAAATGGGCTAACTTGGAATGATTGGATTCATTTGGTTAAATTAGTTTGATTGAAAGTATTGGAAGGGTTTGAAATGATCTATTGAATGATTGGAGTGATTAAGGAAAATCACATTGGGTTTAGTTTGTTTGAATGGTTTTGGTTGGATCCATAGATCATGGTGGAATTAACTTAGGTTGGCTAAGTTAATTTGGCTTAGCTTGGATATAAAACAAAATTCAATTTGAGGTTGGTTGTGTTTAATTTATAGGAGTCTTAGATTTGGATGAGTGGACAAGCATGGGTTTTGGTTTAGGTCATATGATAGGTAAGACCTATTTGTTCTAAAGCTGTACATATTTAGGGCATGACTTCCTAAGTCTCTAGGCTTGGGTTTAGTGTTACCTTAGTTGCTAGAAGTGTCTCATAATTAGGGAAATATTACACATGCATGGCTTAATCTTTGAGAGAAGCATATGACTACTGGAAGGATCAACCAGGTAGCACGTCCTCGACGCAATAAGTGCCTAGAAAGTTCCTAAGCTTAAGATGAGGAAGGTCAATCCTCACTCCAAAAGTGGGGTCAACACATACACTATGGACAATTGAAAATGTTGTTTGAGATAATGATGCCCTCTATAATCATGCACTTCCATCTGCTCACAATATTTTGTGAGAAATTATTAAATTTAATATTTGGGCAAACAAAACAGTGATTAAGCTATCCATATGAAAGATAATTTAAAATTTCCAATTATGTGGTTTGCTTAATGAATATCTAAATTATCATAATTAAAATTTTGTAGAGACTTGTAATGAAATAAAATATACTAATCTCCAATGATATAATTTACCATTATCTCTTCTCATTTTTCAATCATATAGGACAAATAATTAACTCAAATATTTACCCAATGACATTGTCATAAATTGGAATGATTTAAAAAAAATTTTAGAACACTTCATGGACTAAAATGTCAAACTTTAGAAAATTAGATGGTGAAACTCTCTTTAATGCTTGAGATCAATACCAAGATATATTATAAATATGTACTCATTATGGATTACTAATGTAAGAGCAAGTGTAAACCTTTTGTAATAGCTTAGTTGAAGCAAAATGACTTTGGTTGTTATTGACATGAACATTTATAAGCAAAGCTTAGAATGCAATATATTACTTGGTAGAAGAGATGGACAAGAAAGATTGTTAGTGGTTATGTTAATAAGTTTTATAAAAGAAGATGCTAGAATTCAAAATGTGAACAAAATTTCATTACTTATGAGCTATATGGAGGTACTCACTCAAATAATGAAGTTCATGTTAACAATAAAACACAATTGCATATTAAGCAACCTAAACATGTGAAGAAATAAAATTAGTGATAACATTTTTTTTCTTTAATACCTTTAATACATTATGGCATAATCATCTAAGATTTTCATGTTAGAAACAAAATATGGTGCAAAATCATATGGTTTTAAGAGCTAAGAAATGAAAGAGACATGTCATTGAGGGATGAAATTACACAACGCTATATCTATATTTCTTAATTTATGAATAGAATTGATGTCCTATAAGCAGGAAAATAGACATCTATTCAAAGTTAAGATATTGCCACTAGTAATATCAAATGTAAAACTAGTTAATTATCAAATCAAATATCATCAAAATAATTGAGTTCTCATCCTAAGAACACTAAGACTAAACTGAGAGAATGTGTAAAATCTATAACCTTTATAAGTTAAAAAATATATATATAAAGTAAAGTGCAATGATGATAAAGAAGTTAAGCATACAAAGACTAAAGATTATCAAAATCATGATAGGCATAAATCTAAACTAATTTTTTAATAATTACATTTTTTTATTTGATAAATAATTATCTAAGTTCATGAATGTGTTTAAAAAGCTACTATTCAGTATCACATTTACAAATTTAATGGAGCAAATACAATGCTAAGTGATGTTCATGAAGAAGATTTCTTAATAATTGTTATGCATATAAGATATTAGGAGACAAGTATTTGAGCCATGGGGAAACAAAGAATGACAAGATACAAATTATTACTATTAATTACCTTAAATTTGCTTAAATTCTTCTTTATCTCATGCAAATTATCATATACCTCTAGTTTATTTTGCATGGGCTAGCTGTTATTGTTTAATAATCCTTAGAAAAATTTTATTCATAACCATGTTAGGAACATCTTAGGATTGGATGTATGTGGTAATTGAGCAATTTGGCTGGTAGGGATAATCACCTAATCAATGACTTAAATAAACTAGAAGTAGGTGGTTATCTTTGACTCAACATGAGCCAAATTCCTTAAATTAATTGTGAGAATGGTAATAACTTTAAGAATCTTATGAACAATTATTCCAATAATTGAATCAATGAGATTTATTGATTACATAAATTCAAGTTCTCAAAAAATTCTTCCCTAAATCTAGTAAGAGTCAAACTTATTAGATATAAAATATATGCAAATAAACCTTCTACAATCAATTTTAAGATGGTCCTATTAAGTCTAAGATAAACATAGAGGAATTAAATTCAAGACTTAGTATTTGAAAAGAATATTGTTTTAGAGTTGTGATGATATTTTTAATATCAACATATATTTTATAAAATTAGCTTTAATATTTAAATTTTATTTGTTGACAAAACAAGCATATATATCTAAGTTTTGTTAACATAGATCTAATATTTTTGTATGAATAAAAATTCTAAAAAGGAATGAAATATAAGAACACAAATATAAAATACAAAATAAAGATTGAACATATAAGATGCATGCATCTAAAAAAGTATATACTTGCCTCGTTCGATGAATATTGATTTCTCTATTATTTTGACAAGAAACAAAAAAGAAAAATAATTGCATTTGTATTTTGCTTAATAATTTTTATGATATATGCTATTAAATATTATATTAAAAAATTTGGTTTATATATGCTCTTATATTCATATATATTTGGGAGTCAAATATAAATTACAAAATATCAAATGTTAATTAACAAAAATTTTAAGTCATAAGATTGTCAATCAACATGCTACAAGCTATCAACCTTTTGGTTAATTTGAGGTAGTTTTTATCATATTTATCTTCTATGTAATTGCTAAATTTTATCATAATTTTTTTTTGTAAAGAATTTTTTTATAATAAGAATTAAATTTTTATAATTAAATATTTTAGAATGTGATTACTGTAAGAAAGATATATTTTTTAATTTCTTAATATATAAATAATATAAATAGTAGTTTTATAAAAAAACATGTATTTAATAACAAAAATTATATGATTATTTTTTATATATAGTGGGAAATAACCCTTCGTTGCTTTTGTCTAAGGCAAAAAAATTATGGTGTAAGCAAAAATTATGAATAGAAACGTTTGTCATGATTACAACCTTTCATTAAAGTAAAATAACATAATATAATATAAAAAAACGTGTTTAACGACGTTGCAATGTTGAAGAAAAAAATCAAAGGCTGATAAGCTAATCTTACTCGTAATTCAAAAATAAAATATTTGAAAACTTAACTTTTCAAATTAATTTAAACTGAACATTAGCCAGAAAATGATAGCTAATAATTAATCAACACAAATGATTTTATAAACTTAATATCGCAAATCCAAACATAACAAAATAAATATTACGGCTAGGAGATTATTTTATCATATAATTTAGTTGCCGTGATATTAAGATAACAAGTAAGGATTTAAAAACTGCTACCTATAGTTTGGTTGGTTAAATGTGATTATCGTCTACAGCTGATGCTATGATTAGTCCCTACTCACATAAAAATATTTTCTAAACCATCTTAAAATAAATATTTTTTATTCCTTAGAGAATTTGATAACTATATAAGAATACAGAAATATAAATTAATAGATATGAGTTAAAAAAAAGTCTCTGTCAAACTTGATGAAGGTGCACTTTCTTAATCCAATGAGTTTAAGCTGCTTTTGATAATCACAAATACGATTTAGAATGAGATAATAATCTTTAAATATATTTTATGCAAGTTTGTATACTAATTGTTAGATCTTAGATATTTCATACACGACCTAGAGTTTACTTGTACGACTAGCTTAGTGAGATTGAGAGATAAAAGGAAGGGATAAAAGAGGTGCAATAGAAGAGGGGTGATGGATGATTGGGTAAGTTAAATAGAGAGAAGGGGGAGTCTAAGTCAATAAATTTTTTTTTTCATGAAAGCAAAAGTTTCATTGTTCAAAGCATTATTATGAAAACTTACCGTTGATCTAAGGTAAGTCAAGATTGTCACTAGCAATAAATGGTTTTAGACTATTGGAAGCAAAAAATAATAATAATAAAGTAAGTTGTGAAGATTCACCAAGCTGGACAAGATGGTATGCTGCTCATTTTCCCTCCATGAAAATGTGAGATAATGTCATATTCTTATGTATGATGAGTTGCCCGATGGAAGAAAAGATATAAACCAGGCTCTAGAGAGCTTCCTTGACTATATTGAAAATGTTATTCAAGTTGGTAGGTTTTACTTCAATTCAAATACGATTAGAAAAGGCTAGAGAGATCTTGAGTGCAAAATGCAGGTCATCAATTTCAACAAATAATAAGCTAATGTGTTGGCATTGTTTATTAAAGGTGCATATGATATTTCCATCCTAGTCCCAGAGAATCCCACTCTAGCTAGTTGTACTACTAATGGAGCTGAAAGAGCCACCAATATTGAACTTAATCCAAGGGGCATTATGCTTGATCCAGAAAACAAGTTTGCTTGGGACTTCATCTGAGTGCAATCTAACATTCTTTCCCGATTTATCTATCTCAAGCTTGCTATAGACTTAGGATTTTCTGAATGGAAATAATAGTCTATTGGACAATGGTTACGTGTTTCTTTATACTATTGCTGTGTTTTGTTTCATTTCTATCAAGCCAAATGTGCAAAAAAAGTAAGGATGGGGATCAGTCTAAAAGGCGGCTTGTGATGTCTGTGCTTACCCAAGTTAGTCCAGGAGAGGAGGAGTTGTGTAGTATCACTTGACTACTGAATAATGTTATGTACCCCCTATATGATCTACAGCTTGTTCCAAATGGTTGTAGCTTTATGGCAATATAGAAATAAGTGCGATAGTTTATTCATCATGGTAATGTTGGCACTTTGTGGCTAGGTGGAGCCCTTTCAATTTAAGGTTATCTTTAGTAGGTAATGCACGGTTGAATAGCCACTAGAAAAAGAAAGAAATGGTGGGTTTGCAGCTCTCATGCTAAATGTGTCTTCCCCACGGGTTGGGTAAATGGGTTGTTGTAGCTTTATATAGCATGCTAGTAAGTGATTTAGCTTCATCCAAGGTGATCAATGGCTTCTCCCTTATAGATGAAATAAATGGAAAGTGCACAATTTCTGCTGCAATCTTTGGGGAAGACTAGGAGCTGGTGGAGCCATCCAGATTTTGATAGAAGTCTTTAACTAGTTGTTTTAAGGTTTGCCTGAGGTGATGGCTAAACAAGGGTTCCTTATAAAATCATATATCCTACTAAAAATTAACATTTCCTTCCCTAATTTTCCATCTAATGAATTGGTCTATGTTGACCTCACTTTTGGAGTGAGGTTTGGCTCATCCTTCCTTAGACTTATGAGTCTTCTAAGCACTAGAATCTCCTTAGTCATATGACAGTTCTATTGATTAGGTAAACTAAACCTAAGCTTAAAGACTTAGGAAGGTATATCATAGGCTTGGGCTATACCTAGGACCAAGGGAACTTACCTATCCTATGGCCTAACCCATGACCTATGACCATTCACACATGCAAAACTAACCTCAAATCAATACAATCAAACCCAATTGAATCCCATTTCATATTCAAGCTCCAAGCCAAAATGACTTAAACCTAAACTTATCTTAATCCCATAATCTAATCTTATTGAATCAACCCAAAGCTCCTTTAATTAAACTAAATCCAATTGATTTTTCACAAAAGCATTCCAACTATTCAACACATCATTTCAAACTCTTCCAAAACCTACAATCAAACCAATCCAATTAACCCAACCTATCCCCATTGACCTAAAGGGTCTACATGAGTCAAAATCTAATTAAATCCAAATCGATTGCAATCAAAGCCATCAATCAATACTAAATCAATTATCAAACTCAATTTAACCCAATTCAACCTAATCCAACTCAAATTGGCCCATTTGGTTCACCTGACTAAAACTGACCTAAAGGACCCATATGATCCAAACTCCAATCCAAACCAAATTGGACCAACACATTCAATACCTTCTATAATGATTGTTGATCAGCCTTGATTGTCCAATTGCAATCAATTGGGTCAAACTAAGCTAATTTGATCACTTGACCCAAGTTGACCCAGTTAGCCTATATGAACTAAATTGAATCAAACTCTAATCAAAACTCAATTGATTGAAATCAATACCTCCAATCAATCATAAATTAACCATTGAACATGAGTTGACCACCAATTGGCCCTTTGACCCAAGTTGACCCAATTTTACCTAAAGGGATAAATTAAGTTAATTCTCATTCCAAACCCAATTGATTGAAAGCAATTCTCCAATCAATCATGAATTAATTATTGAACATGGTCAAACCATTGATTGAAACAAATTTGATCAAACTAATCTAATTGACTCATTTAGCCCAAATTGACCTAAAGGGTCCAATTGATCTATATCATTATGAAATCCAAATTAATTGAAATCAACAGTGTAGTAGAGATACCAGCCCCATTTCTTCTCTTTCCTTTCTTTAGTCAGCATCATGTAATCCAGAAACATGATATTATCCTTCTCCTCTAGTGTAGATTTGGCCCTAGATTAGGCCATACTCACCACCGCCCCCATCATCAAGTTTGGCCTCGACTTTGAGCATTTCAAAGTCACTTGCGAGGGACCTACCCTCACCACAATTATATGAGAGGAGGTGGCAGATAAGAAGCCACTTCTACAGTTTGACTTGCATTCTGATTCTAAGTTTCCCTCGTTGAAGAGAAAGGCAGTAGAGGTTTCCCTGCCAGTTTTGCTAGTTGTGTCCACTACAGTCTCAACATGGGCTAATATCGCCTCTATTGTTTCCCCTACCCTGAAGGGGAAGACTATCTTAGCTTCTGAGATAGACTCGCCTATTTGAGGTCAGTTCTAATTCCTGCTCTGTTCCATTGATCAAAACCCAATGCTGTAATAAGAATTGAAAAATTAAAAGACATTACGAGTGTGTGGTGACGGAGGTAGAAGAATCCTCTTATGTGGCTGAGGAGGGTTCCCCTCGTGAGACATCTCCCCTTCTCGGTGATAGTAGGTTTCACCCCCACTCAGCTTCAGAGGGAGAGGAGGAATACAAGAAGATAGTTGCATTACACCCACCGTATGTAGAGTATGAGACACCAGCTAGGGAGAGGAGGACTACAGGAAGATAGGTGCATTACCCCCATCGCCTCTAGAGTATGAGACACTTGCTAGGGAGAGGAAGAGGCCTTATGATGGTCTATGGTCTGTACTTAGGAGAGTTGGGAAAGCCCATGAATGCTTAGAGTTTTGTACTTTGCATGATCTGAGGAGATTGATCATGTTGACCTCATTTTTGGAATGAGCTCTCAACCCCTCCTTCTTAGACAATGACTTCTCTTAGACTTTAAAAGTTCCTTAGTCTTAAGACACATCTAGTGATTAGATGGACACTTAACCTAACCCTAGAGACTTAGAAAAGTTATCCATAGGAATATGTCATGCCTTAGGAGTGTTAGAAAAATTTGCCTACCCAATAGCTTGAACCAACTCCACTTCCTTCTTTCAAGTCAAACTTCAAACTCATATCAAACCAAATCCAAATCAAACCTTGAATTAATTCAATAGATTTTTTCAAATCATGAATCAATTTCAAATAATCGAAACTCATGATTGAAATCCATAACCAAATTCAAATTCCAAAAATCTTTCCTAAGCCCTATGATTCTATCTTATGGACATAGCTCAAATCAAATCCAAATAAATTCAATTTCAAACAATTTTCTTATAACCCATTTGTATTCTCATTTATATTTACAAATATAAATGAATTATAAATTCAAATATCCAAAAATCAATTCAAAAATCAAATCCAAATTCAATCAAAAATCTAACCTAAGCCTTTTAAGTCAAATTCTTGAACTTTTCCAAATGAAACTCAAACCAAGCCAAACCCTAGATTTTTCTTCATTATTTAATCAATCCTTTAATCATGAATCCAAATATGAACATAAGCTTCAATCCTCAAATAATAACTAAATTAAAAAAAAATTAAACCCAAGTCAAACACATATTCACCCTTTTGACTTGAAATTATCAAATGAATCAAAACTCATTTGCTTCAAATCTCTTGCAAATGGATTTATGTTTCAATCATAAATCCATAAGTGAGTTCAACCAAACTTGAATCAAGCCTTGATCAAGCCAACTAAACCCAAATGGCTCACTCAACTTGGCAAATTTGAACTACGTGATCAAGCCAACTAAACCCAATTAAGCCAATTGAAACTTTATGTCATATTTGTTGATCATCATAGGTTAACCAATTGTCATGAATTGGGTCAAATCGAGTCAACCTAGCCCATTGACCAAGTCAACCCTTTAACCCACATGAACCCAAACTAGCCAAATTGTAACCTAAAATAAATTTATTGCAACCAATGGCTTAATTTCACTCTAAATTGATTATTGAATTTGACCAAAGAATCAATTAAACCTAATTTAACCAATTGGCCAATAAGTCAACCTAGCCCAATTGACCATGAACCCATCTTGACTTAAAAGGTCAAATCAAGCCAAAATCATATATAAACCAAATTTATTGGAATACTAATCCATTTCAAAGATCAACTAAACCCAAACCAAGCAATGATTCAAGCCAATTTGGTCAATTGGGTCAAATTGGTCAACTTAGCTCAAATTGACCTAAAGGATCAAATTGCCCAAAACCCAAATTAAATCCAAATTAAACCAAATTAATTGAAACCAATTGAACCAATATGCTCCAAATAGTCATTTAACTTGACCCAATTCTTGGTTTGACCCAATTTGACCAATTGGTCAACCTAACCCATTTTGACCTTAGTTGACCTAAATGGGTCAAATTAACCCAAATTAAACTAAATGAATTTCAAATGACATGAAATTTGGTCCAACTTACTTTTGACTCATTTCAAATATTTCCAAATCAAATCCAAAGCCAAATGACCACTTTGTCCTTGGGTCAAGGGCATTCCATGAGAAAAGGCACTTTCCAAAGTGGTCATTTCTCTTCCTTGGCCACTTGGTACTCATCCATTGGTCCACAGAGGCACTAAGGACATTGATTTTCTTACCCAAGGAGTGGTTGGGGAAACCATGACTTATGAGGAGATGAAATCACCTCACCTCTCTCATTGGAATACTTGGCATGAAGGACACTCACCAATTCTTCGATCAAATCGGTCAACTTAAAGTAGAGGATGTAGTTACAGCTTCTTGGGAATTCTGTGTTAGACATCATGAGGAGCTTATACCTAGAAGAACAATAATAGAGCGGGTTAGTCAATTTGGGGCGCTTATACACAAGTAGCAAGCTGCTCAAAGCTACATCCAATTTATCCACAGATTTGTGAATTGCTTACAATTCATTCATTGTATTTGCCGATGAGTTAGCCAAAGCTTTAGAAGTTCCATTGGTAAATGATTTGGGATAAAAAAAACCCATTCTATGTCGGATGTAAGAAATGCAAATCCACCTGGAAACGAAGACACTAGTCACTTGGACATGCGTTCGTTGCCTTTGAGGGGTTCTTTGATCACCAATTAATGATTCGGTGTGAGGATTCATGATGCCATGTTTGGCAACATATTGATTGTGTCCTTCGCGGAGAAATCTTTTGATGGTATCATGCACGAAATCCCTTCTTCCTTCTATTGTGAGTTATCTTACTCAATAGATCCGTTTTGGTCAACAGTTGCTCATCCTCTTCACTTCTTGTTCGTTTGCCAAAATAACATTTATCCTTCAATTTCCTTGGTGATCATTACAAATGTGCACCAAAATGGATTTGGATGTGTATGAAAATTATTTGTATATATGCTTCTCTTTTTTCACAGGTTTCAAGACACTGCTAATGCCCAATAGGGCGTAGTGGGTGCAAAGAGACGGCTGTGATGTCGCAAGACACCGCTCACTACACTCAATATGACATACCGAGTAAGCCAAAAGAATTATTAGATGTTGCTCCCATTATGTCAAAATATTGCCAAAATTTCGTCAAAATCTATGGCTTAGAAAAAAAAGATGAGGCTTAAATATGTGAAAATTATATATGTTTGCTACTTGCAAGTTTCAAGACCCTGCTAATGCTCAATAGGCCATAGTGGGTGCGAAGAGACGAATGTAGTGTCACAAGACACCGCTCGCTATGCTCATTAGGGCATGATAAGTAAGCCAAAATAGTTTCGATGCAGCCTCCTATGTAGGGACGACGACGGAGTACCGTTGAAATGTTGCTGAAATTTCGTCAAATCTTTGGATTTAGAAAAAATGGAGGAATAAAAAAACTAGCTTAAAAGCACTAAATTAAGAAATATAAAGCTAAATTCAAATTAAAAGAATCAAATAAAAAAATATGATAAAAAATAATGTGAATATGAGCATTAAACAAACACAAAAAAGAGGCTTATAAAAAATTGAGCAAATTGGAAGCTTACCCAAATTTTGAGCCCTCCTCCTCTTTAAAGTACTTCAAAATCAAACATATGAAAGGAAATCCCTAAGCACTCTAATTTACAAAAAAAAAAAAAATACGCATCATTTGATGACCTACTCATAAATATAAGACTGACTTTTAATTGAATAATTAAATCATATTATAATTTGCATTGAACACTGAATTGAGTAACTGGTGATTAGTGTTGAAATTGAAACTTGCTTGTAAGCAAGAGAAATATAACGATGGTATTGTAAACTTTCAAAGTGGCACAATCATATTAAATGGCTTGATATGATTTGAATAGAATTTGCAATGGGATTAAATGTCTTCCAAAACACATAAATAGTTATGCATCATATTGAATGGATAAAAATAATATGAAGAAAGCTTCAAAATGAAATCTATATCACATTTGAAGGTTCTTTAGGGAGCACAAATGAAAACTTGTGGTTAACATAAATAGTATATCGATCGACATAAGAAAGTGTTCCCAATAAATGAATGTTTGATGTTTGATGCTTGACACCAATGTATGAGTTGAGAGGTTGTGAAGAAATTTGAACAAAAATCTACAAAGAATTTGATAACTTATTAATGAATTTGAACATGATCATTGCAATATTTTACTTCAACTAATCTGAGAGGAAATTCAGTTGAACAAATGATCAGATCATAAAAGGTTTGCAGTAAGTTTGAAATCTAGCTTTGAAATGCAAATGCAATTCAAGTATAACTTCAGTAATAAAGCTTATGTTTAATAAGCTAAGTTGAAAAAGGTATAATAGCTTGTCTATGGGTGAGAATGAAAGTTGAATATGATGATTATCAAAGATGCAAAATCCTATCAATGTGCATAAGCTAAATGTCCATTTTATTTTTGCTATCAAATTAAATATAAATGAAGTTGCAATATTTTGGAATCAAAAATATAAAGTAATACGCCACCGGATTCACAACACATCATATAAGAGAACCGATGGCTTTAATTAATGCTTCAATTAAACTTTTACACAAATTATGAAGTAGGATTAAAACTCAAATTCAATACCTTAAAATTCTGAAAATATTCTTAAAAATACTTGTATGCCCCTTATGATTAGGATTCGAGGATTTTTTAAGTTTCCCCGATTTTGTCTTGAGTCCGAAGTTAACAAAAAATCTAAAAATCCAATTATTATAAAAATATCTGAATAATATTTCGTGACAAAGATTTGATTATCTCTTAGAGCTAAAGAGTTAAATATCCACCTCAAATATATTTGATTCAATCAATTAAATACCCTAATGATGATTATGTTGAATGGTGATTTCAACTGAAGGGGATACTTCTGTCAAAATATGATTCTAATTTTAAATAAAATTAACTCAAATCAAGTATCAATATAAATATTTCTTAAATAAAATTGAATCATTAAAAACTTAAAGAAAAACTTAAACTATCCACCTTCCATAATTATTTGTCAAATGTGACAAATTAAGAAAACTTTAGCTCACAAAGGAGCCAATGCCAAATCAAGTGTTCACTCTCAATCAATGATGATAAATTTCATAAATTCATAAATCCCAATGACGATGAATTTCATAAATCAAGTGTTATACATCAACCATCTTCTTTAAACTAATGATGATGAATTTCATAAATTCATAAATCCTAAATTTTAAACTTCACATGCTGCTACTATATGCTACACATTTAGCGACCTAACAACAAGCCTTAATTGAAAGTTCTCTCTCAGCATTGAGAGGGGTAATTAACTATAAGTGCTTGCGCCTATAGGAAACCTGAAACTAGATCTAAAGTCCTCGCAAAATGAGGGCACAATCTCTGGATAATGTCTTATCTACTATTCCATCTGCCTTCTGAAAATTTTACCGACACTTTAAATCACTCTTTTCATTTGTCGAGAGGTCGGTGGCGAATTTTTGGAGCCCACATTAATTTACATTATGAACATAATTAATTATGATTATTTGATTTATTATCATAATAAAATGACTTATATTTTAATAAAAAAATATAAAAGTTTAATTCTACAACATACAAATTTGCTAAAAGAGAAATATTCCACAACTATATCATATTTATGGATAACTATGCACACTAAATAACATTAAGAAAGGATATAATTAAAAATATTTATTCTTATTAAATTTTATATAATTTAGAATTTCTTTCATTAATGCATTGTATTTTTTAATGGGGGATAAATTTTCAAAAGAAGTATATTACAAAGAGAATTTGACACTAAGTTCTCGATTTATTAAATATTTGCAACCAGCCATGACATCCAATCACAAATCTGATCACAAAAATCAAAATTTTCTATAGTGAAAGGAATGTATAAAATAAATTAAATTCAAGATTATTGTATGTTAAAAGATTTTCAATATATTAAATCTTAAATCATTATAAATATCGAGTACACATAAATAGAAGTTATAAGAGATAGCAAGAATTTTATGTGAAAAATCTAGAATAGGAAAAAAATCATGAGGAATCATTCAGTTAAAATATTGTATTTTGTAATTAAAGTTATATAGTTTCACTTTTTTTCCCAAATTTGAGAAGATGGAGTTAGAAAGTTATGAATAGTTGCTCATCCTTCTATTATTACAGTAGGGGTTAATGGATGACAACATCAATTGAGTTATAATGATTAGGCAATAACTACTTATAAATATTACTTAGGCCACAATAATTGTATGATAATAGTTGAGCTATGGCACGTGGGCTCCAAAAATTCACCACTGACCTCTCGATTAAGAGAGTATAATTTAAGTGTTGGTATAATTTTTAGAAGATAGATGAAATAGTAAATAAGGCACTACTCAGAGATTTTACTCTCATTTTGTGAGGACTTTAGATCTAGTTCCAGGTTTCCTATAAGCGCAAGCACCTATAGTTAATTATCCCTCTCAAGGCTTAGAGAAAACTTTCAAATAAGGGTAATCTTAGATTGCTAAATGCATAGTGTATAGTAGCAGTATGTGGAGTTTTAGAATTTAAATTTATAAAATTCATCATTATTTACTTAAAGCGGATGGTCGAGGGAATGATGATGAGCCTGATCAAGATCCCATGGTTCTTATCCCGTGATCCCTACTACAAAGGAGGTACGACCCAACCAAATGATATATTTGTTAGTAGCCATGGGTTGTGTCGTTCAAGGGAACCTTGTAGACTTGGGGTGGTGTTTGTCTAAGGAGACAAGTTTAAGTCCACCTTAGCTGATAGAGAGATTTTTGCCCTATCAGGTGCACCCTATAATTCACATCTCAAAGGCCAGAGACATTGGAAAACATACAAGCTACAATCGTGAGCATAATATAATGGTGCCATTTAGTGGCAGCCACCCGATCAGAGGACTCTGGTCATAACCGCATCATATGTGGAGCCTACTGGCCAAACCACACGGTCAGATAACACGGGCCATGTCCTTATTGGCATGAGATTGATTGAGAGTGAATACAGAAATACACTTGACTTAACATTGACTCCTTTGTGTGCTAGAGTTTTCTTAATTTATCACCTCCGATAAACAATTGCAGAAGGTTGATTAATTGAATTTTATTTTAAGTCTTTTAACTTGATGATTTTTATTTAATCATTTTGAGCTTAATAATTCATTAATTCTCATTTGGATTGATATTTAACTTATATTAATTTGATTTGAAATAATAATAACATTTTGATAAAAATATCCCCTCTGATTGAAATCTTCATTCAACACAACTGGGTAGTTTATTATTTCGTTGAGATCCTATCAACTCTATTAATTTAATAATAGAGGATCACGTCATGTGATGATAGATTTCTTAGATGTTTTAATAAGTTGGCATTCTTATGATATTATTATTAGATTTTTATGTTTTGTTAACCGGACCCTGCCTGCATCTAACTGGAATCAACCCGACACTAAATATAGGTATTTTACATAGTATCAAGGGCCATGCTGGTGTATTTAAGAATGCTTGCACACTTTTGAGGTATTAAATTTAGGTTTTAATCATACTTTATAATATGTGCAAGAGTTTAATTTATACCTTAATTAACACCTTCTGTTCGCTTGTACGATGTGTTGCGAATCCGATAGCGTTAAGTGTTTCAACTCCTATTCAATTATTTATATTAATATTCATTTAGTTGCATTGGATAGACATTTAACTTGTTGTAGACTATTGTCAGTTAGATGATTATATACTTAATTTTATCTCAACAGCTTAGTCATTATATTTAGTTCAATTCTTGATCTTATTACTCATTTATGATTCAAATATTATCCCTTGACTATTTAGTTTTTATTAATTATTAATCTCTATTTTGATGAAATTTTGGTACCCTCCCGGCGTCATCCCTACATAGGGGGCTACTTTGGGAGTGCTAGAGCCTTCCTATCATGCTTAAGAAAGCATGCATAGTCAGTGTCTTGCGACACTGCAGCTTAAAGTGTCTTCTAAACCCACCAAACTTAAGAAAGCATGCGTAGGCCTTCAATATCTATTTTTGAAATAAAATTGACTCCTCAGATTATCCCCGTAGGGGTTGCATTGGGAGTATTGAGGCCTTCCCACCACTCTTACGAAAAATGTGCATGGTAGGTGTCTTGCGATACCATGGCCGAGTGATTTTCTTGTACCTATCACGCTTATGAAAAGCATCGCATAGACCTTCGAACCTATATGAAAATCACCCTGATTTTCTTGATATGCTGAAGCAACATGCACAAGTACTTATATCTAGCAAATATTTATAATTATATTGAAATAGTAAGAAGATGAATTTAAAATGCTAGGTAACATATGCACAGGTGTTTGAAATGAATTCCGATAGCCTCCCGGCATCATCCCCATGTAGGGGCTGCATCGTGAGTGCTGAGGCTTTTCCACCATGCTTAAGAAAGCGTGCATGGTAGGTGTTTTGTGACACCACAGATGAGTGATTTTCTTACACCTACTGCTCTTATGAAAAGTGTCACATAGGCCTTCATACCTGTATAGAAAGCAACCTAATTTCCTTGACATGTTGAAGTAATATGCATGAGTACTGAGGTCTAGAAAATTTTCTTGCAATGCTGGAGCAACGAACTGGTACTTAGGGCTTTTGGAATTCGTTACCATTTTATCTTTACATATATGCATGAAGGAGAAATGATTAGAATTTAAGTGTGATTGTTCCACCACGCTATGGATTCTATCATCACCTTACTCATTTTCTCACTTTTTTTTTAAACCCATCAAACAGTAATGAGAACCACAACCCCTCAATTGATTTAACCTCCATTTTACCCTCATTCCAAACATCAAGAAGTTATCACTCTTCTCAAGCTTAGCCAATGCAACAATAATTTAAAAGCAAAGCACAAGTAGAATTGGGATACATATAATCCTAACACTTTGCTTAGCTTCTGCACTTCGAACTTGCCAACAACCACATACTCCCAACAAATCCAAACCTTATCATTCACCTTATGCCAAATAATAAAGAATAATTACTTTCATCCAATTTCACCAAATGGAATAGAGATTCACCAATGGAACATAACAAATTTGAATCACACAACATGTAAATAGCAATATAAAATCCTACGACCATTTAGATTCACTATCACATACTTCTTTTGGTGGAAATCAAGTTAAGGGAGCTTGAAATGTCGGTTGTTCTCCTGTAGTAAGGGAAGAAAGAGATAGATGGTTTGCTTGATTGTCGAAAAGAAGAGCTCAGCTCACGCATCGAGGAGGAGGAGCCGCATCCAACAAAGACAAAAGAAGAGAGAGAGGAGGATCGTGTGTGGAATAAAGGAGATGAGAAGCTTCGACTAGGGTTGTTCGCCAAGAAGGAGAGGCATGTCGCGCTGGACTGAATGAGTTTAGTGCTTGGTGTTGGGACGGATGAAAGCGTGTTTGCTTGCACGACTGAGAGGAAGAAACATATGGGGGATCCATTTGACTAGTGCGTGTGGCTCAATATCGTAAGAGAGAGGGAGGATGGCCGAATTGCATGCTTGGCTTGCACGGCTGGGAGGAAGGAACAGAAGAAAGCTATGATCCTCAAGGAAATGGAATTAGGGTTGTGAATAGGTGTGTTGTGTGGATTAGGGTTGGGTAATAGGGGTGTTTATAAATGGATCTTTTCATTTAAGTGATTAAATCAACACTAATTTGGATATTTATGATAACATAATCATGTAGTTAATATATATGTCAATCTTATGTTATTTCAATATTCCAGACGCAATGGCTCAATCCATTTCACAACTAAAGACTATTTGGTTCAAGTTGACATCGAATTGTATCAAATTCAGGTCTGAATCATGCGTCACATCTGACCGCTCAACATTCACGCCGTCTTCCATGCAATTTCATGAACGGAGGTCATTTGGATAATGTCACAGTTTCTCAACCTTGATATATGTCGGTACGCATCACCGCCTCCTTCTTGATCGCTTGAGTCAAATTATGCAATATGTATATTCAATCAATTTGACATATCAATGCGAAAAGTTTGTCGATCGAAGATCATTTTGACTAGTTTCAATGAAGTCGAGTGTATTTCAGCTCTGATTTATGCGTAATTGCACCTAAAGTCCATCGACTTCATCTTGTGAGCTCAACTCGATTGATGTGACATACATGGAGGTCAACATGGCAATTGCTAATGGTGGTTGATCGTGATTGCTTGTAGTCATTGACTTCAAGCTCTTCTCACTAGTTTAGAGTTAACTCTCACAATTTTAAATTTAGCTTTCAGCTTTTAAATTTCCATGTTGAAGTATGAGGTTCTATTTTTAATGTTCAGGGAGTGGAAATTCAAAAAAAAATTTAGCTAAACTTTTAAAATACTTAATCAAATGGTTCGCATTGATTTCTTTGATCATAGACCATTCTTTTGATATTTAAATGATTTAATAATCTCAATTTTGAGTAATTTTAAGCTAATTGGATTTTCTTGTTGAGTTAATTGATTCGACTATAAACATGCCAAATTCAAAAATCATTTGACGATTTATTTAATGCTTATAAGCTTTTAATTATACTTTATTTACTTGATTGGAGCTCATTTGAACTCGGATCAATCATTTATGGTATTATTGGTTAATAAATGTATTATAGGGAGTCTCCTTTCAAATCTGTGGAGAAAAGAAAGAAGAGACCTTATAGAAATTCATCTTGGTAAGATGCCATCGACAGATACTTATTCGTGAGTGCACGCCATCAAGGTATAGTGTACTATCTCGAAAGACGAAGTCACTACCCTTTAATGGAACCAATCACCTCAATAAGGACTCCTAAGGATGATTCCGCATTGTAGATTCTTCCTCTACTTTACATGAAAAAGTATAACAGGGTTTATTTTAAACCAGGTTCGTTAAGTTCCCTATAGGGGCAAGCCCTCATATCTAATTACATCCTAAGGGATGGGATCCCTTAGGAAAGCTCTTGATTAAGGTAAATGATCGTAGTCTCTGAATATTTCAATAGGGTAGGACTATCAATCGATTGGTTTATTTTTTTGAAGATTAAATGGGATTAATCAAAAGAGGGAGTTATTATCGAAGCCAAAATGGGAATAAGTAGGAGATGCTCACGATGCTAGGAAACCTAGCGAGCATCTCAAATTATCCTAAAATTGGGCTTTACATTTTAGAAATTGATTTAGTTTGTTTGAGTTGTATTTTTCATTAGAATTTTAGGACTTAAGATTCCTTAACACAAGATTAAGGAAATGCCTAAGAGGTGAGGAATTATGCTTATGGCCCATAAAAGGGAGAAGCAACTTCAGAACCTAAATTTAGGGAGCTTCAGTGAGGGCCGGAAGCACAACCTAAATCTAAGACAAAAATGGGTAATTAGTTTGCCTCCATAAGAGAGGACAAACCACTCGACAGTTTGGACTTACAACCACTTGGGGGTGGCCGCCAACTAATTCCTCCTACGATTTTAAATATATGTAGGCAAGTCTTTATGCTTATGCAAGATAGCTCGACTATTTTTATTTAAAAAGAGACTAAGCCCTTAAACTCACTTCCTAAAGAGACTAGATCATGTAAAGGGACATGCTTCAAATGACCTAAATCTAATGCAATTCAAATTTCATTTTTATTTCTATTTTTGGACAATCATTTTGACTCAGACTAATAGGATTTTTATGACTAATGCATGAGAAATCAGATTATTAGCCAAAATCAGCGAGAAGTTTAGGAGGTGAGTTTCCACCACTCAAAGGTCAAACCGGTTCGGCAAAGGTGGAAGCCCTCCAATCAAGAGCAAAATAAGATGCATTTGTGCATGATATTATAAAAAATGCTCATCCCAAGGGGTTGCTAATTCTTTTATTTTATCCTAAGCTTTAAGTGAGGTTATTTAATTTTAATTTGAATTGTTAAATTGGATAAAAGATTTATTTTTTCCTAAAGAGCCTAATCCACATCCAGGCTATATATAAAGTAAGGCAGAAACTAGAAAAAATATGCCACTTAATGCAAAAAGCTATACAAATCATCAAATAATTTATAAAGCTAATCGCAAAAAGAATAAATGGCCATTGTGGTTGGGCACCACCGCACAAACCCAAAAATATCAAACGTAGGTAGCCGAGCTCTACCCTTATAGTACCTGGATTACAAATAAATCAAAATTTTATTTTAAGCAAAGTAATTCATTGTTATGGGGGTCTTCAAGCTTTATTCTTCTTTCTTCTTTCGTCATTCTTCTTTTCTTTTCTTTCTTCTTCTTTGGTTCCTCCTTTGGATGGTTGGAAGGTGGATGCTCCAAGGCATCACATGGTATATAAGATGGGATCTTATGACCAATGCTCATCCTAATCCCCATAACAAATCATTCCAAAACCTACTTATACAAATTTTTACATGAAAAGGAAAAGCATATCTAACTAACACCTGCAAAATAAAGGTTAATCAAATCACACCACACAAATCTCAAGCATGTATATTGGACTTATCACCCCACACATGAGTGACTAAGTTCACCTGACCTATGGATTATGCTAAGGGGTATAATCACATGCAAGCAAGAAGTATATATATTTTTATTTATGATAGTGCCCCTTTAGCAGAATCCCCTATAGAAAAGAATTGTAAACTAAGCACATCCTACCATTCATTTTACAAGCCTACACCCTAACATCCAGTCTAAAATATACATCACAAAATAAAACATAACATCGCAAACCTAACAAGCTAGAGGTGATAACTTAGGCTAATGTGTGCTTTGAAGGTTTGTGGGATGCTTAGCTTAGGATTTTAAATTCAAGTTTTCTAAGTATGAATGACATGTTCAACTTAGAGGAGGGTTTCATTTAAGTTGTTTAAGTGTTTTGGGTTATTTTTATTTCATATTTTAATTTGATTTAAGTGAAAACTATAATTAATTACTAAGTTATAAAGAGAGGGAAAGAGAATGGAACTTCTCTTTCCTTCCCTAATCCTTAAGTAATTTCTAAGGTAAGTTCACATTTTAATTTCTTTTAATCAATCCTAAGTTTAAACAAACTCTAAACAAACCTATTCAAAAAGAAATGCATTTTAAGATTAAATAAAATGAATCAAAATTCACATAACACACATTACTTCATTTCTTTCCCAACATATATAACATGCATATGGATGGACCCTAAGCATGTCTATACATGAAAATGAGAATAATTAACACACTTTATGATGCATGCTAAGTAAACCATTTAAGAAAATTTAGATTTTGAATATGCATGATTTTTCTTAAGTAGAAAAGATTTTCCTTATCCAAAATTTCACATACATGCATGAAAGTAAGAAAGGCATAAGTGAGTACAGTGACATTGTTAACTAGATGTGTAAGGTACAAGACCTACTTAGGGCTACTTAAAGCCTCACAACCTCAGAGTTGTCCAGACTAATATACCACTTTCCTTAAATACTAACATGCATATAAAAGAAATGAAATGGAGAATGATATGCAAAAAGTTGTTTAATAGTTTCATTTTTGTTTATGCAATTTATTCATGCAAGCATAGGCAATCCTTCTTAGATGATGGCATAAGAATGAATAAGGTATGGAATTACGTAAGTGTTGGATTCTTTTCAAATGAACCCTACATCTTACCAACCCCTATTCAAAACTATGCTAACATAAGAAAGGAAAGAAAGGCTACACTAAACATGACTTTATAATCTATCATATGCAAGCTTATAATTAAAGTATAAGAATAGCACACTTTCAGATTTGATATTTCATTTATAGATTTAAAAAATACTTTAGGTTTAGTAGTGATAATATCCATTCATATTTTACTTAAGCCAACAAATGCATATTTGACATAAAGTAAACAATTTTATTTTAAAATTTTGAAACATGAAATTATGAATGCATGAATCACATGGAATACAACTTAACATGTTGGGAAAGATCTAAAGCAATGTAATCATGTAAACAAACTCACTTTAGTTAAATCCTAAAGACATTCTTAAAGAATAATACAATTTAGAATAAATTAAAGTCAATTTCAAAATGATTTTTGTTTAGTTTAAAGTTTGATTTAATTTTAAAAGGGTGAGATGAGTTTGCTATTATTAACCCATTCCCACACGTGTTTTATATTTTTATTTAATTTTTAGATAATTAAATCCTTTTTTAAGCATTGATTAGGTTGAGGTTTAAATTAAGTAGCTTAATTAACCCTTACCTATAACACCTTAGAAAAATTAACTAAGTAAATATGATCCAATGAGATGGCATAAAATTCACAAGGTATTTAAATTTGCAATGCACCTAATAATGAAAAGGCTTAATGCAATTTGGCTCACAATTAAAACTGAAGCACATGGTGAGCTGTGACCTCTTTGAGTGGGATAGCTTCCATCCACTTGGAAAAGTAATCGGTAGCAACTAAGATGAAGCGATGCCCCTTGGAAGAAGGAGGATCGATCGGACCCACAATGTCGGTACCCCAACACTCAAATGTCCATGAAGCCAAAGTAGGGTGTAGAATGTTGGGTGGTTGGTGGAGGACCACATCGTGCACCTGACACTGATGGCATCTCTTAGCTACATCCATGCAATCTATGATCATAGAAGGCCAGTAGTATCTAAGTCTTTTGATCTTTGACTTCATCTTTAGACTGGGCTGATGAGCTCCACATAGACTTGAATGTACCTCAGTTACAATGCCACGGGCTTTGTGTTTGTCCAAATAACGTAACCACATTTGGTCAAAGGACCAGCAATACAGGGTGCCATCGACGAGAGTATAGAAAAGAGCTCTCTGTTTCACCTGATGGGCATGAGATTTCTCTTGAGGTAGTTTTTTGGTGTTCAAGTAATCTATGAACGGTTACCTCCAATCCAACTCCTTGTCTATTTTGGAAATGCCTCCCCTTCAAGAGAAAGTCTCTCGATGAGTTTCAAATCAATAAGGGATACGACTTGTCTATTTTGGACCCCTATTTAAATGAGCTCATCTTTCGAACATGGCAACTCTTTGACAAGTTTTACCAAGGCATCTATTATTGCGTTCTCTGCTCGGGGAACCTTGTAGATGGTGACTTTGAGAATCAGCTTCATGGTATACTCATAGTAATGACGAAGCTTGGGTTTGAGGACTTGGTAGGACCCAACAATCTGTTTGATGACCAATTGAAAATCCCTAATGATATTGATGATTTTGATGCTGATAGTGATGGCTAACTCCAAACTGGCAATCAAAGTCTCATACTCGGCTTCGTTGTTGGTGCAGGGGCTAGAAATATAGTATGAGAATCTCATCACATCACAGTTTGGAGTTAGAAGAACTATCCCTACCCCTGCCTTTCTTGGGAGAATAGATCGTGGTGCTTCACCTTTAAGAAAAGAAGCAGTACCATCAAAATATATCTCCCATCGGCAGTTGCTAGCCTCTCCAAAGTTTATGATTTATTCATTGGGAGATCATCACTAAGTGGAGAATTAGTAGGAAGTGGATGTGCTACTAAGAAATCCACTAGTGCCTGACCTTTTACCTGCATGGAGGGGTACAAATGGGATATCAAACTACAAGAGTATCATGAACAAATGAGCCAAACATCTAGAAAGCATTGGCCTTATCATGAGAGTGGATTGGTTCTTGAGATCAAGTTCACCTTATGAGAAAGCATGTAGTGCCATAGCTTCTGAGATGTAAAGATCAAAGCTAGGCAATGTTTCTCAATAGGTGGGTAGTTTACTTTAGCAGGGATCAGAAGACTACTGAGGTAGTAGAGAGCGCTTTGCTTCCCCTCATCATTGGCTTGGGCCAACAGAGCACTGAGAAAGTTCTCCAATGCAGTAGTATAAAAGATAAGTGGCCTGCCCGGGATAGGGGCTGCTAGAACTGGTGGCTTCACCAAGTACTCTTTGATATCTTCAAATGTATGCTAGCACTTATCATCCCACTTGAACTTGGCATCCTTTTTGATAAGTGCTAAGAATGGCTTGCATCTCCTTGATAAGTTTGAGATAAAGCATCTTAGATACACCAGCCATCCTTGAAAGGATCTAAGTTGAGTTAAAATCTTAGGAGGTGGCATTTCTAAGATAGATTTAATCTTTTCAGGATCTATTTCTATTCCTTAATGTCGAACAACAAACCCAAGGAATTTCCCTGAAGCGACTCTGAATGCACACTTCAGGGGATTCATTTTAAGGTTATATTATGCTAACCGTTTGAAAACTACTCTCACGTCAAAGAGATGGTCTTCTTTTTTTTAGCTCTTGACTACTAAATCATCAACGTAGCACTCAACCAGATGATGGATGAGTTCGTTAAAGATCTGAGTCATGGCCCATTGGTATATAGCACCAATATTTTTAAGGGCAAAGGCATGACCCTATAATAGAAGATTTCGATCGGGGTAAGGTTCGAAAAGCAGTGTTTCTTTCATCTTCAGAAGATATCTTGATTTGGTTATATCTAGATGATCCATCCATGAAAGAGAAGACTGCATGAGATGAGGCAATGTCCACCATTAATTTTGGTATATGAAGAGGAAACTCATCCTTAGGGCATGCCTTATTTAAGTCCCTAAAATCGATGCAAATATGAATTTGGCCATTCTTCTTCTTAACTGGGATGACACTAGCTAACCGGGTAGGATATTTTTCTTCTTGGGATATCAAGATCGTATTGTTCTTGACTTTAAATGATCTATTGTCATTTTCTCGCGTCTAGGAGTTTGCTTAATAGGGGTAACGTTAGGGTCTATTACTAACTTGCGAACTGCTACGTCAGGAGATAATCCAGACATGTCTTCATAACTCCATGCAAAGCAGTCTTTAAACTCAATCAATAGCCAAACTAAGTCATTGGTTTCTTCTTTATTCAACAACGAACTGATGTATGTCGAGCGAAGATTTTCTTCTGTCCTAAAGTTGATTTCTTTTACCTTGTAGATTATTAAATGAATCTCCTCTTCAAATTATGGCGGTGCCTCTTTGACTTGGAGATCATCAAGATCATCTGAAGTTTCTAAACACACATTCTTATGAGAATTGGGGATGTGTGAGAAGAACCTATCAGATTCTAAATGGTTGGTCACAACTAGGCAATAATCTTTATCATCGATTGAATCCACTATGCTGAATCGTAGTATTGCTCTTGATTATGCTTCCCTGCCTGTATTGTTCCATAGTTTTTCAAAGTATTCTGACCTGTACTTAGACTAAGTGTGAGGAACTAAACCTTTCTGTATAAGATTTTAAACACAAGGTGAGTAAAAGTTGAAAGGTAATTCCATTAATTCTTTAAAAGTATCTTCCTCAAGTCCAACATCGAGCTCTGTACTTGTGGATGATGAACCCAAAAAGAGCCTCTTCTGGTTCATGTCACTAGAAGACTTAGGGACTTTCTGAGATGTAAGTGAGGTAAGAGCTAAGGTTCCCAACTGCTGCCAGATAGTTTCACATAAACTAGATTTGAATACTTTACTTTACTTGCAGGCCTGATCTTCATCTCTGGATGGATCAAAAGTCACCTCCAATGGAACTCGCTGAGAGGGGTTGGTTGGTATACTAATCATATTAGACTCGTCCTCCAAGCTGGATTTCAAGTCTATGTGAATAGGGTACTCTATGAGGGAACACACCTCTTGGATGAAGGCCAATAGGGGTCTCCCACCTCTAGAACTGCCTCTCTTTCTACCTCTGCCTATACTTGGTGGAGGTTGAGCCATCCTACCCACATGTCCATATGATGGAATGAACTATGGGTGGAATGTGATATGCTGATCCACTTCTTCTTCAATTCCCCTTTCTTATTCACTTAGATTTTTCCTTTTCTTTTCATTTTCTTTTATATTTTCTTTTGCTTTTGCATTTACATTTGAATTTTGTATAATTTCACGAGAAAGGGTGTTTTGAGAAAGATAATTGGTCACATCCACATAGATCTCAACCTCTCTAACTAAGAATGGCTTTTCATCCCTGTTGACACGACACTTAATTCCATCTTTTTTGAACTTGATGCACTGATGAAGGGAGGATGGAATGATCTTGTTTGATGTATCCAAGGCCTACCAAGCAAAGCAGTGAACAAAGTATTCGAATCAATGATGTAAAACATGGCTTTAGTCTTCCAGTCAACGATCTCTAACATTAACACTATGGAACCTAAAGCCCGCTCGCCTTGATCATTGAATCCTCTCAACATCATCCTATCTCCTAGGAGAGTAGATATGTCGATCTTCAAGTAGGCAAGGGTCTTTACACTCATAATGTTTATTGATGTACCTGAATCCATGAGAACCCTGATGAGTCTGAACCTGTCCATGTCGACTGTAATGTATAGGAGACGATTGTGCTCCAAGTCCCCCAGTAGAAGGTCTTCATTTGTGAAGGTGATCCCTTGGGCTTCTTTGCATAGTGTGCTTCCTCACATATAGCGATCAGCTGAGCTAAGAATATTTCAAGATCAAGGAGGGCCTTGATTAGTGATTCCCTCAACTCTTTGGATAAGACAAGGGCATCATATATGCTTAGCTTAGATGATAACTTTCTTAGATGAGAAAGGACGTTGTAGTCCACCTTCGACTAGTCTTTCAAAAGCATATCCAAGGGTGGAGCATCCTGTGGAAGGGCTTCTCGTTCTTCAGTACCAATGACTTATTTCCCTCTATCTAGAGGTGCTACCCTAGGAGGTTGACCTCGGTAATCTCTAGAGGTAAAGTGTGGTAAGTTCTACATGCACTTCAGGCTCACCTACAGTTTCTCCTATGGGACTCTCAGAATCAGATGATTCCAAGTCTATTTCAAGAGGTGAACCTATAGTATTCGGAGTTGGAAGGTCCATCTCTGAATCAGAAAGAGGAAGATCAGAATTGTTATAGTTAATTAGACTTGAAGAGTTATTGTTAGGAATAGAAGAAGATAACTCATCAGAAGAGACACAGATGTAATTCAAATCCGCTTTATTCTTCAATTTCTTGGAAGTATTTGAGGGTATAAAGTAGTAATCAGGTAGAGTGAGTGGAGTTAGGGATTTGATGCCCTTATCCATTGATACAAGAGTTCTACTAGTAGAAATAGAAGAATTAAATAGTAAAATGCAGAAGTGCAAGATGGAGTTTGGACACGGGTGGCTATGCTAAGGGCTATCCCGCATACATCGCTACAGCCGCTGTGAGCTCCCACTTTCCTAGAGTTGGCACTGGTAACTTGCAAACCTTCTTTGGTGTTGGAGGTTTGAGCTGACTCAAGCACCTGCAAGGAAAACTTCTTGATCTTCTGAATTATTTTCTTAGAGGTTTTAGACAAAGAGATGTCCCAACCTTCTTTATTTTTGATAGGATCACTTGTATCCCTAAGGATTACCCTAATGGAGCTGGAAGGTTGTTCTACAAGGTATTCCTTTGAGATAATGACAACACCAATCTTGAAACTCTGTTCAAGCCAATCCTTGAATGTAAAGCAATCCTCTAAAACATGACCTAGCATATGGTGGTAAGGGCAAAAGTTTGGATCATGACTTTTGCTTCCTCTAGTCTCCTAGGCTCCGGTAGCTAAAAAATAGGTTTCTTTAAGAAATTCTTAAAGATTTTCCTGATTACCTCCCTATTAAAAGAACAAGGTTTGTTTAACTTATCTAAATGAGTAGGTGGACCATTGCTACCTGGCGGCGAATATGCATACCATTGCTGCTAGTGGTATGGCTGGGGCGGTGGCAGTGTTGACCGTGGAGGCAAGGTGGAGGTCAGTATGGCTGCCTCGGTGGTGGCAAAAGAGGTGGAGGCTATTGAGGTCATACTCGCTCGGACTGATCTCTAACTGGTTGCTTCCCTTTGTCAACCATTGCTACTGCTCCAGGTTTCTTCTCATAGACTTTTTGGGATTTCTACTTTGGCATCTAATTTGGAAAAGGCAACTGTTTGGCCTCTCCTTGTAGACTAGCCACCTTGTTGATTAGCTTCTTAAATATTTTTATGGTGATGTCCTTAAGCATGAAGGCGACCGGGCCATGGATATTCTTCAAGAGAATCTCAATGGCATGTTGTTCAGATAGCTGCAGTTCACACTTCATACTCAGGTTACACCATCAGAGAATATAATCAACAAGTAACTCACCAGAGTGCTGTTGGGCTATAACGAGATCGCCTATAGTAACCCTTTGTTGAGCTCTAGTAAATCTCTTGATAAAGAGTTGCTCTAACTCAGCAAATGTCCTAATTGAACCGTTAGGAAGTTCATCATACTAATCAAAAGTAATACCCACTAGGTTACTGACAAAGAGTCTAAAGAGTAAAGCGTCACTGCCTTCTGTGTTGCAACAAATGGCCCTGAAGTGAGCTAAATGATGCATTGGATTCCCACTACCATCGAAGCTCTTGAAGGAAGGAGGCATGAAACTCTTAAGATACTGGATAATATTAAATTTCTCTACGTAAGGTCTACCCTTTGGAACTGATGATCCTCCCCGAGCTTGAGCCAAAGCTTCCTTCACCTGCTGCTCAACCATGGATTTTAGATCTTTTTCATGTATGGAGGTACTTTCCACTAAATTCATATAAAGAGTAGTGCTACCTTGCTCAATGGGAGGTATAGTCTTAACTGGGTCTAAGACATGCACTAGTTCAGGCTGATTGACATCGACTGTGCTAGGATGAACTGGAAGGGATTACTTCTGAAGCATTGATACTACTGCTAACAAGTCCAACAACTGCTATGCCATCCTATCAATCTGTTCGTCTTTCTGCCTTAACTGCTGTTGGAGGTAATGAGATGATTCTGTGGTGTCTCCTTGATCAACCTCATCTCCTTCCATGGCCTATTACTCCCTAAGAAGAGAACCTCTAGTATCGACCATGCATACACTAGCTGAATCCCCCATCAAGTCATCTTCATTGGGATCAAAGTTGACTCTTTCTTCTTCATCAGACCATGCATACCCTAAGATCTCCTTTTTCCATAGTGTGCAACTATCTCATCTAAGGATCGATCTAACTCGAGTACAAATAGCTCTGATTGTGATCTAATCATGAACCGAGAGGCACCGACTCACTACGGGAGTCAATCCTATGTGGACTGTACTAACTAGAAGAATGATAATCCTGACTGATGCTGGTTGTAATAGAGGTAACAATCCTAGAATGATCCTCTACTACTACTGCCACTAAACTGTCATCTAGAATAGCCCTGATAACTGTCACCATCTTCACATCCGGCTGAGTGGGTGGAGTTGGTGAAGGAACGACCACGATACTCCGGGGTCGCCACTCCTTCCGCACCACTACTGGGGCAGAAGGTCAAGCAGGAGAGCTCGACCCTACCACAATGGGTGGTGTAGGAGGAGTAGGATCCCTTGGCCATAGATAGATCACCAATGGGGTACATTTCTCCCCGGATGCGGCCTTCATGTCCTTGGATGAAATGGGTGATGCGAACTGCCAGCAATGGTGATGGAGTAAAGCGGGGTGGAGACACCACGACTCTCTACGTGAGCCTCCCTCATGTGATGGTTGGTCCCTGTGAAGAGGATACTATCAGTATGATCGACATGGGTAGCATGCTGAGCTGGAAAGTCAAACAAAGCCGAAGCGGCTAACTGATGAACCTCCATCGCTCTCACTAGTGATATATGATGAATGAGCCTCACAGGCCCTCTCCTGATGGATCTACCTCCCTATACTGTGGGGGATAATAGATCATAAATTGAACTAAGTACCAGACTTTGAGCATCCGTAAGCTTCGCCTACCTAGCGTAGAATAGAGCGAAGGCCAACGTATGACCTCCTACTCCTAGAAACTGTTTGCTGTAGATGCACCACTGGAGGAGGTGATGAACGGGTCCTCCTGGCATCATCTTTATCTGATCCTGAGAGAGGATGAAACTGTTTCTTTGTAACCAGTGGTGATGTGACCATGGGAGACTTATCCATGGCTAACCTGACAGCTGCCTCAAGCTCTCTGGCTATCCAAGTATGGAACCGTTTGACCAAATGGTTGTTATTTCTACGTTGGGTGTGAGTAGGATGAGAAGAGTGTGAGCTAGACCTGCACTCAAATGTAGGGGAGGCAAGCCCTGAAACCAGAGGAGCCTTACCCTTGGAGGGTACAAATAATAGGGTGCTAGCCCGCACCGAGGCAACATGTGCAACTCGAGGATGAACTGCCATTGGAACTAGAACTGTCGATACTATCGATACTGAAACCACTAAAGTTTGTGGTACTGCCATAGCTTTCCACTTTAGTGAGGAGATCTCTGAATCAAAGGGTAAGTCTACCCTGATGACTGGCTTCTACCCGACCATCGTCTTCCTATTGACTATTATGAGGGGAATGCCCTTACAAGTGATCCTGGTCCCCTCAAATCCATGACTAAAGTGGATAAAATGGGTATGATCCAAACGAGAGAAGTTAGCCTGATCCATGGATAAATCCATGCCATGAGAGAAGGTAAAGATAAATTTCTGGGAACCTGCCATTGCACTGACTAAAATTGAAACTGAAATTGCACTTGCACTGAAAAGAATCTACAATGAGAAGCGAACTTGCATCAGTTTTCTGTCTCCATAGATTTTGAATTTTTTAATTTTAAAAATTTTAACCCACATCCAACAACTTGGAAGTGTTAAATGGGGTTCAAATGAATTTGGAAAGATTGATTGAAAGAGGAATTTGAGTATGAATCCAAACTTCAACAAATTTGAGTATGTTGAAATATGGATTCAAGATTTTGATAAGATGCTTCCATAGGTTCATTTTGTTTTGATTTTGAATTTTTGTGATTTGGATTTGGAGGACCTTTCCCTTTAACAAATTTAGGTATGTTAAAGTAAGGGTCAAATTGATTTTATTTTGTTTGATTGTTTTGGAATTCTTACTTAGAAAATTTTGGTATGGTAAGTGAAGTAAAAGTGATTGTTTCTTTTTGTGAATTTTGTTTTATTTTGATTTTGAAATTTTTTGGAATTCTTACTTAACAAATTTAGGTATGGTTAGTGAAGAATACAAGTGTATTTTGTTTGACTTTGAGAATAGGATTCTTAGCAAATTTAGGTAAGCTAAAGGAATCCTAAGTGTTTCATTTGTTTGGAAAATTTTGGTTTTTGAAAAGGGTAAGATCCTTTAGCAAATTTGGTATGCTAAGGGGATCCTAAGTGTTATGTTTTGTTTTTTGAAATGATTGAAAGTGGAGATTCAACTTTAGCAAATTTGGTATGCTAAAGATTAAGTCCCACTTAGTTTTCTAAAATGGAAATTTCACTTAGTAAATTTGAGTATGTTAAATGAAATTCCAAATGGTGTATTTAAAATTTTGATTTCATTTGGTTTTGAAAAATGGAAACTTCTCCTTAGAAAATTTAGCATGCTAAGGGAAGAAGTTCCAAAGGTGTTTGAGAAATTTTTGTTTTGACTTTGGAAACTTAGCAAATTTGAGTATGCTAGGTGAAGTTCCAAAATATGTTTTTGAAAATTTTTGAATTTTTGAATTGGAAACTTTACTTAACAAATTTAGATATGTTAAATGAAGTTTCAAATATTGTTTGAAAATTTTGAATTTTTAGATTTGGAAACTTTACTTAACAAATTTGGGTATGTTAAATGAAGTTCCAAAATGTGTTTTGGATTTTGAATTTAGAGACTTCACTTAACAAATTTGGGTATGTTGAATGAAGTTTCAAAATGTGTTTTTTAGAAAATTTTTGAAATATGATTGTTGATTTGATTTTGGATTTGGAAACTTCACTTAGCAAATTTGATTATGCTAAGTGGAGTTCCAAATGTGTTTTGAAATTTTTCTGAATTTTGGGATTTGGAGACATCACTTAACAAATTTGGGTATGTTAAATGAAGTTTCAAACTGTGCTTTTTTAAAAAATTTTGAAATATGATTATTGATTTGATTTTGGATTTGGAAACTTCACTTAGCAAATTTTATTATGCTATGTGGAGTTCCAAATGTGTTTTGAAAAAATTTTGAATTTTGGGATTTGGAGACTTCACTTAATGAATTTGGGTATGTTAAATGAAGTTCAAAAATGTGCATTGAAATTTTTTTGAAATATGATTGTTGATTTTGATTTTGGATTTTAGAAACTTCACTTTAGCAAATTTGATTAGGATAAATGAAATTCTAAAATGTGTGTTCTGAATTTTTTTTTTTGAAATATGATTGTTGATTTTGATTTTGGATTTTAGAAACTTCACTTAGCAAATTTGGGTATGTTAAGTGAGGTTCCAAAATGTGTATTTTTTGTAATATGATTGTTGATTTTGATGTTTTGAAAAGAGGATTCCCATTCAACAAATTTAAGTATGTAGAATGGAGATCAATTTATTTTTGAAATAAGATATTTTTTATTTTGTGTGTGATTGTTGCTTTTTGAAAGAGAGGAACTCCAACTTAAAACATGTGTGGGATATGTTTAAGTAGAATTTCATAAATGATATTTTATTTTTAGTTGGGCATGAAATCTTCATTTGATAGACCTAAGTATATTAAATGAAGGTATCCATGTGTGCTTTTTGAAAATTTTAATTTTGTTTACAAATGAACTTTCCATTCAATAAGTGTGAGTATATTGAATAGAAAATTCATGTGTGCTTTTTAAAAAGTTTTATGATTATGATTGTGATTTTTGGAAAACATGATCGTTCATTTTGTTTTGAAAATGAAATCTTCATCAAAGTAAATTGAAAGAAGATATTCATTTGTGCTTTCGGAAGATGTTATTAGTTTTATTTTTGAAAATCCCTACATGAAACAATTATATGAATTGTTAAATGAGGGTGAAGAAATTTTGTGGAAAATATTTTATTAGGTGCATTTTTGAAAAAGGTGCTTTTGAAAAGCAGAATTCTTTATGGAAGATTTATTATTTTTAGGTTGAGCATTTCCTTATCATGAAAATGATAAGGAGGAAGTCTTTAAAAGATGTTTCTTTTTTAGTTTGGATCTTTTCATTTTACCCATTGGAGGAACCTAATGGGGGTTTTAAGACCAACGAGGAATGCGGTCCTAAAACCTAAAGATGTTGACTAACTTAACTCAAGGATGAAATGAGCTAGTGTCAATGGAAAGAAAGATAGTCTTGGATTCATACCAAAGTACAAACCCACTATCGATACTCAAAGACAATGATCATTTACCAAAGATGGAGAGAGGAACCTTCCTAGGAGTCAAAAATGTGGTTAATAAATCTCTTATAGAGTCTTTCATATCTGGAGAAAGAAAGAAGAGACCTTATAGAAATTCATCTTGATAAGATTCCATGTAGATCTGCAGATGTACTTATTCAGGTGATCGAGTACGTCATCAAGGTATAGTGTACTATCTCGAAAGACAGAAGTCACTACCCTTTAATGAAACCAATCACCTTAATAAAGACTCCTAAAGACAACGGGTCTGCATATGTACCAGAGATTCTTCCCCTACTTTACATGGAAAAGTAAAGTAGGGTTTATTTTAAATTAGGTTCATTAAGTTCCCTACAGGGGAAAGCCCCCATAGTTAATTACATCCTAAGGAATAGGATCCCTTAGGAAAACTCTCGATTAAGGTAAATGATCGTTGTCTCCGAAGATTTAAATAGGGAAGGACTATCAATCGATTAGTTTATATTTTTGAAGATCAAATGGGATTGATCAAAAGACAGAGTTATTATCAAAGCCAAAATGGGAATAAGTAAAAGATGCTCACGATGTTAGGAAACCTAGAGAGCATCTCAAACTATCCTAAAATTGGGCTTTACATTTTAGAAATTGATTTAGCTTATTTGAGTTAATTTTTCATTAGAATTTTAAGACTTAAGATTCCTTAACAAAAGATTAAGAAAATATCTAAGAGGTGAGGAATTATGCTTATGGCCCACAAAGGGGAGAAGAAACCTCAGAATGTAAATCAAGGGAGCTTCAACGAGGGCCAGAAGCACAACTTAAATCTAAGGAGAAAATGGGTAATTGGTTTGCCTCCACAAAAGAGAACAAACCACCCGACAGCTTGAACTTACAACCGCCTGGGGGTGGCCGCCAATTAACTCCTCCTATGATTTTAAATACATGTAGGCAAGTCTTTATGCTCATGCAAGATAGCTAGGAAATTTTTTATTTAGAAAGAGATTAAGTTCTTAAACTCACTCCCTAAAGATACTAGACCATGTAAAGGAACATGCTTCAAATGATCTAAATCTAATGCAATTCAAATTTCATTTTTATTTCCATTTTTGCAATATTATTTTGAATCAGGCTAATATGATTTTTATGAGTAATGCATGAGAAATCAGATTATTGGCCAAAATCAACGAGAAGTTTAGGTGGTGAGTTTTTACCACGGCCCTAAAACGTCAAGCTGGGTTCTCTGGCAAAGGTGGAAGCCCTCCAATCAAGAGTGAAATAAGATGCATTTAAGCATGATATTATAAAAAAATGCTCATCCAGCTATGGGGTTGCTAATTCTTTTATCTTGATTTTAATCCTAAGCTTTAAGTGAGGTTATGTGCTGTTTAATTTTAATTTGATTTGTTAAATTGGGTAAAAGATTTATTTTCCCTAAAGAGCCTATTCCACATTCAGAATATACATAAAGCAAGGAAGAAACTAGGAAAAGCATGCCACTTATTGTAAAAGCTAAACAAATTATCAAATAATTTATAAAGCTAATCGTAAAAAGAATAAATGGCCGTTATAGTCGGGCACCACCGCACAAACCCAAAGATATCAAACGTGGGTAGCAGAGCTTTACCTTTATACAACCTGGATTACAAATAAATCAAATTACAATTTTAAGCAAAGAAATTCATTGTTATGGGGGTCTTCAATCTTTATTCTTCTTTCTTCTTTCTTTTTTTCTTTTCTTTCTTCTTATTTGGTTTCTCCTTTGGATGGTTGGACGGTAGATGCTCCAAGGCTTCACATGGTGCATAAGATGGGATCTTATGACCAATGCTCATCCTAATCCTCATAACAAATCATTCTAGAACCTACTTATACAAATTTTTAGATGAAAAGAAAAAACATAAATCTAACTAACACCTGCAAAATAAAGGTTAGTCAAATCACACCTCACAAATCCCAAGCATGTATATTGGACTTATCACCCCACATATGGGTGAATAAGTCCACTTGGCCTATGGATTATGCTAAGGGGTATAAGCACCTACAACAAGAAGTATTTATATTTTTATTTATGATAGCGCCCCTTTAGCATAATCCCCTGAAGAAAAGAATATTTAGACTAAGCACGTCCTACCATTCATTCTACAAGCATACACCCTAACATCCAGTCTAAAATATTCATCTCAAAATAAAATATAACATCAATCCATGCACCGATCTAACCTTGTTGACCTCCATATGTGTGCCATAAGTCAAAGTCAAGCCTACAAATCGAATTCAACGGACTTCAGAAGTGGCAACGTGCAAACTAAGGCTCAAAATGCACTGGACGTCACTAAAAATGGTCAAAATAATCTCCGATCAATGAACAAACTTTGCCATCACGTTCAGAATGTCGAAATTGATTAAAATATAAATATTGCAAAATATAACGATCAATCGATTAAGCGCTCGAGCTATCAATGTGTTGATACGTATATTAGAGTTGGGAAGCTACGATGATGACCAAACACCCTCTGTTCATGAAATTGATCATGTCGTTAGATTTAAAATATCAAAAACTATCAAATAAGACTACTCATGCTCAAATTAGATGAGTCTGCACAAATGTCGAATGATTTGAAGTTACAACAAGCAAATCGAGGCTAAAATACACAAGACGTCACTAAAATTAAACCAAATGACTTTCGATCGATAAACAAACTTTGCCATCACATTCAGAATGTCAGAACTGGTCAGAATATAAATATTGCATGATTTGATGATCAACTGATCAGGCGCTCGAGTAGTCAACATGTCAGCATGCATATCGAGGTCAGGAGGCAACGATGCAAGCCAAATGACCTCCGTTCATTAAATTGATTGTGCTGTTAGCTTTGAAATATAGAAATCTATCAAATAAGACTATTCACACTCAATTCAAACAAGTCTGCATAGAAATTGAGTGGCTGAAAGCCGCAACACGTATTTTTAAGCTGAAATCTACCCGATTCAACGCTGACTCAAACCAAAAGGCTTCCAATCGTGAAACAAATTATGCCATTGTGTCTAACATAAAGATTGATATATATATATATATATATATATATATATATATATATATATATATATATATATATATATATATATATATATATATATATATATATATATATATATATATATATATATATATATTAACCATATGATTTCATCATCGTAAAATTCAAATTGAGGTTGATTAGATGCTTGATTAATATCCATATAGTAATTAACTTGAAATTTATAATAAAGATTAAAACCCACTAACCGCCTCCTCACTTTTAAGCTTGATCAATCAGCAATAATGCACCGAACGAAGTCCTCTTGGCCAAATACTTCCTCTTCTTCAAATCGTTTCCCTTCTTCTTTATCTCAGCTGAAGCCATGCCTCTTCATTGAAAATAAAAAAGGAAAGGTTCTCTTCCTCTCGATTTTCCTCTTCTCTCTGAAATGAGCAAGGAACCCATGTGCAAAATTGGTTTTCTCTTTTCCACTCAAAGCGGTTCTAAGCAAGCGGTGTAGCCCTCTTTCTTCTTCAACTTCACTCTCCAATTGAAATCTAATTCAATCGTGAGGGCTTTCCATCATCTGATTTCTCTAGCGTCCATCGATGATCGTGATGTTCGTGAGAAAGCCTCCAAAAAGTATATATGTAATAGCATCAATGGCCTCATATATATTGTGCTTGTGCTTCTTTCTGTAGGTTTCAAGACCCCGCTAATGCTTATTAGGCGTGAATGGGTGTGTAGGCTGTGGTGTCAAGACACACCACTACCTCATGAGGGCATCAGAAAGTCAAAATATCTAATGGGGATGATATTGGGAGCTAAAATGCTCAAATCTTTTTTGACTTAGAAAAAAATGAAAAATAAAAGAATCAACTTAAGAATGTTAAGCAAGGAAACCTACAGCTAAAATTCAAATTAAAAACTCCAAACAATAAAAAGGGGAGGGAAAATAACATACAACAAACACAAAAGCAAAACAAAAAGGAGGGGGAAAATGAAAGCTACTCTAAGGGATAAATCTTCTTTTAGAACAACAAATTAAACAGTCTTTTGGAATCTAAATCAAAATGCCTTCTTCACTACCGGATCTATAACTCTTTGTACAAATAGATAGAAGGAGATACTAAATCAAAATCTATAGAAATCATAAGGCTTTGTTTGATCAAAAATTAAAGAATTTCATTCTAATTATGATATTCAAAATTAATGATTTCATTAATTAGATGAAATTAGCTTTTATAAACACACAGTATGACATAGAGATTTCACATGCAAATTTTAATGCTTGAAAAGGCTGCGTAGGCTAAATAAGAGTAAAAAATTGAAAATACAAAATCAATCTTATAATTCAAACATAAAATTACCTAAAATTATTATACACCCATGGTTATTCTTTTGAATGCTTAAATTCAAGTTTTAGAGGATGCTGAGTTGCTTCTGGTTTAGTCTTGATTGGGTCTTACTAAACCTAAAACTTATAATAAGAGTTTCAAATCGGTGAAATATCGAAAAACTAATTTAGTTTGGGGTAGATCTAATTCTCTTAGAAGCAGAGTTGTGGATCTAAATCTCTTTAGAATTAATCAAATCAAATTAACTCAAATTGGTGTCAATCTAAAATTGTTTAAATGAAACTCAATTATTAAAAAAAGCAAACTCAATATATCCACCTTACAATTATTTTATGACAAATTAAGAAAACTCCAACTCACAAGAATAATGTAATCAAGTGTTACATGTTAAAATCTCATGTTAGTTGTGGCTTCTTACAATTTCATTCTTTGGTTTCCATTATTATGTGATGCAACAACCCTCTATCAACTAAGGTAGACTTAAGACCATCTCCTTAGACAAACACCATCCTAAGTTTATAAGGATTTCTTGGACGACGTAACCCATGTGTTGTTGATGAGGATCCTTCTATTAGGTTGGGTTAACTACCTCCTTTAACTAAGTAGACTAGGGACCGCAACTGCTCGGGATGACGGAACCATGGGATCTAGATTGCGCATGTCAACATTCCCCCAACCATTCGGTTTAAGCTAAAATGATAAATTTCATAAATTTTAAATTCTAAAAGTCTACATGCTGCTACTATATGCTATGTAATTAGTGATCAATATTAAAGTCCAGTTCTCTCACGAGATAATTAGCTAGGGGCTTGCACCTATAGAAACAACAGATCTAAAGTCCTCACAAAATGAGGGAGAAATCTCTGGGTAGTGTCTTATCCACCATTCCATCTGCCTTCTGAAAATTACACTGACACTCAATCAAACTCTCTTTAAATTTAAAAATTGTTGAGAGGTTGATGGCGGATTTTTGGAGCCCACAAACCTAAAGCTGGAGGTGGTGACTTAGGCTAATGTGTGTGCTTTGAAGGTTTGTGTGGGATGCTTAACTTAGGACTTTAGGTTCAAGTTTTCTAAGTATGAAGGACATGTTCAACTTAGAGGAGGGTTTTATTTAAGTTGTTTAAGTGTTTTGGGTTATTTTTATTTCATGTATTAATTTGGTTTAAGTGAAACCTACAATTAATTACTAAGTTAAAAAGAGAAGGAACCTTCCCTAATCCTTAAGTAATTTCTAAGGCAAGTTCACATTTTAATTTCATTTAGGTGAATATTTTGATTACATCTTTAATCAATCCTATGTTTAGACAAACTCTAAACAAACCTATTCAAAAAGAAAGGCATTTAAAGATGAAATAAAATGAATCAAAATTCACATAACACACATTACTTCATTTCTTTCCTAACATATATAACATGCATATGGATGGACCCTAAGCTTATGTATATATGCAAATTAGAATAGTTAACACACTTTATGATGCCTGCTAAGTAACCCATTTAAGAAAATTTAGAAGTTGAATGTGCATGGTTTTTCTTAAGTAGAAAAGATTTTCCTTATCCAAAATTTCACATACATGCATGAAAGTAAGAAATGCATAAGTGAGTACAGTGCCATTGTTAATTAGAGGTGTAAGATATAAGACCTACTTAGGGCTACTTAAAGCCTTGTTATCTCGGGGTTGTCCAGACTAATATACCACTTTTCTTAAGTACTAACATGCATATAAAAGAAATGAAATGGAGAAGGATATGCAAAAAGTTGTTTAATAGTTTCATTTTTTGTTTATGCAATTTATTAATGCAATCATAGGCAATCCTTCTTAGATGATGGCATATGAATGAATAAGGTATGAAATTAAGTAAGTGTTGGGTTCTTTTAAAATGAACCCTACATCTTACCAGCCCCTATTTAAAACTATGCTAACATAAGAAAGGAAGGAAATACTACACTACACATGACTTTATAATTTATCACATGCAAGCTTATAATTAAAGAATAAGAATATCACACTTTTTGATTTGATGTTTCATTTATAGATTTTGAAAATACTTTGGATTTAGTAGTGATAATAGCTATTCATATTTTACTTTAGCCAAAACATGCACATTTGACATAAAGTAAATAATTTCATTTTAAAATTTTGGAACATGAAATTATGAATGCATGAATCACATGGCATACAACTTAACATGTTGGGAAAGGTCTAAAGCAATGTAATCATGTAAACAAACTTACTTTAGTTAAATCCTAAAGACATTCTTAAAGAATAAGAAAATTTAGAATAAATAAAAATGAATTTCAAAATGATTTTTATTTAGTTTGAAGTTTGATTTAATTTTAAAAGGGTGCGATGAGTTTGGTGTTTCTAACCCATACCCAGATGTGTTTTATTTTTTGTTTAATTTTTAGATAATTAAATACATTTTAAACATTGATTAGGTTAAAGTTTAAATTAAGTGGCTTAATTAACCCTTACCTACAACACCTTAGAAAAATTAACTAAGTAATTATGAGCCAATGAGATGACATAAAACCCACAAGGTATTTGAATTTGTAATGCACCTAATAATGAAAACGCCAAATGCAATTTGGTTCACAATTAAAAGTTAATTAAGCTAAGGGGTTTAACTTAAGTACTTTTAAAACACCCTTTCATACTTATGAAAGGGGTTTTAATTTCCTTAATTAGACTTAGGCTATTAAACACTAAGAATCTACCCAAGGTAGATTAATTAAGTTCTAAAATTTTTAGAATTTTTGAAAATTGTTTAAAGGGATAATTAATGAATTAACCCTTAATTAAGAGGGGATTAAGGAAAGAAAAGGGGGTTTAGGGAATATCTTAGGGGAAATACTCCAAAATTATTCCATAAAACCCCTACTCATTGGATATGACCTTAATCAAACTTAATCTAAGGTTAAATTCACTAATCATACCTTAATTACCCTTAATTACATGAAGGGGTAATTAGGGAATGAGCTAGCAATTTTCCCAATTAAGATCTCAATAAATTTCAAGAAAATTAGGGGAGGCAGAGGTTATCCCCTAAAATGAGCCCTAGAAGTTTGAGATTAATTGGTGACTTATTTAGAAAATAATTAACTAATTAACATTCCAAAAGAAACCCAAATTCAGAGAAAAGGGGAATTCAAAATCCATTGAAAACATTTTAAAAATGTTTTAGATGGAATTATCTATTCATAGCATTTTTCCTTATATTTTTCAGATTTTCTTGAAGGAGTTATGATTTTTTGAAGTTATCTGAATTAATTAGAAATTAATAATAATCCCTAACTATTCCCTACCTAATACCCTTACGATGCGTGTGCGGTGGCGACAGACACTTTACACCGTCGATTGACCTAAACATCAAATCAAGGGGGATGGCTAGCGGCGCATGCATTTTTATCCTAAGCCATCCTCGGACGGCTCAAGATACACTCGTGGTTTATAAAATGGATAAAGGATATAAAAATGTGGGAATAATCTCGACCGTCCATCCCAAATAGCGTGGATGGATGGCCAGAGATTCATCCTTGCTAAAGCTTAAGAAGAATGAGATCCATCCACCTTCTAGGAGATGGACGATTGAGCTCGGATTCAAATTTAACACCTTCATCAAATCAAAGACAAATCTAAAGGCTAAGATCCAATGAGATTAAAATTCACTTCATAAAGGACCAACACCAATGAGAATTAAGCTAAAAAAAATCACTAACCTCGTCAGAGGTGATCAGCGGTGCTCGATTCCCTTTGAGGAGCTTCGTTTGGTTGAGACGAAGCTTTGCTGAAGTTTTGAGCACTTGAGGTTGAGTGTAGAGCTCTATGGACTAAATCCTCTTCACTCCCTTTGCAGCTTTGATGGAATTGAACTCTCCATTGCCTCTAGAACTTCAGAGAAGGCTTGGGCCAATTTAGCTTAGCTCCTAGATCAAGTGTGCAAGAGGAATTGGAAGGAGATTAAGTGTGGAGAAAATTCACTATTGGATCGAGCTCCCCTATTTTGCACTGTGCAAGACCGATGAAAGCAAGATTTAAAACCTCCCTAAGGACCTTGGGAAAGCTCTAAGGTGGTTGCTAAGGCTTCCTAGGTTCCAATCGAGCATGTGTGAATTAAATATTCAATGGATTAGGGGAGTATATCTCCCCCTATGGCAATCGGATGGCCGACAATGAGCTTGCCGTTTTGATCCAATTGACACTATGGGATGGGTTGTTTTGGCTTTTAGAGCAATGTACATGGTCGGTTTGGCCACAGAAGTGGAATGCTAACTCCCATGTGCATCAAGTTGAGCTTAGGGGGGAGTTTAAAAATTGAATTTCATGCTATGGGGTCAGGTTTGGTCCATGGGACAAATGGGTTGACCCAAACCCATTGGGTTGGGTGCACCACTCATCACTAAGTCCCCTTGAGCTTTTAGGAAAGCCTCAAGTGATTGTGATGAGGGTATGACCAAAATACCCATGGGCTAGGCAAAAATTTGTTCTATGGACTAAGGGTAATATGATTATTTTGCTATTTTTTCAATTTGGGTATGTTTGGTATGTTGAGAAAACAGGTTGGAGCAAATTTCATTGGATTTGGAATCCATTTGATAGGGTTTGGCTCATGTTGACCCATATAGGTCAAAATGGGTCAACTTGGGTCAAGTTGACCAATAGGTCAAATTCGGTCAAACTAAGTGTTGGGTGAAGTTCATATGACCATTTGCAATAATTTGGTGCCTTTGGTTTGGTTTAATTTGGATTAGATTTGGTTTTGGATCATATGACTCATTTAGGTCATATGGGTCAAATTGACCCATTTGACCTATTTGGGTTAGGTCAAGGTAGGTTTAGGTTTGGTTAGTCATATGGAGTGGATTGATATCTTTGTTTCCAATCAATTTGTGGTAGGTTGAATTTTTGCTAAACATGACTCCTTTAGGTTATGTTAGGTCTAAGGTCAATTGGCCTAGGTTGGGTCTGGTTGGCCAGTTGAGGCTTTGGTCAAGTTGCACAAGTGATTTGGGATGGACTTGACCCATTGGCATATGATGGATTTTGGCTATGTTAGGTTTCATTTTAGGTTAAGTGTTGACTTGGTCAACCCTTAAGTTTGACTTGGTTTGACCCAATTTGATTGATTGATCATCCCATGATGATTGTTGATCATGATGAGAGGGATATATGAGTTTGATTCAATCCAATTTGGTTAGGATCAAAAGTTGGCTCATAAAGGTACTTTAGGTCACTTTGGGTCAAGTGAGCCTAAGTGGGTCAAATGTCTTGGTCAAAGCTTGATTTGAAGTTGATTGATCTTGTATATGGACTTATGATTGAAATATAAATCCATTTACAAGTGTTTGAAGTCAAATGATTTTGATCCATTTGAAAATTTTCATATTCAAAAGAATATGAAGGGTTTTGATTTGATTTTGATTTGGGTTTGATTGTTTGATTGAGGTTTGGATTTATATATGACTCGTGATTGTAGGGTTGATTGAACCATGAGAGAAAATCAAGAGTTTGGCTTGATTTGAATTGATTTGGCTAAGTTCAAGATTTTGACTTGAAAGGCTTAGATTTGATTTTGAGTGGATTTGAGTTTGCATTTTGGAGTTGGTTTTGATTGTTTGAATTTATATTTCATTTATATATGTGAATATAAATGAGAATATAAATTGATCATGAGAAAATTTCAAGAATTTGAAAGAGTTTAATCATGATTTGGGTTAAATCCATTAAAGAATTTAAAGGATTTAAAGAATTTTAATTTGAAATTTAATTTTTTGAATTGGATTTGATTGATTTATATTTATATTTCATTTATGAGAATATAAATGAGAATACAATATAGTTTGAGAATATTGAGAAAAATAGTTTGAAAGTGGTTTGATCAAAGTTTAGGTTAAATCCATTAAATGAAAATTAAAGGATTTAAAGGAATTTTTATTTTGAAATTTAATTTTTGAATTAGATTTGATTGATTTATATTTATCTTTCATTTATATATGAGAATATAAATAAGAATATAAATGAGAATACAAATATAGTTTGAGAAAATCCCATGAATTTGACTAGGTTTGATCAAGATTTGGAGTTGATTTTGGCTAAGTCCTTTAATGTTTAATTAAAAAAAAAGGGACTTAAGAAAATTTTCATGAATTGATTTGAATTTTGAATTTGATTTGATGAGAATTTATATTTCATTTATATATGTGAATATAAATGAGAATATAAATGGATCATGAGAAAATCTCAAAGATTTGAATAGGTTTAGATCATGATTTTGGCTAAGTCCTTAAGAAAGGGTTAAGGACTTAGGAAATTTGAACTTAGGAATTTTTGATGGATTTTGATCATGGATTTCAATCATGGATCTCAATCATGGAATTGAATCATGGAATTGATTTGAGTTTGGAGAAAATCCAATAGAATTGATTTGGAGTTTGACTTGAAAGAAAGAAAGTGAGGAATGGTTTAAGCTAAAGGGTAGGAGATTTTCCTAACACCCCTAAGGCATGACCTATTCCTATGGCTAACTCTTCTAAGTCTTCTAGAGCTAGGTTGAAGTGTCCACCTAATCACTAGATGTGTCTTAAGATTAAGGGACTCTTAAAGTCTAAGAGAAGTCCTATGCTTAAGATGGAGGTGTTGAGAGCTCATTCTCAAAATGAGGTCAATAGGTATCAATAGATTTGTCTTATGAAATTGTTCAATTCAACTATAAGTTGAGATGATTTTATTTTTGTTAATAAATTTTCAATAGTCATGTTGCATTGAAACTCATGCTTGATCGATGAGATTTTTGATAATATTTCAAAGGTATATATTATAGGATTTGAGAGAAGGGAGAATAATGATAGAATAAAAAAAAGGAAATTTTATTAGAACTCTTTCTTAACTCTATACATACGTATATGAATATGTACGATTATATAATGCACCAAAATGCAAGAATTGCTTACACTAGATGACAATTCTATGTAGTGACTATCCATGTGACAAAAAAAAATGTAATTAAGAGTTCTTAATGATCTTGAAATTTGAATACTCTCCCTCAAAATGGCATATAGATTTTTACAAGAACTATCTTCAATAAGAGTGAATTTAAAGGTTCGAAAGGGAGCGTCTTAGTGAACAAATCAGCGAGTTAATGTTCACATCATAAATGCATGATTTTCTTAAACTAAAATTTTATTGAAAAGAAAGGAGCACATAAGTTTAAAACTTGTAAAGTATGCCTTAAAAATACAAAATCAACCAATCCCTCAAACAATAAGCTCAAAAGAAGCAAAACAAAATTAAGAGGCCCTAAAAGAGATTGGGTTCTAATTAGCAAGATTGATACATAGAAATAAGCAAAATAAATGCTAAGAAGCTTAAGAAATGAACTCATATATATGTATTCAATTGCATAAGGCAACAAAAATTGAGCTTAAGCAATTCATCATAAAGATCATGGAAGTTGAAGCCTTGAGTAGATCTTTTCCTCTTTCTTGTAAGTCAACCGCCGTTTAAGAGTGTTGTTCTTTTAAGGACCATAAGCACCATCTTTTAAGCTCTAAATTTTTAACACCTTCCCCATTGCTCTTAGATTATCCACCTACATGCCTAAGGATGATAGGGCCATAAAATAGAAATAAGATTTAATACACCTAATATCTGTTAGGTATTTAATAAAATAAAGAGGCTTAGAAAGACTTATTTGATTTAGTATTCCATTAATTTGTACTCTTTCAACCTCTTCATTCATTGGCTTGTGCAGAGGGTGACAATCTGTAACACATATGAATAATACCGAGAGCTTGCATTCTATTTGAGCCTGAACCAAAAAGAAATTGGTGTTCAAGCTTATTTGAAGGAATACCTATATAAGATTCAAGTGTAGTATCCAGTTAATATGATCAACGTGTATATAAAAAGAGCAATAAATTCTTTGGTAAACTTCCATCTCCATGAAAGAAGGGCAATAACACCAAGGTATGCTACCAGCCTTATATATGCACTGATCATTTTAAATTGAAGAGGCATGAGCTTGATTGTTCCTTCTGACATTGTCTTGAATGAAATAACAATTGAGTTCAATGTGTTTGGTGCATTCATGAATAATGGGATTAGTAGTTATATGAATTGCAGCTTGATTATGGGAAAATTAAGTGCAAGGATTGATGACTATATTTAAAAATCTTTTAATAATTATGTTAGATAGGTTAATTCACTTTTTGTGGTTATCAGAGTATGATGTTCTGCTTCTGTTGATAATCTGGAGATCGTGTTTTGTTTCTTAGCTTTTAAAAAGATCAAAGAATCCCCAAGAAAAATACAAAATTATGTTATAAAAGAGCCAATTAATGCTCTTTATATGTTATGGAAGTAGATTCCTTTTGAAAATTTATGATATTTGATTTTTAAAAATTGTGATAATATTTTTTATAATCTATAATTTAAAATCAACTTACTTTAAAATACTAATATTCTTTTTTGTTTTAATTTTATACAATGAATTTCTTATTGGTTATCATAGTACCATAAAAATTAAGTAGAAATTTTGATTGTTTAACTTAATAAAAAATAATATAGAACATATTAAAAAATCAAATTAATAAATCCAGAATGAGTAGAATTTCATTGTTTACTCAAAATGATAAAAACGAGTAAGAAAAATTATGTGTTATTATTAGCACTTTGAAACTAAAAATATAAAACTTCTTAACAAAATTTCAAATTACAGATCTGAGATTGATTAGGATTTTATTGTTTACTTAAGATAACTAAAATCTATAAGACACAATATGTGTCATTAATATTATCACTTGAAACTAATAATAAAGGCATGTTAACAATAATTTAAATAAAGAAAATCATAATGATTTTTTTTTTTTTGCTTAGAAAAATTAGAATACTTATAACAAAAATGCTCCATTTGCATTAGAATAAATTTTCATATGATGATTGCATTTTTATTATTTAAGCATAAGTCTTTTGTAGGATGAGTATATGTACCTTAGGAACATATAAAGTTAAATATGCATAAGAGAGGCTTCTTAAGATGGTTCAATTCTACAACGAAATTTTAGATTGTGGAGCTAAGCACTTATAAGATAGAAGTAAATTATGTGATATTGAACAGACACAAACAAGTAAACATAGTGTAAATAAATATTATTTTGATATGAAACCTAGCCTAGTGTTAATATTAATTTAATGAGGAGATGTATGGTTTGATAAATCAATTAATGCTTATTACATACAAAGGGTGATAACATGTTTTTGGTTTTCCAAGTTAAAATGAAAAATTAGTGCATTAGAAGAAAAGTTCAATCTAATGTTGACAATCTTATTGAGGATTTTATTTGATGATATTTAAATCATTCAGTGTTGTGAATTCTTTAGCTCTATCACAAAAAGAAATACTAGCAATCAACACAAAAAGGTGTTAAAAAATATATGAGGGATGATATATATATATATATATATATATATATATATATATAAACAATTGAAGAAACTTATTTTAAATTTGTAAAATTTTATCTCAAAAAAGCATATAAACTTTTTAATTAAAAAAATATATTTTTAATTTTAGAAAATAAGTAAATTTAAATTTATTTAATATTTTTTGAAAGGTTATTTTTCACAATTTTTAATTAAGCCTATTCTTATCTAGCCAAATGGGGCTCACATTTATATGATGTAGTATTAAAATTTTAATTTTTTTATAATTAAAATTTAAATCATCTAACTATGTTAAAGAATCAATTAATCATAGTTAACTATATTCAGAATGTAAATTAAAACCTTGAAATATTTATTTAAATTGCACATCATGCAATATTATCCATATAAAAATATGTATAACTTGATAATATTAAAAGATGATAAGTATTAAAAATAAAACTTATCCTATAGAATTTATAAAAGAAAAAAAAAAGAAAAAAAAACAAAGCAAAAAAAAGAAGCCTAAAATAAGAATTAGTTGCCAAAAAAACGCCCGACCAAAATGCTATCTCTTCTAAGCATTGTGAAATAATTAGTGACTTCAATAAAACTTACTAGATTTTAATATTGAAAAATAGCAAAGATTCACCTTCTTCTTTGCAAGACAATCATGCATCTCCTTAGTATTGAAAAGGTGTTCCATAGCCTGGACCGTGAGTACTCATTCCTTATTTGATTTTTCCCTAAGTGGCAAACTATTTGTTTAATTTTTTAAAGCTTAAAACTATATTTGCATTAATGAATGAAAATGGTAAAAAGATAACACCTATAAAAGCTCAAAAAGATCAAGATCCAATCCTGCCAAACCTCAATATTCTGATAGAGTAGAATATGATGTACATCAAAGCCTAAAAGGGTTCGGATCCAAGTACGAGAGAAATATAGAGGTACAATAGAGAAATAATATGGGTTTTTTCTAGCAAGAAAGATGATTTTCTTTCCATAAGTTGGTCCCTTTCAATGATGAAATCCAGTAACATCCAAGTCTTGTATATCCCTTGACTTCTAAATAGCTTCTTTTGGTATCCCAACTAAGAGAATGGTCTTCTTTCCATAAGCTAGTCCCCTTTAATGTTGTAATACAGTAGCATCCAAGTCTTATATATTCCTTGACTTTTAACCATCTCCTCTTGGTATATTGCAATCCCCAGGAGAATAGAGGCATTGAAAAGCAAATAGAGTAAAGAAGCCATGCAAAAAATAATTTAGAAATATTAAGCTCAGTGTTAGAATGACATATTTGAATAGAGGGATTTTAAATTGTGTATACCTCTGGATTTGGTCCTGATCAGTTCTAATAAGGTCCAGTCACTTAACATCCTAGGCAAATAAGTTATAATGACTAGGAGAAGGAATTTCATCAATATCACACAACATATTAAGTGAAAAAAAACTCAAATTTATCTTATGAACACAAAGAAGATAGCATACGAGCATAAGAGTGGTGGTTTTCTTTAAAGTGATAAACTAGTAATTTTGTAGGATACCATGAAATATGCAAGAGGAACACAAGAGAACACATTGCTCAAATTGAAATATCTAAGGGTTTTGGCTCAGTTTTCATGGATATCAAACATTTCAAGTATAACACAATCTTTGAAAAGCCACTAACTTCAAATAAGAAGGGCATCTAAACCAATAATTACTCTCCAACATCAAATATCCCCTTCTCAATAAATGAAGCAAAAGCATCATTGTCATCCTAACCCTAGATATGCAAATACATAAACTGAAAATCGTATAGAGCAGCTATAATCTCAAATTTTGAGGGCACCATAAGTAAGATTCAACCCTCTCTAGAAAAATGTGAAATAAGAAACTTTGAAATCGTTATGAGGGGCATAATTAGAAAATGGTACAAATCAACTGCTAAGTAGGCCATAGCTTCCAACAACAAGGTCTAAAGAGAGTCAAATCATATTTTTAGCTTCCTAAAATAGAGAAGACCAGTTTTATACAAATTGACAAGACCACAAAATCCTTGAAGATATTATCATGAAAATATTTCACAAAATTACTTGTTCCTTATTTTCAAATGAGTTCTTCTTTATGATGCAACTTAAATGAATAGCTTATTCTAAGAGTTCATCTTTCCTCTTCTTATGTAGCTTGAACTTCTCCAATGACCTCAGTCGTCTCTAGTCTTGCTCCTCGATTAACTTTGAGTTGTACCACCTTCTCTTACAGTCTCTATGAGTCCCCTACAATTTTAGGGTAGCAGGATCTTGACTGTATGATGTCACCTCTTATAATGATCTCTTGGCCTTTGCCAAGAAACTCACTACCATATGGTATGTGAACACCACAACCTTGATGGTAATAAAGAGAGGTCACCCAAAGACGCCATTGTAAGTCATCGGTGTATTTACGATGGCAAAGCCAGTTATGAATGTGTATTGCTTGTCACGTTCTTTCTAAGTAATCAACAAGGTGATTATTTCTTCCATTTCTCTTCATTCCCTAAAGAATTTGAAGATTGACCCACCGGTGAGAGTGAGTTATCAACTACCCAAGTTCAATTTGTATTCAATAGATTTAAAAAAGTTGTTTATCTAGCTCCCCATGTCAATTAGTATGCTAAATCATTGCCATATGTTTGATCATCTACAAGGATTTGGATCCTTCCAATTCATATTGGTACTAAATCCAACCACCCATTATAATGACAATGATTCCAATTTAATTTTAATCATTCTGACTTTATTAACTTAAATTTTTTTAAGATTAATTATATTATTAGGTTTTTATATTTTAATACTATTATTAGTTTCAAAGTGCTAGTGATGATATATATATATTGTCTTACTAATTATATTTACTGCAAGTCAAAAACAAAATTCTTATCATTCTGGCTTTAGTAAGTTAAACATTACGCAAGATGTATTATATTGTTATTTCCAAGTGGTAATACTGACAGATATTATGTCTCACTGATCCTAATTGTCGTAGGCCAAGAATAAAATCCAAATCATTCAGTAATTTAAATTTTTGGGAAGATGTTCTATATTTTTATTTTTTAGCTGAATTAAAAAAAAAAATCAAATCATCGTTCGTGCTTGCCTGCACACATATATATATATATATATATATATATATATATATATATATATATATATATATATATATATATATATATATATATATATATATATAGATATATAATATAATTTTGACAAATGTCTTGTGAACTTAGTTCCCTCAAATAGTCTTCTTTATGGCATCGTTAAATATTATCTTCTGCTTTCGAAAGATGCATGCAAAATTGTTCAATGTCATGTGAACATAATTGGTGCTTATCTCATCTTGCACTATATATATATTACGTGAGCAGCACATCGATCATTAAGAGCTAATCACAAGGCTCAAAAGTACAGATTAAGAGCTAAAGATTAACAATGGAAAAGCCCAATGCTATATTTATTGTTGTAACGACTGCCATATTATGCTCTTTATCATTCACCTCTGCAATCGAAACATACTCCCGCTTCACCACTCATCCTTATACTCGTGAGTTCTGATTACTTTATTTCTTTTCATCATACATCAAATTAAAAATAATCAAAATCTAACAATAATAATCTTCTTCATCAATATAACAATTATTTAAGTGAATTTGCTTGCAGCATCTACGTGTTTTGGCAATACAGATATGGGAAATTCGATTGTCTATGTGGGAGATTCAATGTGGAATGATGGTTCAATTTGTGGGAAGAATCTAACAGTAAGATGCATCGATGAGGCTCACAACTGTAAGCCTGGAACAGTTGATGCAACTGTTGTGCACCACTGCAACAATTGCGAGAATGACATCAGACTCTCTATCGAAGCGTTTACGACCATATCCTACAAAAGTGTTCGTCGCGTTAAAGTGGATTATGAACTGTTCGTAAGATATTCTTAAATGATCTGCATGCTAACTCTCATCTTTAATTCTAGGTGTCTTTTCTTTCAATCAAAACTATATGAGAGCAGTTATTTATATGCCATATATAATTTTTTATTCTACCGTTAAAAAAGAATACTAGTAAAGACATTTGCTAAGACTCTTCTTATTTCAATTTGCATTTGTAGTTTTTTTTTTAATTAATAATTGCTAAGTTTCTTTATGATTTGCAGGGTCTAAGCTGACAAAGGCTAGCATTTCTCTCTAGTGGAACGTTTAGTTAACGAAGAAACAATAAAAGTTTTCTTAGATGATGTCAACATCATGGATGTACTTTTGTGTTTTCATGAGAATGAAACATGCCTTTTGATCTTTTTATTTATTTTCAATTTTAAATGCAATTTTTTTTTTTAAATACAAGCCTAGCACAATTGGTTTCCAAATAAGCTAATTGGATCACTTAACCCTTTATAACTACTTGTCTCATTTAGGTCACTTTGACCCAACCATAAACTACAACCAAATTGATTTGAAACCAATCAACCCAAAGACTCAAAGTACTAACCACACTCAATTGAAGCCTAATTAAAAGCCACTTTGAATTAGGTTACTTAGCCAAGTTAGCATATTTGGGTCTTTGTGAAATAAATCAAAATTAAATCAAAATCATTTAAATTTCATCATTCCTAAAGCATAGTAACCCTAATTAAAGTTGTTTCAACTTCACCTAGCTCAAGTTTACTTATTTGAACCCTACAGGGACAAATAAATTTAAACTTAATGCAAGTAAGTTGGACAAACCCAAAGCATTAGAATCATCACACACATAATTGAACACAACCCGTGTCAAATTGAGGCCCAATTTAACTAATTGATTCACTTGACCCAAATATTATCAAGTTAATTATAAAATTTTTTGGATCGATAATAATATTGCATGACATGCAATATAAATAAATATTCAAAGTTTAAATTTACGTCATGAACATAAAATGATCAAATGACTTATATTTTAATTAAAGTATAAAATTAAATATAACGACATACAAATTTGCTAAAAGTGAAATATTCCAACAGCTATATCATATCTATGGAGAATTATGCATCCTAAATAGCATCAAGAAAGAATATATTTAGAAATATTTATTTATATTAAATTAATTATTATACATAATTTCTTTCATTAATGCATTGTATCATTTAATGAAAGATAAATTGTCAAAAAAAAAACCAAAGTGTATTAGGAAGGAAATTGAGGACACTATAAAGGCTGAGACCTAGTAATAGGTCATCAATTTGTCAAACATTTGCAACTAATCATGATATTCAATTACAAAAAGACTGCAAAAGTCCAAATTTTTTTTTAGTGAAAGGAATTTATAAAAAAATTAAATTTAAGATTGCACTTGTTAAAAAATTCTCATTAATAAAGATAAATTAAATCTAAGCTCAATAAAATATTTAGTATACATAGATAAAAGTGATAAGAGACATGTTGATCTCACATTTAAGTGAGGTTAGCAAACATCCCCCATTGGCTCTAGGAATCCTATCTTAGCAATAGGATCTCCTCCCTCAAAGTTTTAACACACTGTTAGTGATTAAGGGGTCACTTAAACTCATGACCAATAAAATTAAATTCTAGGATTATCCCTTCTAGGCTAATGGACCCCACTTAACCCTTATTGCCCAAATTGAGCTAAGCTCCCCTAATTTAAACCAAATCAAACCAAGTGGATCTTAACCTTAAATCCAATAATTTTTTTTTAAAATACAAACCTAGCACAATTGGTTTCCAAATAAGCTAATTGGATCACTTAGCCCTTTATAACTATTTGTCTCATTTAGGTCACTTTGACCCAAACATAAACTACAACCAAATTGATTTGAAACCAATCAACCCAAAGACTCTCAAAACACTAATCACACTCAATTGAAGCCTAGTTAAAACCCAATTTAAATTAGGTTACTTAGCCAAGTTAACATATTTGGGTCTTTGTGAAACAAATCTAAATTAAATCAAAATCATTTAAATTTCATCATTCCCAAAGCATAGTAACCCTAATAAAAGTTGTTTCAACTTCACCTAGCTCAAGTTTACTTATTTGAACCCTACAGGGATAAAATAAATTTAAACTTAATGTAAGTAAATTGGACTAACCCAAAGCATTAGAATCATCACACGCATAATTGAACACAACCCATGTCAAATTGAGGCCCAATTTAACTAATTGATTCACTTGACCCAAACAGCCCCATTTGAACTATATTAAGCTAAATATAATTAGAAGCCAAATTAGGCCAAACCAACTCCATCAATCATTCAAAATTAACAATGTAACATAACGCAATAGCCCCTTGGACCAATTTAGCCAATTGGCTCACTTGACCCAAATTGACTTAAATAAACTTAATGAAGTAGAAATGAAGAGCGGCGAGACCTATGTCAACTTTGAGAAATCCAAATTATGCTTTAAAGAGAACAACGCATGTAACCTAACTTCTTATCATGTAGTAGATTACTTCTTTCTTATTGACCACTAAGTTTCATAAATTGAGCATATAAGGAAAATAAATTTGAGAATATATATGTTATATCTATATGTCTTATTAGCTTCATAAATATTTTTATAAAAAAAAAATATTTGGAAGAGATCCCATTATAATGGAGATGTAATTGTACACCCATGAAAAATAAGAAGGCCGATACTTAGAAGAATGTTAATTATTTAAGCATAAGTCTTTTGTAGGATGAGTGTGTGTATCTTAGGAACAAATAGCGTGAATTTTGTATAGGAGAGTATTCTAAAGATGGTTCAATTTTGCAACCAAGTTTTTGATTGTGGAGCTAAGCACTTATAAGAACAAAGAAAGAAAGAAGTGAACAATTAAATGCATAACTTATGTAGTCTAGTTCTTCTTATCATTTATTATGATTACGTAGGAGATGAGTTGTAAGAAATGTTCATACTATATAGTTTTAATGACCAAGAATTTAAAAACACATAAGAATGAAAGGACATAAGTATGAAAATAGCTTTAAAAACTAAAAAAAAGTTAATAAACAAGAGGTGATAGTGAAAAGACACAAAAAAGTAAAAATAGTGTAAATAAATAAAAAAATTTAATTAGACGGTGGGCTCCGAAAATTCACCACCGACCTCTCAACAAATGAAGAGAGTATGATTTAAGTGTCAATGTAATTTTCAGAAGGTAGATGAAATAGTAGATAAGACACTACCCAGAGATTTCGCCCTCATTTTGTGAGGACTTTAGATCTGGTTCCAGATTTTCTATAAGCGTAAGCCCCTATAGTTAATTACCCCTCCCAATAAATGAGAGAGAACTTTCGATTAAATATAGTCATTAGATCACTAAATGCATAGCGTATAGTAACAGTATATGGAGTTTCAGGATTTAGATTTATGAAATTCATCATTTTAACATAAAGTGGATGGTTGGGGGAATGATGACATGATCGATCTAGATCCCATGGTTCCATCATCCTGGGCTATAATGGTCCCTAGTCTACTTAGTCAGAGGAGGTAGTCGACCCAACCTGATCGAAGGATTCTTATCAGCAACATATGGGTTACGTCGTCCATGAAATCTTTGTAGACCCAGGGTGGTGTTTATCTAAGAAGATAATCTTAAGTCTACCTTAGCTAATAGAGGGCTATTTTCCCTATCAGGTGTACCCTATGATTCATAACTCAAAGGGTAGAGTCATTGGGGAGCATACGGGCTACAGACGTGATCGTAATATAATAGAGCCTACTGGCCAAACCACCTGATCAGAGCACTCTAGTCATATCATGTGTGGAGCCTACTGACTAAGCCACACAGTTAGAGGACATGGGTCACGTCCTTACTAGCATGAGATTGATTGAGAGTGAACATAGTAGAACACTTGATTTGACTTGGCTCCTTTGTGAGCTAGAGTTTTTTTTTTTTAATTTGTCACCTCTGATAAACAATTATAGAAGGTGGATAGATTGAGTTTTGCTTTAAGTTTTTAATGAATGAATTTCATTTAAGTCCGTAACATGAGGTAAATCTGCCAACCCCTGCGTAGGCAACGAATACCCATGGTACACTCCGTATGCAGTGTCATATGGAATGGCAGTGGTCCATATGTCAGCTAGACTGCTACGTGCCATGGGTGCATCTGAGACCACATTGCCTCCTGATATGAATACTGGGTGGCTGTGAAAATGTGTATGTAGATTGCCCCACCACTGGTGTTGAGGATGGCCCCACATCCATCGATACAATGTCTGTCTGCGATCGAGTTACTATATGTCAGTATCTCGTATCTAGTGTTAGAGATATACATTTTTCGCCTCAAGTCCACGAGCAGCTCTTCATAATCATTGAAAGATTTCTGAAATTTTGTATCTTCATCTCTGCCGAAATAGCGCTGAAATATATCCTCAGTCTTCAAGATGTGCTCGCGCTGCATATAGAAGTTTTAGATCAGGATTTCATTATTAATAATAAAAATAAATTATAATACTTTGCATACATACTAACCATCAAACGTTCCCCTGGTGCTCGGGGGTAATATGTATCAGGAGGTATTGTCGGTGCCTTGAGCATGTAAAGTGATGATGCCCATGAACGATACCACCTCATATAGTGGTTGATCGCTGGCTCTGGATCCTGCAGCGATGAATCAACTATGACAATCGAATCACACCTGTACTCCCACTGTGCAATGAAGGAGTGGTGGTATTCAACCGAATCAATATCAGCCTTTCCTCATCCATCGACCCATATGAATGATGGATCTATCGGGGCTACATCAGTTGATGGAGGCACACTGAACTATCTGAGCACACGATCAGGCATGTACCACTCTACCCTCTTCCAACATATCAGTGGCACTCTAGCTATCCATATCTCCTCTCCCTGTAAACATATCTCCATGACATGCAAGTGGATCTGATGTCCATATGGCTCCTAGATGACATGCAAATAAAACATAAGTTATTCTTTCAGCTACAGATCGTAATGAGTTAACCAAATAATATTACATCAAGTCGACATGCGACTCGGAAGTCCATCCAGCTCATCCCTATAGACTCTAATATTAGATAATGGCATTTCCCAAACATATCCTTCATTCCACTGAAAACCAACGCTAAGCCCGTCAATGTCAATAGGATACGGAACATGTAACGTAGGTCTTCCCACATGAGTGTGCTCCCAGGCCCATACCTCAGTAAATGAACACATCTGGCCATGTTCATGCGCTTTGGTTTCGTTACTTCATGTAATTCCTTGTATAGATGAGCGAGCACAGCTGAACCCAAAGACAACCCCCTAAATGTGTCAATATCCTCAAATAATGACAGATACTGCAAATGAATCTCAGAACCTGAAGTATTTGGCAGAAGAAATGATTCAATAATAAATAATATGTAGGCTCTGACATGCATAGTGAACTGGAGATCTGGTAGATCTAAGTATGAATCACGGTAGTATGTCCATCATAATATCGTAAGGTATACAAAATGCAGCGCATGATGAGTCTCATCGCTAAAATGTAACATATGGATGGACAGGATCACGGTAAATGATGTGCGGCTCTGGATGTGCTCCAATCAACTCATCAGAATAATCTGGCCATGAAGCCCACCGTTTCTCGCCACCAACAACAGTGCTGCCAATCATAGGTTGGCCATCTATCCGAATGCCTAGAATCATCGCCACATCCTGTAGAGTAACCGTCATCTCTCCAGTCGCCAAGTGGAAGGTATTCGTCCGAGGACACCAGTGCTCTACGAACATTATCAGCAAATGATGATCAAGCTTAATATATTGCATCTGAGAGACACAATCTAGGACAGCAACTCGCAAGGTATCCATAAATCTGGGCAGTTAACAGGCCATTCCCTAAAAATCAGTAAGTGCGCGGTCAAACCGCGAAACCATAATGAATTATGATTATAATGCGTCAGTATATTAACAAAGTCTGCACAAAACCAAACACAAAACTCTAAGAAAACCCTTTACCATATCAGGATGCACAGCTCTGTGCCTGCCACATAATGCAGCTATGCTGGGGTGAACTTTGGCTGGTGGCGAGCCATAGTCCACAATTGTCTCCTCTGCTCATCGCCTCCTCCTACGTGGGAAACGAAGAGCGTCATCACCGGACATCTTCCCTGTTATAAATTTAGTAGTTAACAATTGAATAAAGAAGTGCAAATTGAGAGACACAATAATGAAAGTATTTAGAACAAAGCAATTTACTTGTAGATAGAACATCAAATTAAAGAAGCTTGCATGTCAACCATGTGTTTGCACTTGTATTTAATGAAATGATATTTACTAAATCAAATAACAAGTAACAGCCAACACATAAACTAAAATAAATCACAATCTCCATGATCTAGAAATGAAATTAGGGGTACTACAAGCCCAATAGCCTTACAAACACCAGAAATAACAACCAACACATAAACTAAAATAAATTACAATCTCTGCGATCTAGTTTGAGGACCTGTAGACCTATTGTGCCCAACAGTCTTACACACACCACAAGTTCTTGAACTTCTAGAAGTGCTCTCGTCAATTGAATTCTTATATCTGTTAGACCTAGGATGGCCAGCCTTTCTTCTGATATTTGGAGGATTGTAATTTGGGTATGTACCACTACTGAATTGTTCTGACCACTCTTCACGATCCGGTATTACATGGAATTCGCCTTGGTAGGTTTTAATGTAGTTTTGCAAGCTGTAATAAGGTGACACAAATTACACATGGCTTAGGCCTCGCTATCCCAGAATAGCAATTACGTGTGCACATGGTAGGTGGTAAGACTGTGGTTGTCTGCATGAACACCTAAAGTCATAGTTTTCAGTTAGTTCAACCTTGAAGGTTCTGCTTGTGACATCAAACACTTGGTACTCAGTCATGCTTATCCTCAATGGTTTAGGAACTCTTCTTGCCTCTCGTTCATTATCCCTCAACGTTGTCTTAATGTAGGGGGAGAACAAGGTATCCTGTTTCCTTTCTAGTGTGGTAGCTGATTCTAACCGTTTCATGAATAGTGACACTATGTTGTAAAACACTGCTATAATCAAGGCTTGAATTGGTAAACCACGTGCTCTTTTCAGCACACCATTGAAGCACTCAGCTGCATTTATGGTCATTGTACCATACCTATAACCTTCATCATGAGTTAGGGACTAATGCTTAATGTCTCTAGAGACCAGCCAATCATATGCCTCCTCCTTAATATTCTTGATGACTGATATGTACCTTTTATAAAGTCAAATATCATCAGTATTCCCAGCAACATACATCTTCTAACATATAAACTCAACATCACCTATCCCTAATTATCTTACTGCTCTTTTAAAGTTCTCCCTCAAATGGCACAGTAAAAGTGATGTGCAACCCAGGGAAAGATCTCTCTGCAGCCACGAATAAGACCTGCATGTCTATCTGAGATGAGGTAGAAATCACCTCTTGTAGACACTAGTGGGGTCAAATTTTGTAATGTGTGTAGAAACTATACCCATGACTCGATGCACTCTGATTCCACAACTGCAAAGGCTAATGGGAACAAGCCATTATTTTCATCGATTCCAACTGCACTAAGTAGAGTACCTCTATACTTACCCAGTAGGAAGGTGCCATCTAGACATAGTAGGACGACAATTACAACCTAATTGAAGGTTCAAACGACCAGAACAATCATTGAAATCTGTTTGATTCTATTGCGTGGACACGATACACTGACCTAGGAATAGATGAACATACTGCAGCCATGAATTTTCCCAAAGATCTGTAAGATTCCTCCCAACTACCAAATATCGCCTTCACTGCTTTCATACATGCATCCCAGGCTTTTATGTAAGACACTCTTATATTGAACTTGGACTCAATACGTCCTACAATTTCCCTGAGCTTTAGATCTAGCTAACGTCTGATTGCGGGTTGTATGAAATAACTGATGAATTCTGATGTACATTGCATGTGACCAGCATTAAGAACTGAATGAGCACAGGTATGAGGTGACCCAATTGAACCAATCCTCCATGCACCACCCAATGTCTTAATTGAGCTTGCATGTAAATGCCATAAACATGGTCTACCTGGGTCAGAATGATGGGTGCACATCATAGTGAATTTTGATTTGTTCGAAGCATAGATGACATACTCAACGTTGTTTGTGATAGACCAACCCTGAACAGCAAATTATAACTGTTTCTTATCTTGAAAATAGATACCCTCAGCCAATTCTTCTGGAATACAGTTCTCCTCTTCAAAGATTAAATTATCTAATGAGCCATCAAATGTAAGATCCTCATCCCATTCTCTAATTGTTTGGGCGCTACACATATAGTCATTGTTACGTATCAAGTGCTGTTCAATGTGACTTATTCTAGTTGAGTAACCGACAAACAAATCTCTGACCATGAGGGATGGTTCTGTGGCCCTCAAAACTATTCTCTTTGGGTCGCTATCATCCTCTTCGTCATCATCACTACTACCTCCACTAGGCATAGTTTCATATCCAATATCTTCATGAGATGGTGGATTCATATTGTCTCCTTCTGGGTCACCCATAGTAGTAGAATTTGTCACATCAAAATAATCATGTTCTCTTGCTACAGACCTATAGAATTCCACTTAAGAAGATGGTGTGATGTACTCAGTGCTGTTTCGACCTATCTGACATTCCACTGCACTGTTTACCTCCCTATCTCCACACAGCTGTTCGTTAACTTTAACATAAATCACAATAGATTGCACACATGCTGCATTGACTATAGCTTCACAGACTTTGTCATCATTAATGTGTGTGACAATAAATCCAGCACCAATGGGAAAGTGACCCACCAGATTAACAGATAGTTGTGCTAGATCTAGCTTTAACGACCTCATTCATTCTTTTCTATAATTCATCAAAATTAATCCGTCGTGGGATTTGGATTGGACGATTTTTCCTACCAACATATGTTGGAATGAAATCGTGGCTTACTCTGAGTTCACCACCATAGTAAAGAACTATACAGACAGTATCTGAATTCATTTTCAACTAATAATAACAAAATAGTAGTAATCCTTCATCTCACCTTATGAATTTACATAGTTTAAATTAGGATAAAGACAATGATGGGGCTAACACACTACTACCTATTGAAATTCAATAATTCAAATTTTATACTCTATTTCACTTCTCTAATGTGACCTTACAAACTTTTGTTGTACAAATTTAATATAATTCACACAAAAAAATAAACATGAAATACACTTTGATCTATAAACACGCACAAACATATTATCATTTATACTAAAAAAATAAACACTAAATACACTTTGATCTATATATATAATATAGCTTGGTAATTCTTAAGCCATAAATCTAAGATCTCTAGTAATTCAAGGCTAATGAAACTTTTCATAAAATTCCTTCAAGGAATTATTCCTGAAAGTTCTTTCTAGCACAATTCATAAATTGTTTTTTTTTTAATTTTTGTAAGTTGGTAAGCTACTTAAGTTCAAACTATTTGCAAGTCATTTGGGCATTTGTGTAATTTATTAAATTGTTTGTAACATTGCAAAGTTGTTCACTATATTATTTTTTTGTTAGATCATTTTTGTGCGAAATAAGCAATTCTTTTAGTTTTCTCTTTTTATATCTTGACATAACTTAATAGGTTTGTTTTCATATTGTTTTGGATTTTGATTGCGCCCATTAATTTTGTTATGCTATTACAATTTCTCCATCACTTAGAGGAGTAAAGGAAGATTAAAATTATGATTTTAAACTTAAAATAATGTAATTAAATCAAAATGTTGATTAGTATTCAAAAGCACAAGATTAAATTATGTTTTCTCTTTTATTACACATTTACTTAAATATACCTACAAGATTTTTTGTATGTTTGAATTTTAATAATTTAAAATATTTTAAAAATATTAATTCACCTCCCGCATGGTGTTGTATATGTTTCCTAAAGTCAATCGAGATTTTGAATAAACAACACTACAACGAATTTAATGTGGCAAACATGATGTTTTAAAATGTTGATTACAACATTTCAAGGACTTGCACTATCAATAAACCAAGGTTCACATACAAATTTTTCATCAACAAATATCACGCATAAACTAATGAAACATTACAAGTAAATTCTCATAAACTAAATATCACACACAAACTAATCAAACTTTGATCTTATCAAATTTTTCACCACAAAAGGAATGTGTTTATTCCAACTAAAGATCATACATATTGAGCAAAAGATATGACGTAAACTAATCAAACAAAAATAACCTCATTAATTCAACTAACCCCCCAAAAAAAATGACACATTCAAAATTAGATCTAACACATATTTCCTATTAAAATCAAACTACATAGCTTAAAAATACCAACTAAATTAGATTTAACCCATATTTCCTATAAAAATAACATATTCAAAGTAAAATCTAACATTTTTTTCATTTCAGGTAAAATTTACCTAAATCGGTAAAATGTTTGAGATCCACTCTTTCACCTGAAACCACCAGCGCGACCCTCTAAGGGAGGCGACGTCTTGGTCGGACGGTTCTGACGGCGACAACACAATCGCACAGGAGAAAAAAAAAAAAAAAACAAATCAGGGCTTTTGAACTCGGTTTAATTTGAGGCGAGCCGGTCGCTGTCGGAGGCGATGATCACCTGATTGGCAGTCGCTCATTACCTAGGCAAATTTTTAAGTGCCTAATCACCTAATTATGATTATTAATAGGCTATTTTAAAAATTAAGCTGAAAGGAGAGGCCAGCGGTATAAGAAGGAGCATTCGGGCTTGGGTTGGCTATTAGGTTATAATTAGGTTTAGTTAATTTTTTCTAAGTATTTAATTAACCTTAATATGAATTTTGTGCCGACAAATCATATAGTTAATATATATATTAATCTTAGGTTATTCCGATGTTCTAGACACAACGATGGCTCAAGTCAATGCCAAATCGAGCCAATTTCAATTCAAAATTACACGTCACTGCTTTTAATCTCTCGATATTCATGCAGACTTATCCGAATTAAGTGCGAATAATCTCACATGATAGATTTCAATATTTCAAAATTAACAACACAGTCAATTTCTTGAACGGAGGTTATTTGGGCCTCATCGCAACCTCTTGACCTTGATATATTCGTAGGTGAATTGACAGCTCAATCGTTTGATCGATTAATCATTAAATTTTGTCATATTTATATTTTGACCAATTTTGATATTTTAAATGCAATGTCAAGTCCGTTCATCGATCAGAGGTTTTTTTTAGCTAATTTCAGTGATGTTTAGCGCATCTCAGCTCTGATTTGTGAGTTGTTATATCAAAGGTCCGTCGAATTTGGATTTTGAGCTCTACACGATTGATGTATCATGCATGGAGGTTAACAAATGCCCCCTAATAAATGTGATTCGCACATGGAGTGAGTCATGTTTGTTGAAAACTGGTTGACCCTTTGGGCTGGCTACAAAACTTGGATCACTTCAGCTTCAATTGCAATAGTTTACGGAGCTTTGATAGGATTTATCATTAGTATAATTCTTTATTTTGGACATGTTGAATGACGAGATTGATCGATTTATCAGAATCAACTTGTTGGATAGATAAGAGTTCTTACACCATCTGCTCTCTGCTTCAATGGCTTTGCTGAAGATCTCTTTCTTTTATGTCATTGCATATTTGAGTTTCCTCCAACCCTAGCTTCATGCTTGGTTGGATTTGATGGAGGAATTGATTTATTTATTTTGAGATTTGGAATTCCTTCTGTCCTAGCTTTCAGCTTGACGGACTTGATGAAGGACTGACCTGATTTATTCATATTGACTTATCAAAAAGTGTATGTACGTCCTAAATCTTGTACTTGGTGCTTTGATAGATTTGTTGAAGGGTGCATATAGACAACATTCTGGCTTATATTAGGTCCATAATGTTGAGTTATCAGCATAGCAATGTGTGCTTTAACAGATTGAATAACTACAAAATTTCTTGAGTTCAGTCATCGACTTTGTATGAACTATGAAATTGTTCCCTCAGTCCTGTGCTTTTTGATTTGATGGACTTGATGAGGATTGACCTGATTTGTTCACATTGACTTCTCAGAAAGTGTATGTATAAAGTGTATGTATATCTTCAACCCTATGCTTGCTACTTTGATGAATTTGTTGAAGGATGTGTATAGATGACCTAGCCTTCTAGCTTGTATTAGGTCTATAATGTTGAGTTATCAGTCTAGCAATGTGTGCTTTAACAAACTGAATAATCATAAAATTCCTTTAGTTCGTTAATCGACTATGTATGAACTATGAAATTGTTCCCTTGATCTTATGCTTTCTACTTTGATGAACTTGATGAGGAGATTAGCTTTGATCTGCGCTTTGTGCTTGATAAGATCGTTTGAAAGTATATTGAAATATCACCCTACAGCAATATATAGATTGATTTGAGGTAGCCCTGAATTAGGAGTTTCCTCAAATTGTCTTAGTCTATCGATCAAGTAGAAAAAATCTCTTGGATTTTGATTATTTGTAGTCACTAAAGTAGATCTGGTTTGAGATTGAATAGCTATCATCATTGGACTGACGAGCAGGGGCTCTTTCACTGTAGCCTTTTCTTACGGCTTGATGAGTGAAGAGAGCATCAGCAACTCAGCCATTTATAGGCTTGTTGAGTTCGACCTTTAGAACCTACTCGAGTCTTCGACTTAAGCTGTGATGGGTTGGTGTATGGTCATCAAACTAATGAACGAGGGCTCTTTCACTGTGGCCTTTCCTTACGGCTTGTCGAGTGAAGAGAGCGTAAGAAACTTGGCCATTTATGGTCTTATTGAGTTCAACCTTCAGAACCCATCAGTGTCCTAGACTTCAGGATATTGAGGTTGATAGTTTTCTAACTTAGTTGATTGAAGCTTCCAAAATTGGGAGTTCTTCTGACTTGATCTTCAAAATTTGACAAATCTTAGAGATAAACTTTTAATATTTAGGGTTATCTTTTCATGTGTAGAAATAGACTCTTTTTGTTCCTTGCAAGAGCATGCAACTCTAATAATAATAATTATAGATATATTCAGGGATCTCGGCATAAAGCTCAATGTCAACTTGAATCAGAATTTATTTGATGATAACGTCTCATAACATAATTTCAACTTAGCTAAATATATAAAAATACCCCATGTCTTATAGGGGAAATTCTAAAGCACTTTGGAAAAACTCTAAAATAATTTAAGAAAATATATCAATGTATGAGTTGATAGATTTGATCTTAAGAGGGTTTTAACATGTAACATTGATTTCATCTATATATAGAAATCTAAAATGCCCCTGTGTAACAGGAAAATTTATGGAAAAGTTTTTTCATCTTGAGCAAGTATATTTATTTAGGGATCTCGACATGAAGCACGATGTCGACCTAAATAAATATACTAAAAAAATACCCCTTGTCTTACAGGGGGGTCTCTATTATAACTCGAGAATTTGTTTATCATGTATAATACTTCTTCAGGTATCGACCATTAATTGGCAGCATTAGTCTTTCACCCTTTAGGCCAATGAGTTGGTATGCCCCCTCCTTGATACACTTTCTCAATGATAAAAGGGCCCTCCCAATTGGGCTTAAATTTGCTACCAATTCTTTGATTATGAATAATTGGTCTTCTCAGCACCAAGACTAATTCCCCTTTTCGGAATGTCCGAGGCCGCACCATATGGTCAAAAGCCCTACACATCTTTACATGATAAACTTCCAAATTTTGATGATATTGCAATCTAACATCATCAAGTGCATCGAGTTCCTCCATTCTTAAATGAGCATTTTGATCTTCTTCTTATTGTGTGTTGCTTTTCAAATGAGGAACTGATTTTCTTGATTTAGGTGTAAAGTCAAGTGCTTTAGGGAAAGTCGGCATGGTCTTCTTTCTTTCTCTTTACTTCGGCTCTTTCACCTTGTGAAATTACTTTTTTATTCCTGAAGTGGATGCTACCACTTCAAGAGGCTTTGTTGGCTTAGGCTCTTTAGGGATAAAATATTTTGCATCTTCATAAATATTTACTTCATGGATGAAGAATGGTTGAAGGTTACCAGGAATTCTAAACTCTTCTCCATCTTTTAAGTACTTCATACACTGATGCATAGTTGATGGGACCATACCATACTCATGTAACCATGGCCAACCCAAAAGAGCTCTAAATGATGAATCATCGTCAATTACATGAAACTTCAATTTTGTATATAAATCTCAAAACTTGAGCGGGAGAAGAATCCCATGATTTTTTGTCCTTTCTTATTGAAACCATGAACCATCAATTTATCTCTCCCAAGATATTGGATATCAAGTGATAATCTTATTAATACTTTTAGACTCATAAGATTGATAGAAGAGCCTGGATCAATCAGTATTCGGTTGATTAAGAGGCCATCACTTTCTGAGATAAAATATAGAGGATGGTTGTGATCCGTTGTTCCCAACATAAAATTTCTTCAGAAAATATGATTACTAGGAGAACTTGAGTTTGCAATGATTCAGTCAAACATTTTTTTGACAAAATAAGTTTCATAACTCTTTTGATCTTTGAGAGCTTGTATTAAAGTTTCTCAGAGGTCTTTTGAAATAAAGAGAGCCTCGTACACACTCAGTTATGCAGGGATCTTTCTGAGATGTGATAGAATATTATAATCTATCTTTTTGCTTGATTTAGGCTTTATTCTAGGATTTTGGGAATGATATCTTCGTTGACTTCAATTTGTTTACCTTTGTCTTTATTTGAATTCCCCTATTTTGATGATGGTGGTAACACTTTACCACTTCTCAACTAAACTTGAATCACCTTGTCTTGCTCAGATTTCTCTAAAGAGGTAATTTCTTGAAATTCACTTCTTATTCTAGAGGATTGACCAAAAGGATAGACTCATTTTTTAACTCCATACATTTCATACGTGATGATATCAATGAGTCTGACTCTTCTCAGTTTGGAAAATATAAATCTTCATATGAACTATTATCCTTTTGTTGAGACATTAGACAAAATTCAGATGTTAACTCCTAAGGCTTATCTTACTTTTCTGATAAGAATTTTGATGGGTTGGTCGAGTCTGTCTGACTACCCTTATCATTTTGGAGTAACTGATGCTGAAGAACATCTGATGTCACATAAATGATTCAGCATGTCTCTACTGGACAAGATTCACCATTATCTTCTTCATTTGATTCAATAATATGAAGTTTAAGCATAAAGTTTGCAAGCCTAATGGGTTGTCTTGTCGGCTGTTGATACTCTTCTAAATTATTAATAATATTTTGAGTTGTAGTTCTCTTCTTGATCTTCTTTTTCTTAGCCAGCTTCTTTGATTTATGAGGCCTACGTTTAGTAGACTGATCCTCATGCCGTGATGAAGTAGTCTTATCAAAATGCCACTAAGAAGCCCATATACTTGGTTTAGGCATTCTTTTAAGTCCAATATAGTTTAAAGTGGTGATTTTCACTTAACACTAGGGATGTCTTTTAGCTGCATCAACAGTTTCATGATCTTCTTAGAGACTACTGTTTCCCATTCTTCAATCTGAATAGATTTTTCCTTCTTTTTATCTTTAATGAATGATACGAAAGAGGATGTAATCATCCTTATAGATTCTCTTTTCAGGTTGACTAGAACACTATCAAAAAATGTAAATTCTCCTCGCCGATACTTTCTTTCTTACCAATCTTTGAAGACATAACAATTTTTAATAGAACCACTGATCATCTGATGATAGGGATAATAATTTGGATTATTGACTTGATCATATTCTTTGGGCCTTTTAATTTCTAGTGATCGTAGACCAGCTTTGACAGCTTGTCGAAATAATTTAGCTACAATATCCCTCCTAAAAGAATATTCTTTGTTCATTGTTTCCTTAAGAGATGTCGGCATTTGTTCATCATCTCTTATTGCTTATTTTGGATGCTCTCCACCACTTAGAAAAGTATGAGGTTTATTATTGCCTCCCAATACCAATTTTGGTTGTGGATTAGAATGGATAAGTTTCTTTCCCTTATTTTGTTCTTCTTCTAATTATTGTTCACATTTCATGCTTAGGTTATGCCAACAAATTATAAATTTTGCCACTGACTCATCTTTTCTCCTCTTCAGAAAGACAAGGTCAGTGATTGTTATTTTCTCAGTTGCAGTGGTGAACCTCTTCATGAATATTATCTCTAACTCAACAAAGGTTTTAACTAAATCATTCAGCAATTTTGCATACCACTCGAAAGAAGCTAAGGTCAGGCTACTGATAAACTGATGAAAAAGCAATGCATCGTTCCCTCCTATGTTATAATAAGTTGCCTTAAATTGGGCTAGATGTTGCTTTGGGTTATCAAACCCATTGAAAGTATTAAATTTTAACACTGGTAACCTTTCAGGTACGACACTTGATCATATTCAGCTAGGTAAGGGTGACCCTTACTCACCAACTTTTTAGCTTGCTCTGAAGCTATAACTGCCTTTATCTTTCATTAACTATTATTTTTAGTTGAGCATCTATTACCAATCTAGGTGTGCTAGCCATATTTTGAATTATCAGCTGAAGAGGTAGTTGATTAACTTTATTCCTCGCTTCAAGTGTAGCATGTACTATAGGAGCTTGAGGTACTAGAGTTATTAGTGGTAGAAAAGTTATATTATTAACTACCTATTGATTTGCAGACACAACGGGTGCTACATTTGATGTGATACTCTTTTGCAATATATCCATCAGGATATTCATTTGTACCATCATGTCATTCATCTTGATACCAAGCTATGCAATTTTCTTATCTTTGACTTCCATTTGACGCTATATTTGTCTTTGCTCTCTAGCTAGCGCCACGACTTCAACATGCATATGCTCTTCTTCTTCCTCTATTTCTTATTGTTATTTTTCTCCCCACTCATCTTCATTGGAAGAACTTGACTGTCCTTCTCCTTGTGCATTTGCATGGACAGTTATTGCTTAGGCTAAACGATGACTCTGATTATAAAAGCATGTACCAGGCTAATCATTTCTTGGTTCAACCATATAAACAGCTTCAACACACATGATCTCTTTCTCATTTTTATCTTATTTTTCTTCCTCTTCAGTAGAGATTGATGATCCATCTTCTACTTTCTTCTGTGAAGACTCTTCTTCATAAACATCAAATTCGGTTCCCCGATTCATGTTCCGGTGATGGTCTTGGCGAACGCTTCATCTATATCCTTGACCATATTGATGACTTTCACATCCATAGTGTCCTCTTCATCACCTTCTTTTTTCATATGAATTTTTGATCGACGTTTCCAGTGGATTTCTAGTTCAGTGTGCATAACAAACACTTCTTTCATTAAAGGTTGAAAGGGTGAATTTGATCGATGGTGAGATCCCCTAGAGGATTCTCCTGGGTGTCAACCATCATGTCTTTTATCAGTGATATCCCTTATTTTAGGTATCCACTTATGATGAGTTATTTTTGAGATGGATTTCTGAATGTGTGCATCAGATGTCACACCTCTTTCTTTCTTCAGAATTTCATTATGGGGCCTTGGCCTCTATATCTGCTTACCTATTTACCGGGACATTTCGACATCAGATTCTTGGACATGTGGTCCAAGTGTCACACTCTGATGCTCACCACATGAAGCATACATGGCTCGATGACTAGTTATCATAAGAGATGATAACTTCCTTGGCATGGCTTCAGTATTTTCAATTATCACAGGCCTCTGAAATTTTCTTTTCATCAAGCCTCTTTTCTTGGCTAATTTAAGAACTTTATGTATTCTAGAGGATAGTGTTTCATGTTGTCTCCTCTGTGGTGGTGGAGCTTGATGTTGTTGAGTCCAGAAAGGCTACTTCACCTCACTAGTAGAGCTATTTCTTTTTACCCATTTTAGGTTATCAAAGTTGTTATGGGTAGGAATACTCGCTTCAAGCGATAGTATTATTTGTTCACTAGGTCATTTGAATGGGATCTATTGAGCCCTCAGCTCAACATTTCTTCTTCTTGTTTGTCTTCTGGTTAATTTTCTTCCTGATGAAGAAGTTTCATGATCATGCTTTCCAGGAACAAAAGGTTCAATGGGTGAAGCAATTACACATTGAGGTATTAAAGGCACAGTTTGCCCACTGATGGTTCTTTTCATCACAGGGGCTTCAAATTGACCTAATCTTTTAAAAATTAAAGTTTTTTGTCAAGAGGACTCTTTAACAACTATTGGTTGCTGAACTGGTTGGCGAGCATGACGAGTAGGAGCTTCAATAAACTAAGACCTTCCAGCATAACCTCGGACGAGTGCACCACAGGTGGTTACTTCAGGAGTTACAATTATAATAGCTGGGAAATTCAAGCTGCCAAATTAAATGGTAGCTCGAACATATCCTGTGTTGATGATGACATTAGCTAAGCAGATGTTCACACCATGCCCTAGATGAATAGCGAAAAAAGTGCTCTATAGATCCATTCTGTAAAAGTGAAAGATGGGGATTAGTGATTAGTAATTATTATTTTACCCCATACTTTCAAAATACAGAGGTACTACAGAGTAAAATAATAGTGTAATAAAAATATACTCTACAGAATAATTCATTTGACATAGAGCCTCATGCATTAGTAATTTGAATTTATTACACATTTAAATCACCATATTTCATTTTGAATTTTCAAATATTTTATTGTGACTATAACACATATATGACTAGTGAAAGATGGAAAGAGAATCATGTCTCCAATGGAGTCTCCAGAAATCTATGGGCTCCAAAAATTTGCCACCGACTTCTCGACAATTGAAGAGAGTATGATTTAAGTGTCAGAGTAATTTTTAGAAGGCAGATGGAATAGTATATAAGACACTACCTAGAGAATTCCTCCTCATTTTATGAGGACTTTAAATCTAGAGTGTTTTCTATGTTAGGTTAATTACCCCTCCCAAAAAGTGAGAGAGAACTTTCAATTAAGGCTAGTCAATAGATTGCTAAATGCATAACATATAGTAACAGTATATGGAGTTTCAGGATTTAGATTTATGAAATTTTTCATTTTAACTTAAAGTGGATGGTTGGGGGAATGTTGACATGCCCGATATAGATCTCATGGTTCCATCATCCTGGGTTATCGCGGTCCCTAATCTACTTAGTTAGAGGAGGTAGTCGACCCAACCTGACCGAATGATCCTTATAGGTAACACATGGGTTATGTCGTCTAAGAAATCCTTCTAGATTTGGGGTGGTATTTGTCTAAAGATATAATCTTAAGTCTACCTTAGCTGACATAGGGTTGTTTTCCCTATCAGGTGTACCCTATGATTCACAACTCAAAGGGTAGAGCCATTGGGGAGCATACGGGCTACAGTTGTGATCATAATATAATGGAGCCTACTGGCCAAACCACTTGATCAGAGAACTCTGATCATAACTGCATCATTTGTGAAACTTATTAGCCAAGCAACACAGTCAAAGGACATGGGTCACATCTTTATTGACATGAGATTGATTAAGAGTGAACATAGTAGAACACTTGATTTGACTTCGGCTCTTTTATGAGCTAGAGTTTTTCTTAATTTATCACCCCTGAAAAATAAGTGTGGAAGGTGGATAGATTGAGTTTTACTTTAAGTTTTTAATGATTAATTTTATTTAATCAGTTTTTAGGTTAATACTTGATTTAAGTTAATTTAATTTGAAATTATTATCATATTTTGATAGAAGTATCCCCTCCAATTGAAATCATCATTCAACACAACCATCATCGGGGGTAGTTAATTGATTAAATCAAATATATTTGAAAAATTTAAATCCTGTCAACTCTGTTTATCTCCTAATAGAGGATCAGATCTATTATCATATGAAAGAATTAACTTCTCATATATTTTAATAAGTTAAAATTCTTATAATAATTAGATTTTTAGATTTTGTTAACCCAGACCTAGTCCTAAGACTAAACTAGGAAGCAACTCGTGCAACATCCTCAGACACTAAGTTTAAGCATTCAGTGTAGTGTCAGAGCCCATGTAGGTGTATTTAAGAATGCCTTAATTAATGCTTTATGTTTGCTTGTATGATGTGTTGTGAATCAGATGACGTTTATGTTTAAAATTTTCAAATGGTTTCTTCTACCTGCTTGTACTTGAATATTGCGGGTTTGATGGCATTTGATTTAGCTTGTATTTTAAAATATTACTTGCACTTAGTTTACTTGTTGAATTTTTCAATTCTTCGAGCTTTCAAATTTATTTATGAGCAAGTTTGAATTCTTTCATATTTGAGAATTTATCTTCCAATTAGTTTAAAGCAAACTATTAATAGCTCTTGTATGAATCTTTCAATCCTTCATTAAGGAGATTTAACTATGCCTGCCAACATGTTATTTAACTTCTTCATAGATTTCTTATAAATTTCATTTGATTTCCCCCTTTATATATATATATATATATATAAGAGTAACACTTAACAAATTTCATATGATTTAGTTTTGTATTGAAATACAAATTGAAGTAGACTTGGAATATATCATTCATGACTAGCAGCAAGCCAACATGTTATGCTTGTGAGTAAGCTATCGAATAATATTTTTGCACTTATGAGAGTTATTTAGTCTTCACATAAGAGTGATCAAACCTAATTTGACTTTATTTTAAATTCCACATCAAGAGATCAATATACATAACCAAACTTCAAATTTATTGCAACTTTCTTATGTGTTTAGAGTTAGCTTCAAGCCTCACTTGTAAAGTCCCTTTTTTTATTAAGTTCTATTTAGAGTTAGCTTCAAGCCTCACTTATAAAGTTCTTTTTTAAGTTCATTATAATCTCCTCTTTTTATTTCAATTTAATATTTACCTATATATTTATTTTATTAGAATTTTCAATACATTTAAATTTGATTTTAGATTATTATGTTTTGGGTATTTTAGATGAATTTTGATTCTTTTAAGTCCAGAATTTAATCCCAAATCTGATAGAGTTTCAATAGTATTCGGGCATCATCCTCGCATATGGGCTACATCAGAACTGCTTTGGCTTACTTGGTACACCCTATTTAGTGTAGCGACTGGTGTCTTGCGACATCATAGCTGTCTTTACACCCACTACACCCTATTAGGCATTAGCAGGGTCTTGAAACTTACATTGGTGTCCAAATATAGGGATTAGGATAAAATAAAGTCTGATAAAATTTTGGCAGCATTTTGACATACAGAAGCAAATTATGGTGAAAAATTTCTATATAGGGAGTCTCCTTTCAAATCTATGGGAAGAAAAGAAAGAGGAACCCTTACAAAAATTTATCTTAGTAAGATGCCACGTAGATCAACATATGTACTTATTTAGGTGATCGGGTACGTCATCAAGATATAGTGTACTATCTCAATAGACAGAAATCACTACCCTTTAATGGAACCAATCATCTCAATAATAACTCCTAAGGATGATGGGTCTGCATATGTACCAGAGAATCTTCTCCTACTTTACATGAAAAAGTAAAGCAGGGTTTATTTTAAACCGGGTTCATTAAGTTCTCTATAGGGGCAAGCCCCCATAGTTAATTACATCTTAAAGGACATGATCCTTTAGGAAAACTCTCAATTATTATAAATGATTGTTGTCTTTGAAGATTTCAATAGGAAGGACTGTCAATCGATTAGTTTAATTTTTGAAGATCAAATGGAATTGATCAAAAGAGAAAGTTATTATCGAAGCCAAAATAGGAATAAGTAGGAGATACTCACGATGCTAGGAAACCTAGTGAACATCTCAAACTATCCTAAAATTGTGCTTTATATTTTAAAAATTGATTTAATTTGTTTGAGTTGTATTTTTTTCATCAGAATTTTAGGACTTAAGATTCCTTAACACAAGATTAAGAAAATGCTTAAGAGGTGAGGAATTATGCTTATGTCCCACAAAGGGGAGAAGTAACCTTAGAACTTAAATCTAGGGAGCTTTGGGGAGGGCCGGAAGTATAACCTAAATCTAAAGAAAAAATGGGTAATTGGTTTACCTCAACAAGAGAGGACAAACCATCCGATAGCTTGGACTTATAACTGCCTGGGGGTGGCCGCCAACTAACTCCTCCTATGATTTTAAATACATGTAGGCAAATCTTTATGCTTATGCAAGATAGCTAGGTTATTTTTATTTAAAAAGAGAGTAAGTCTTTAAACTCACTCCCTGAAGAGACTAGATCATGTAAAGGGACATGCTTCAAATGACCTAAATCTAATGCATATTTCATTTCTTTATTTCCATTTTTGGACAATCATTTTGACTCAGGCTAATAGGACTTTTATGACTAATGCATGAGAAATTAGATTATTGGCCAAAATCAGTGAGAAGGTAGATGGTGAGTTCCCACCACACCCTCAAAGGTCAAGCTGAGTTCTCTAGTAAATGTGGAATCCCTCCAATCAAGAGTGAAATAAGATGCATTTGTGCATGATATTATAAAGAAATGCTCATCCAGCTAAGTGTTGCTAATTTTTTATCTTGATTTAAAACTTAAGCTTTAGATGAGGTTATGAGTTATTTAGTTTTAGTTTGAATTGTTAAGTTGAGTAAAAGATTTATTTTTTTTTCCTAAAAAGCCAAATCCACATCCAAGCCATACTTAAAGCAAGGAAGAAACTAGAAAAATCATGCCACTTAATGTAAAAGCTAAACAAATCATCAATCAATTTATAAAGCTAATCACAAAAAGAATAAATAGTTGTTTGTGGTCAGGCACCATTGTACAAACTCAAAAATATCAAATGTGTGTAGCTGAGCTCTACCCCTATACAACTTGGATTACAAATGATTACAATTAAGTAAAATAATTCATTGTTATGGGGGGTCTTCAAGTTCTGTCCTTCTTTCTTCTTTCTTCTCTTTCTTCTTTTCTTTTCTTCTTTTCTTCTTTGGTTTCTCCTTTGGATGGTTGGATGGTAGGTGCTCCAAGGCTTCACATGGTGCATAAGATAAGATCTTATGATTAATGTTCATCCTAATATCCCATAATAAATCATTCCAACATCCTACTTATACAAATTTTTACATGAAAACAAAAAGTATAAATCTAACTAACACCTGCAAAATAAAGGTTAGTCAAATCATGCCACATAAATCCCAAGCATGTATATTGGACATATCACCCCATACATGGATGACTAACTCCACCTATCCTATGGATTATGCCAAGGGGTATAAGCACCTGTAAGCAAAAAGTATTTATATTTTTATTTATGATAGCACCCCTTTAGCACAATCCCCTGTGGAAAAGAATAGTTAGACTAAGCATGTCCTACCATTCATTCTACGAGCATACACCCTAACATCCAGTCTAAAACATTCACCATAAAATAAAATATAACATCAAACCATGCACTGACCTAACTTAAAGCTAGAAGTGGTGACTTAGGCTAATGTGTGTGCTTTGAAGGTTTGTGTGGTATGCTTAGCTTATGACTTTAGGTTTGAATTTTCTAAGTGTGAAGGACATGTTCAACTTAGAGGAGGGTTTCATTTAAGTTGTTTAACTGTTTGGGTTATTTTTATTTCATGTTTTAATTTATTTTAAGTGAAACCTACAATTAATTATTAAGTTATAAAGTGAGGGAAAGAGAAAAGAACTTCTCTTTCCTTCCTTAATCCTTAAATAATTTCTAAAGTAAGTTCACATTTTAATTCCATTTAGGTGAACATTTGGATTATATCTTTTAATCAATCCAAAGTTTAGATAAGCCCTAAACATACCTATTCAAAAAGAAAGACATTTTATGATTAAATAAAATGAATCAAAATTCACATAACACGCATTACTTCTTTTCTTTCCCAACATACATAACATGCATATGGATGGAGCTTAAGCATATCTATACATGCAAATGAGAGTAGTAAACACACTTTATGATGCATGCTAAGTAATCCATTTAAGTAAATTTAGAAGCTAAATATGCATGATTTTTCTAAAGTAGAAAAGATCTTCCTTATCCAAAATTTCACATACATGCATGAAAGTAAGAAAGGCATAAGTGAGTATAAGGCCTACTTAGGGCTACTTAAAGCCTCACAACCTCAGTGTCCAGACTAATATACCACTTTCCTTAAGTACTAACATGCATATAAAAGAAATGAAATGGAAAAAGAATTTGCAAAATTTCTTAAATAGTTTCATTTTTGTTTATGCAATTTATTCATGAAAGTATCAGTAATCCTTCTTAGATGATGGCATAGGGATGAATAAGGTATAGAATTAAGTAACTGTTGGGTTCTTTTTAAATGAACCCTACATCTTACCAACTCCTATTCAAAGCTATGCTAACATAAGAAAGAAAGGAAAAGGCTACACTAAACATGCTTTATAATTTCATCACATGCAAACTTATAATTAAAGCATAAAAATTGCACACTTTCAGATTTAATGTTTCATTTATAAGTTTTGAAATACTTTGGATTTAGTAGTGATAATATCCACTCATATTTTACTTTAGTCAACACATGCACATTTGACATAAGGTAAACAATTTCATTTTAAAATTTTGAAACATGAAATTATGAATGCATGAATCATATGGCATACACTTTAGCATGTTGGAAAAGTTCCAAGGCAATAACCATGTAAATAAACTCACTTTACTTAAATTCTAAAGACATTCTCAAAGAATATAAAAAAATTAGAATAAATAAAAATGAATTTTAAAATAATTTTGTTTTAGTTTGAAGTTTGATTTAATTTTGAAAGATGATATGAGTTTGCTTTTCCTAACCCATTCCCACATTTGTTTTAGATTTTTGTTTAATTTTTAGATAATTAAATCCATTTTTAAGTATTAATTAGGTTAAGGTATACATTAAATGACTTAATTAACCTTTACTTACACCACCTTAGAGAAAAATTAACTAAGAAGTTATGAGCCAATGAGATGACATAAAACCCACAAGGTACTTAAATTTGCAAAGCACCTAATAAGAAAAAGGCCAAATGCAATTTGGCTCACAATTAAAAGTTAATTAAGCTAAGGGATTTAGCTTGAGTACTTTTAAAACACCCCTTCACACTTATGAAAGGGATTTTAATTTTCTTAATTAGACTTAGGCTATTAAACACCTAAGCATCTAGCCAAGGTAGAGTGATTAAGTTCTAGAAATTCTTAGAATTTTTGAAAATTTGTTTAGAGGGTAATTAATGAATTAACCCTTAATTAAGAAGGGATTAAGGAAATAAAAGGGGGTTTAGGGAATAGCTTAGGGGAAATACCCCAAAATTATTTCATAAAACCCATACTCATTGGATCTAACCTAAACCAAGCTTAATCATCGGTAAATCCATTAATCACACCTTAATTACCCTTAATTACATGAAAGTGGTAATTAGGGAATGAAATAGCAATTTTTCCATTTAAGGCCTCAATAAATCTCAAGAAAATTAACGGAGGTAGAGGTCATCCCCAAAAATGAACCCTAAAAATTTGAGATCAATTGGTTACTATTTATGGAATAATTAACTAATTAACATTCCCAAAGAAACCCATAATAAGAGAAAAAGGGAATTCAAAATACATTGAAAATATTTTTTAAATATTCTAGATGAAATTATCTATCCATGGCATTTTTTTCTTATATTTTTTTTGATTTTCTTGAAGGAGTTATGATTTTTTAAAGTTCTCTAAGTAATTTATGAATTAATTAAGCATTTTATTCATCCTAAATTAACCTTTGGCTCACGTCGTGACATGTGGCGGCAGCGATTAGTGCGCTTTACACGCGTCGCACTATGAGCCTTTTAATTAAGTTGTAAAAGTAGGGGGACGGCGGTGGCGCACATACTTTTATCATGAGCCATCCGATCTTTGATCGGACGGCTGAGGATACACTCGTGGTTTTAAAAGGAGAATTAATTTCTAAAATGCGCCTAATAATCTCAGTTGTCCATCTAAAATATGTGGATGGACGGCTGAGATGGGCTAAGTTCTTCCCTGAAGCTAAATATGAACCATTCAAGATCCAATGGGAGATCTGAGCCCGATCTTGCATAGATTCATTCAAGACTCAACACACACCATCTAAAGGACTAGAGCAGCTAATCCAACTGTAGATTTCACAAGCAATGATAATTCCTTTCACAAAGGACCAACACCTATCAGTCTAAGTGGTCAACCATCACCGATGCTCAAAATTGTTGAGGTTGCTTCATCTAGTAGAGAAGAAGCCCTGTTGAAGTTTCTAGGTCTTAAGGTTAAGTGGATGAATGGGTGGACCAACTCCTCTTCACTCCCCTTTGTGGCTTTGATTGAATTGAACTCTCCCTTGCCTCTAAAACTTCAGAGAAAGCTTGGGCAGGCTCGACTTAGTTCCTAGATCAAATGTCTAAGAGGAATTGGAAGAAGATTGAGTGTAGAGAAAATTTGGAATTCAATGGACCTCCCCTATATTGCACTATGCAAAATCGAAGAAGGCAAGATTCAACTCCTCTCTAGGGACCTTGGGGAAGCTCTGTGATGGTTGCTAAGAGTTCCTAGGTTCCAATCGAATACGAATTAATTGAAATTTCAATGGTTTAGGGGGAGTATATCTCCCCTATGGCAATCAGACGACCGACAATGAGCTTGCCATTTTGATCCAATTGACAATATGGGATGGGTTGTTTAGGTTGTTAGAGCAATGCACATGGTCGGTTTGGCCAGATGAGTGGAATGCTAACTCCCATGTGCATCCAATTGAGCTTAGGGGGGAGTTTGAAAATTGAATTTCAAGCTATGGGGTCGGGTTTGGTCCATGGGCCAAATGAGCTGACCCAAACCCATTGGGTTGGGTGCACCACTCATCACTAAGTCCCCTTGAACTTTTACGAGAGCCTCAAGTGATAGTGATGAGTGTATGACCAAAATACCCATGGGTTAGGCCAAAATTTGTTCTATGACATAGGGGCAAAATGGTCATTTTGCTTTTTTTTTTTTTCATTTTGGGTATGTTTGGTATGTTGAAAAAAAAGGTTGGGCAAAATTTCAATGGATTTGGAATCCATTTGATAGGGTTTGGCTCATGTTGACCCATTTAGGTCAAAATGGGTCAATTGGGTCAAGTTGACCAATAGGCCAAATTGGGTCAAACCAAGGGATGGGTTAAGTTCATATGACCCTTTGAAATGTTTTGATGCCTTTATTTTGACTCAATTTGGATTAGATTTGGTTTTGACTCATATGACTCATTTAGGTCAAATGGGTCAAGTTGACCCATTTGACCTATTTGGGTTAGGTCAAGGGTAGGATTAGGTTGGTTAGTCATACCTATTTGGGTTAGGTCAAGGGTAGGATTAGGTTGGTTAGTCATATGGAGTGGATTGGTATCTTTGTTTCCAAACAATTTGGGTTAGGTTCAATTTTGGCTCAACATGACCCCTTTAGGTCATGTTGAGTCTAAGGTCAATTGGGCTAGGTTGGGTCTAGTTGGCCAATTGAGGCTTTGGTCTAGTTTCACAAGTGATTTGGAATGGACTTGACCCATTGGTTTCAATTAATTTGGCTTAGATCAAGTTTTGACACATTTTGGCCCTTTAGGTCAAAATGGGTCACTTGGGTCAAGTGGGCCAATTGAGCTAGGTTAGGCTCAAATGTTGGCTTGATCAAGTTCAAACATAGGTCATAAGTGAACTTAGATCAATGGTTTCAATCAATTTGGACTATGGTGGATTTTGGCTATGTAAGGTTTTATTTTAGGTTAAGTGTTGACTTGGTCAACCATTAGGTTTGACTTAGTTTGACCCAATTTGATTGATTGATCATCCCATGATGATTGTTGATCATGATAAGAAGGATATATTAGTTTGGTTTAATCCAATTTGGTTAGGATCAAAAGTTGGCTCATAAGAGTACTTTAGGTCACTTTGGGTCAAGTGAGCCTAAGTGAGTCCAATGGCTTGGTCAAAGCTTGTTTTGAAGTTGATTGATCTTGTATACAGACTTATGATTGAAATATAAAGCCATTTACAAGTGTTTTGAAGTCAAATGGATTTTGATCCATTTGAAAATTTCATATCCAAAGGAAGAATATGAAGGAGTTTTGGGTTTGATTTTTGATTTGGTTTTGATTGTTTGATTGAGGTTTGGATTTATATATGAGCTCATGATTGTAGGATTGATTAAACCATGTGATAAAATCAAGGATTTGGCTTGATTTGAAAGTGATTTGACTAAGTTCAAGATTTTTTACTTGAAAGGCTTAGATTTGATTTTGATTTGATTTGAGTGTGACTTTTGGAGTTAGTTTTGATTGTTTGAATTTATATTTCATTTATATATGTGAATATGAATGAGAATATAAATTGATCATGAGAAAATTTCAAGAATTTGAAAGAGTTTAATCATGATTTAGGTTAAATCCATTAAAGGGAATTTAAAAGATTTAAGAGAATTTTTAATTTAAAATTTAATTTTTGAATTGGATTTGATTGATTTATATTTATATTTTATTTATATATGAGAATATAAATGAGAATATAAATATATTTTGAGAAAATCCCCTGAGTTGAAAGTGGTTTGATTGATGTTTAGGTTAAATCCATTAATGAAAAATTAAGGGATTTAAGGGAATTCTAAGGGTTTTAAACTTGGAATTTAATTTTTGCCTTTGATTTAATTGAGTTATATTTGTATTTCATTTATATATGAGAATATAAATGAGGATATAAATATGTTTTGAGAAAATCCCAAGGATTTGAATAGGTTTGATCATGGTTTAGAGTTGATTTTGGCTAAGTCCTTTAATGGAAAATTAAAAGAATTTAGGAAAATTTCATGAATTGTTTTAAAATTTTGAATTTGGTTTGATGGATTGGAATTTATATTTCATTTGTATACCTAAATATTAATGTGAATATAAATGGGTCATTAGAAAATCTCAAAAATTTGAAGAGGTTTGAATCATGATTTTGGCAAATTCCTTAAGAAAGGGTTAAGGACTTAGGAATTTTGAACATCATAAATTTTGATGGATTTTGCTCATCGGTTTTAATCATGGATTACAATCATGGAATTGAATCATGGAATTGATTTGAGTTTAGAGAAAATTCAAATAGAATTTATTTAGAGTTTGACTTGTAAGAAGGAAAGTGAGGAATGGTTTAAGCTAAAGGGTAGGAAATTTTCCTAACACCCCTAAGGCATGACCTATTCCTATGGCTAACTCTTCTAAGTCTTCTAAGGCTAGGTGAGAGTGTTCACCTAATCACTAGATGTGTCTTAAGACTAAGGGACTCTTAAAGTCTAAGAGAAGTCATAAGCCTAAGATGGAGGTGTTGAGAGCTCATTCAAAAAATGAGGTCAACAAAGGCACCCAATTGGTGTGGTGTGACTGACAAGGAACATTGCACATATTGGTGTTGACCAAAATGATCAATAATATTAAGAGATCATAAGCACTAACAGAAAATATCTATCCCTGACCTAAGGAAAAGAGAGAATCCAAAACTTAGTGTAATGTGGCTCTACTTATGTCCAAGACATAATAAAGAGGGAAGAAATCCACTAAGGGATAGAGTGTGAACCCTCCACTAGGGAAGCAGGTTCTAGTCATCTACAAGGAGATGAAGGGTTTGATTTAATTTGAATCTCAATAAGGAGAGATCTCCATTGGGGGAGAGGATTGAATTTGTTTTAATTTTGTTAGGTTTGAATTTTTAGAGAAACCCTTTTGGTTTGCAATGGGTTGTACTGAATAGGAGCCATGGAGGCTAAGACCTAACTTAGATTTACCAATCCAAAGGAGTAGTCTACTAAACACATTGTAGGACTAACCATCCAAAGGGATGCCTTTCGGTATACAACAACTGTACTAGGAAGAAAACATTATAGACTTACATCCTCCAAAGTAAGAAATCAGTTGCAGGGGTAATCTATTGGCAAGATAATAGATTGAACCCAACTTAGGGCTGACTATTGGGAGACTTAGATAAACTCAAAGATAGTCAAGATTGAATTCCATTTTTAGTTTTATTTATTTGTTTATGATGGATCCCATAGGTTTGCAATGAACTGCACTGAGTAGGGGCCAAGGAAGCCTAGACTTAATTCAGATTTACCAATTCAAAGGGAGTAGTCTACCAACCACAAGGTTGAACTATCCAACCAAAGAGAAATGCCTTTTGATACACAATGGTCAAGTCTTAAGAAGAAAGCATAAGGACTCATATCTTCTAGAGATAAGAAACCACTAGGGTGATCAATTTCCTTGGGTAACAAATTGAACCCGACCTAGGGCTGACTATTGAGTGAATGCCACTAGGGGACTTAGATCAACTCAATAATAGTCAAGATTAATTTCCTTTTTTGGATTTGTATATTTTAATAGATTTTCAGTTTGCAATGGATCATACTGAGAAGGAGCTTATAGAAGCCTAGACCTATCTTAGATTTACTGAGCCAAAGGGAGTAGCTTCTCGGCCGATAGAAGAACTATCCAATCAAAGGAGTGCCTTTAGGTTTGCAATGATCAATTAAAGTGAACAAAGCTAGAGAACTCACATCTTCCACTAAAAAAATATCACTAGGGTGATCAATTGCTTTGGGCAACAAATCAAACTTGACCTAGGGCTGCCCGTCAATTTACGACAATCATGCTAGGAAGAATGTTTCATAGTCCCATATCTTCCAAAGCAGAATCATTATCGGGGTAACCTGCTTGTGGCAAAATAGATTGAACCCGACCTAAGGGTGACTACAAAATGAGTACTGACCTGGGGATTTATCTCAACTCAGGTAGTCAGGCAATTCCTATAAGGAGTTCTGCTAACACTGCTCTAAAGATAGGATGTCTGCTTGAGAAAAGGGGCCCTTTGGGGGCTTGAATCCTAATCCACAAGCGAATTAATTTTATTTGTTTGTTTTAGTTAGTTTATTTATTTTATCATGGACCTTGTTTGTTTACAAGAGATCAAACTAAGAGGAAGCTTATATTACTAGATCTATCTGATTCTTGGGAGAATTTATGCATCCGAACAAATTTTCAATGGGGGATGGCTACTAGAAAAGGGGAACTGTCCAATCCAAAGGTAACCCGGGTAGTGTCTAAATGGGGTCGAAAAAGACTTGATCCAAATAGAGTGCCCATAGGGATGGGGCCAGTAAGGGCTTAATACAACACCCTGGAGAAGATGACATGACTAGTCATATATCCAATATGTATTCGGTGTCCAACTCAAGTAGAAAGCTCAAGGACTTATATCTTCCAAGAGTGATGTACTCAATGGGTGATTCATTGTCAGCATAGCAAATGTCAGCCAACCTAAGGTGCCCGTCGGTTTGCAATAATCAGCCTAAGAAGAAAGCTCAGGGACTAACATCCTCCTATAGCGGAACTGATTGTTGGGATAGTCTGTCTTCAGTTCAACAGGTGCTATCCGATCTAGGGCGACTACTGAGTGAATGCCACTGGGGGACTTATATCAATCCAAGAGTAGTCAAGAGGAAAGGAGCTTCTAGGGGACTTACCTTAAACCTCAAAAATACTTAACCTAGTTAGAACATGATGACTAGTTCAAAAAGAAAGCACGAGGACTTACATCTTCTTAAATAAAGTCAATCATGATGCAGCTTACTGGCTGGGAAATGAAGCATACGATACTAACAAAGTGATCTTTTGTTTGTAATTATCAAGTCAGGAAAAAGTGTGGGGACTCATATCTACCAATAAATGACCACTGGGGTGACATACTAGCGAGGTAGCATGTAGACCCGACCTAGATAAGCTAATGAGTGAGTGTCATAGGGGGCTTGCTCCCACATCAAGTAGCTCAAGACAAAAGATTTATGTTTATATTTTGTGCATGTGTTAAAGGAATAGGATACCTCTGGGAGACTCTTATACCTACCTTAAAACACGTCGAGGAATTATGAAATGATGCTACTGATGACAATAAGAATTCCCACTAAGAAAGGATGGCGCTTGGGTTCTCTCACACCTAACTTAGTTATGCTAATCGAAATAGGATGCCTCTCAGATTCTCTTAAACCTATTCTAAAAGCATCGTGAGATTGTGTTTGTGTTGTGAAAAAGGGGTTGGATGCCACTAGGGGACACTTACACCTACTGTAAACACATCATGGTGGATTCAAAAGACAAGAAAATAACACTTCGAAAGAAGAGAAGATTTGATGAATGGAATCAGATTTTGCTCTTTTTATTAATGAATTATTTTCAAACAAGTTTTATTTCATGGGTAATATTTCTTTAGATAGAGCCCATTAATTGGAAGCATCAGGTGTTCCCCTTTACAATCAATAAGCTAATAAGATCCTCCTTGGTAGGCCTTCTCTATGACATAGGGGCCTTCCCAAGTGGGTTCAAACATGCCTTTAATCTTTCAATGAGCAATAATTGGTCTCTTTAGGACTAACACAACTTCTCCTACTCAGAAAGACCTAGGGAGGACCAGCTTGTTATGAGCTTGAATCATTTTGGCCTTATATAACTCGAGGTTCTGGCATGCCTGTAGGCGACTTTGTTCCAAACCTTTAAGCCCTTCTAACCACAACTTTGCATTCTACTCTGTAGTGATCTTGCTACCCATGCTATCCTTAGTGATGGGAGTTGAACTTTTAAAGAAAGAACAGCTTCAAACCCATACTCTAAGAAAAATGGGGTAGATTGAGTTGGAGTTCGGTATGTGGTGCAGTAGGCCCATAAGGCTTCAACCAACTGCTCATTCCATTATCGTTTGTTGTCATCAAGAGTCTTCTTCAGTATCTGGATGAGATTTTTGTTGAATGCTTCTACTAAGCCATTAGCTCTGGGGTAGTAGATGGTGGAGTATATCCAATCTATATCCTGCCTTCTAGCAAAGTTATTAATCTTAGTGCTTTTGAATGCAGTACCATTATCAGATATAATTCATCAAGGCACCCGAACCTATATACGATATGATTTTTGAAAAATTGAAGCATATGGTGTGCTGTGACCTCTCAGAGTGGGATGGCTTCTGACCACTTGGAAAAGTAGTGTAGCTAAGATGAATCGATGCCCCTTGGAAGAAGGAGGATCGATCGACCTACAATGGTACCCCAACACTCAAATGGCCATGAAGCCAAAGTAGGGTGTAGAATGTTGGGTGGTTGGTGGAGGACCACACCATGTACCTGACACTGATGGCATCTCCTAGCTACATCCATTCAATATGTGATCATAGAAGACCAGTAGTGCCCAAGTCTTTTGATCTTCGACTTCATCTTCAGACCGGACTAATGCACTCCACATAAACCTGAATGTACCTCAGTTACAATGCTATGGGCTTCATGTTTGTCTAAACAACGTAACCACATCTGGTCAAAGGACTATTGGTACAGGGTGCCATCAACAAGAGCATAAGAAAGAGCTCTCTGTTTCACCTGTTGGGCTTGAGATTTCACTTGAGGTAGTTTACCGGTGTTCAAGTAATCTATGAACGGTTGCCTCTAATCCAACTCCTTGTCCATTTTGGCAAAGGCAACCTACTCTTTGAGAGAAAGTCTCTCGATGAGTTCATAATAGAGAAGGGATAGGACTTGTCTATTTTGGACCCTTATTGAAATGGACTCATCTTTCGGACATGCCAACTCTTTGGAAAGTTTTGGTAAGGCATTTGCTACCGTGTTCTTTACTCGGGGAACCTTGTAGATGGTAACTTCAAGAATCTGGGCCAACAACGTCATGGTATAGTCATAGTAATGATGAAGCTTGGGTTTAAGGACCTGGTGGGACCCAACAATCTGGTTGATCACCAACTAAGAAACCCTAAAGATGTTGATGATCTTGACATTGATAGTGATGGCTAACTCTAAATCAATAATCAAAGCCTCATACTCAGCTTCGTTGTTGGTGCAGAGATTGGAAAGATAGTATGAGAATCTCATCACATGACGGTTTGGAGTTAGGAGAACTATTCCTACCCCTACCTTTATTGTGAGAATAGATCGTGGTGTTTCACCTTTAAGAAAAGAAGCAGCACCATCAAAATACATCTCCCATCAGTGATTGCCAGCCTCCTCTAAGTTCATGATTAATTCATCGGGGAGATCATCACTAAGCGGAGAATCAACAGAAAGTGGGTGTGTTGCTAAGAAATCTACTTGTGCCTATCCTTTTACTGCATGGAGGGGTACAAATGTCATATCAAATTGTGAGAGTACCATGGACTAAACAGCTAGACATCTTGAAAGCATTGGCCATGTCATGAGGTACTGCAACGGATTGGTTCTTGAGATCAAGTTCACCTTATGAGAAAGCTTGTAGTGTTGTAGCTTCTGAGATGCAAAGATCAAAGCTAGGCAATGTTTCTCAATAGGTGGATAATTTACTTCAGCAGGGATCAGACGATGACTGAGGTAGTAAAGAGGGTTTTCCTTCCTCTCGTTGTTGGCTTGGGCCAATGGGCGAGAGAGTCAATGCGTTAAAGGATTAATGGCACCTTACGGATAGAGCTGTGAGAACTGGCAGCTTCACCAAGTATTCTTTGATGTCTTTGAATGGGTGCTGGAACTTATCATCCCACTTGAACTTGGCATCATTTTTGACAAGTGCAAAGAAGGGCTTGCATCTCCCTAATAAGTTTGATATAAGTCATCTTAGATACGCCAGCCGTCCTTGAAAGGATCTGAGTTGAGTTAAACTCATAGGAGGTGGCATTTCTAAGATAGCTTTGATCTTTTCAGGAATAATTTCTATTTCCCGGTGGCGAACAACAAACCCAAGGAATTTCAAAGAAACTCGAATGCACACTTGAGGATTCATCTTGAGGTTATATTATCTTAAGTTTGAAAACTACTCTCAAGTCAAAGAGATGGTCTTCCTTTTCTGCTCTTCTAGATCATCAATATAGCACTCAATGATGGATGAGTTCATTGAAGATCGAGTCAGTCCGTTATGTAGCACCAGCATTTTTTAAGGCAAGGCATGACCCTATAAGAAGATTCGTCGGGGTTGAAAAGTATTTCTTTCATCTTTAGGAGTCATCTTGATTTGGTTATAGCTAGATGACCCATCCATGAAAGAGAAGACTGCATGAGATGAGTCAATGTTCACCATTATTTTTGTTATAGAAAAAGAAAACTCATCCTTAAGTTATGCCTTGTTTAAGTCCCTAAAATTGATACAAAGATGAATTTGGCCATTCTTCTTCTTAATTGGGACAACACTAGCAAATCAGGTATGATATTTTTCTTCCCTGATGAAACCAACATCAATTAATTTCTTGACTTCAGAAATGACTTATTGTTCAATTTCTATTCGCATGCATTTAGGAGCTTTCTTAATAGGGATAATGTTAGGGTCTATTGCTAGCTTGAGGACTACAATGTCAGGAGATAATCCAGGCATATCTTCATAACTCCATGAGAAGCAGTCTTTAAACTCAGTCAATAGCCTGACTAAGTCATTGGTTTTATCTTCATTCATGAACGATGTATGTCGGGAGGATTTTCTTCTCCGAGGTTGATTTCTTTTAAACTTCGATTGTGGAATGAATCTCCTCTTCAAATTATGACAGTGACTCTTTGACTTGGAGATCATCTGAATCTTCTAAAGTTTCTAAACACACATTCTCCTGAGAGTTGGGGATGTGTGAGAAGAACCTATCAGACTCCAAATGGTTGGTAACAACTAGGCAATAATCTTTATCATCGACTGGACCCAATGTGCCGAATCCAAGTCCTACTCTTGATTGTATTTCCCTGCCTATATTATTTCATAATGTTTCAAAGTATTCTAACCTATACTTGGACCAAGTGTGAGGAACTAAACCTTTCTGTATAAGATTTTGAACACAAGGTGAGTAAAAGTCAAAAGGCAATTCCATTAATTCTTTAAACGTATCTTCCTCAAGTCCTCATCAAGCTTTGGACTTAAGGAAGATGAACCCAAAAAGAACCTCTTCTAATTTGTCACTGAAAGACTTAGGGACTTCCTTAACTACTAAACCTTCAACTTTTTGAGATGTAAGTGAGGTAAGAGTTAAGGTTCCCAACTGCTGCCAAATTATTTCACATAAACCAGATTTGAATACTTTACTTTGCTTGGAGGCCTGTTCTTCGTCTCTGGCTGGATTAAAAGTCACCTCCAATGGAGCCCACTGAGAGGGGTTAGCTGGTATACTAATCATATAAGACTCATCCTCTGAGCTGGATTCCAAGATTATATGAATAGTAGGGATACTCCTATGAACTGGAACATGACCTCTATTGGTTGAAGGCTAACTAGGGGGTCTCTCACCTCTGGAACTGCCTCTGTTTCTACCTCTGCCACTACCTGGTGGAGGTTGAGCCATGCTACTCACATGTACATACGATGGTATGAACTGTGGGTGGAATGTGATATGCAGATCTACTTCTTTTTCAATTTCCCATTCTCATGTACTTGGACTTTTATTTTTATTTTCATTTTTTAATCTTTTCTTTTGCTTCATTTTATTTTCTCTTTTTGTTTTGCATTTGAATTTTGTCCAAGTTCACGAGAAAGGGTATTTTGAGAAAGATAATATGTCGCATCCTCATAGATCTCAACCTCTCTAACTGAGAATGACTTTTCGTTCCCGTTGACACACTACTTAATTCCATCTTTTCTGAACTTGATGCACTGATGAAGGGAGGATGGAACGATCTTGTTCTGATGTATCCAAGGCTTATCAAGCAAAGCAGTGAATGAAGTATTTGAATCAATGATGTAGAACTTGGCTTTAGTCTTCCTGTCACCGACCTTCAATGACAACACTATAAAACCTAAGGCCCGCTCGCCATGATCATTGAACCCTCTCAACATAATACTATCTCCTCAGAGAGTAGAGATGTCCATCTTCAAATAGGCAAGAGACTTTAGACTCATAATGTTTACTGATGCACCTGAATCAATGAGAATCCTAGAGAGTCTGAACCTATCCATGTTGACTGTAATGTATAAGGGACGGTTTTTCTCCAAGTACTCTAGTAGAAGGTTTTCATCTATGAAGGTGATCCCTTAGGATTCTTTTGTATAGTGTACTTCCTCACCTATAGCGGACAGCTAAGCTAAGCATATTTCAAGAGCGCCTTGATTAGTGATTCCCTCATCACTTTGGATAAGACAAGGGCATTAAATATGCTTAGCTTAGATGACAACTTTCTTAGATGAGAAAGGACATTATAGTCCACCTTGGGCTGGTCTTCCACAAGCATATCCAAGGGTAGAGCATCTTGTGGAATGGCTTCTTGATCTTCGCATCAAATGACTTATTTCCCTCTATCTGAGGTGCCTAGGAGGTAGAACCTTGCCACTGGAGGTTGACTTAATCTGAGGCAAGGTAAAGTGGTAGCAAGTTCTACGTGCTCACCTACCTTCTCCTATGGGACTCTAATCGAATGATCCCAAGTCTATCTCAAGAGGTGAACTCAAGAGTATGAGTTGGAAGATCCAACTCTAAATCAGAAAGAGGAAGATTAGAATTATTATAATTAATTAACTTGAAGAGCTATCGTTAGGAATAGAAGAGGACAACTCATCAGAAGAGACACATATGTAATTTAAATCAGCTTTATTCTTCAATTTCTTGGAAGTATTTGGGGGTACAAAGTAGAAGTCAAGTAGAGTGAGTGGAGTAAGAGATTTAATGCCCTTATTCACTGATACAAGAGTTCTACTAGTAGAAGCAATAGAAGAACTAGCTAAAATGGTAGAAGTAGTCAGTGTGGAAGCTACAACTAAAGGAGTCTTGACATGTGGCTATAAGGGGCTATCGGGCCCTATTACAGCTCCCACTTTCCTAGAGTTGGTACTGGTAACTTGCAAACCTTCCTTGTTGGAGGTTTGATCTGACTCAGCCACCTGCAAGGAAAGCTTCTTGATCTTCTGGATTATTTTCATAGAGATTTTAGACAAAGAAATGTCTCAACCTTCTTTAGTTTTGGTAGGATTACTTGTATCCCCAAGGATTACCCTAATGGAACTGGAGGGTTGTTCTACAAGGTATTCCTTTGGGATAATGATAGCACTGGTCTTGAAACTGTGTTCAAGTCAATCCATAAATGTAAATCAATCCTCCAAATGTGGCCTAGCATATGGTGGTAAGGACAAAAGTTTGGATCATGACTTTTGCCAACTTCCTCTGGTCTCCTAAGCTCGGGTAGCTGAAAATCAGATTTCTTTAGAAGATTCTCAAAGATTTTCATGATTATCTCCCTCTTAAAAGAATAAGGTTTATTTAACTTATCTAATAGAGTAGGTGAACTGGATACCTGGCGGTGGATATGCATGTCACTGCTATAGGTGGTATGGCTGAGGTAGTGGGTGTGCTGGTCATGGAGGCTGAGGTGAAGGCTAGTATGGTTTCCTCAATGGTGGCAAAGGAGGTGGAGGATACTGAGGTCATGGTCGCTCAGACTGATCTCTAGCTGGCTACTTCCCCTTGTCAACCACTGCTACTACTCTAGGTTTCTTCTCATAAACCTTTTGGGATTTTTGCTTTGACAACTGATCTAGAAAAGGCAACCGTTTGGCCTCTCCTTGTAGACTAGCCACCTTGTTGATTAGCTTCTCAAATGTCTTAATAGTGAAGCCCTTAAGCATGAAGGCGATCAAGCCATGGATATTCTTCAAAAGAATCTCAATGGCATGCTGCTCAGACAACTACGGCTCACATTTTATATTTAGGTTATGCCATCGGAGAATATAATCAACAAGAGCTCACCTGGGTGCTATTGGGCTAAAACGAGATCACCTATAGTAACTCTTTACTGAGCTCCAATAAATCTCTTGATGAAGAGTTGCTCTAGCTCAACAAATGTCTTAACCAAACTATTGGACAGTTCAACATACTAATTAAAATTGATACCCACTAGGCTACTGACAAAGAGTCTAAAGAGTAAAGCATCGCTGCCACCTGCGTTGCAACAACCGGCCCTGAAGTGAGCTATATACTGCCTCGGATTCCCACGGCCATCGAAGCTCTTGAAGGAAGGAGGCATGAAACCCTTAGGATACTAGATAGCATCGAATTCCTCCAGGTAGGGTCTACCCTTTGGGAACGATGATCCTCCCAGGGCTTGAGCCAAGGCTTCATTCACTTGTTGCTTAACCATGAATTTTAGATCTTTTTCAAGTATGGAGGTACTATCCACTACCTTCCTATACATGCTAGTGCTACCTTACCCAGAGTAGTCTTAACCGGGTCTAAGACATTACTAACTCAGCCGACATCAACTATAATGAACAGGGGCTTGTTCAAGCACCGACATTACCGCTAACAAGTCCTCGTAACTGTGCCATCCTATCAATCTTTTCTCCTTTAATCAAGTATAATTTGACTATTCTGGTCTTGATCAACCTCATCACCTTCCATGGCCTATTTCCCTAAGAAGAGAAACCTCTAGTGTCAACCATGCATACCAATCCCCATCAAGTCATCTTCATTGGGATCAGCTAACTCTCTCTTCATCGGACCATGCATACCCCAAGATCTCCTTCTTCTAAATAATATGTATCTTATCTAAGGATCGATCTAACTCAAAACAAATAGTTTGGTGGCCGGTGTGATCTATCATGAGCGAGGAGGACCTCCACGAAGCTAGAGTCAATCTGTGGGGTACTCACTAGAAGAATGGTAATCTTGATTGATGTTGGCTGTAATAGGGGTAACAATCCTAGAATGATCCTCTACCACTATAGCCATTGAACTATCATCTAGAATATCTATGATAGTAGTCATCATCTCCGCATCCAGTTGAATGGGTGGAGTTTGTGAAGGAACGACCATAATGCTCCGGAGTTGTCACTCCTTCCGCACCACTACTAGAGTAGAAGGTTGAGTAGGAGAGCTCGGCCCTATCACAATGGGTGATGTAGGAGGAGAGGATCCCTTGGCCATAGCCGGATCACCAACGGGGTATGTTTCTCCCCAGATGCGGCCTTCATGGCCTTGGATGGAATGGGTGATCTTTGGAACTGCGGTGATGGAGGCGTGGGGTAGAGTGGTGGGGTGGAGACACCACAACTCTCTCATGCAGAGCACCTCTTGGTGGTTGGTCCCAGTGAGAAGAATCTATCGGTATGATCGACGGGTAATGCAGCTAGAAAGTCAACCAAAGTAGAAGCGGCTGACTGACGGCTGAACCTTTATCGCTCTCTGCTAGTGATATATGATGTATGAGCCTCACGAGCCCTCTCTTAATGGATCTGCCTCCCTACACTGCGGGGGATAATAGATTGTAAATTGAATTGAGTACTGGACTCTGAGCGTCCGTAGGCTCCACCTACCTGGTGTAGAAAAGAGCAGGCATTGACCTCTTACTCAGAAATTGTATCGTAGATGCATCCACGGAGGAGGGATGAGCGATCCTCACATCCTTCTATCTAATCGAGAGAGGATGAAACTAGTTTTGTAACGTGGTGATGTGATCATATGAGACTCATCCATCCTATCATTTGCCTCAAGCTCTCTAGCTATCTTAGTATGGAACCGTTTGATCATACGGTTCTTATTCCACCTTTGGGAGTAGGATGGGGAGGTGAGCTAGACCCATACTTAAATATAGGGAGGCTCCACGGGAGCCTTACCCTTAGAAGGTACCGATCATAGGGTGATAGCATGCACCGGGGCAACATGTGCAACTAGAGGAAGAACTGCCTCTGAATTGCTGTCGCATCGAAGGTTGTGAATGCTACCATAGTTTCCTCTTGAGGGATATCTCACGAGTGGGGAAGTCATCACGATGATCGACTTACGCGCCCACCCTCTTCACTTCGTGAGGGAATGCCCTCACAAGTGATCTTGGCCCTCAAATCCATGGCCAAAGTGGATCAAATTGGTATGATCCAACGAGGAAGTCACGATCTAAGCTAGATCCATGAAGTGGGGAAGGTAAAGACAAATTTATGTGATCGCCATTTGCATTTATGAAACTAAAACTACACTGAGAAATCAATGAGAAATTAACTTGCATTGGTTTTCTATCTCCAAAGATTTTAATTTTGAATTTTGAAAATTTGAACCCACATCCAACAACTTGGAAGTGTTAAGTGGGGTTCAAATAAATTTGGAAAAGATTGATTGAAAGAGAATATGAATCAAACTTCAACAAATTTGAGTATGTTGAAATATGGATTCAAAATTTTGATAGGATGCTTAAATAGGTTCATTGAATTTGAATTTTTGTGGTTTGGAAGACCCTTTCCCTTAGCAAATTTGGGTATATTAAAGTAAGGGTCAAATGATTTTGTTTTGTTTGAAAGTTTTGGAATTTTCACTCACTTAGTAAATTTAGGTATGCTAAGTAAACTGAAAGTGTTTATTTCTTTTTGAAAATTTTGTTTTTTTTATTTTGGAAATCTTTTTTGATTCTTACTTAACAAATTTAGGTATGCTAAGTGAAGAATCCAAGTATATTTTGTTTGATTTTAAAAATAGGACTCTTAGCAAATTTAGGTATGCTAAGAAAATCTAAGTGTTTCAGTTATTTGGAAGATTTTAACTTTTGAAAAGGATAGGATCCTTTTAGCAAATTTGGTATGCTAAGGGGATCCTAAGGTGCTTAATTTTTTTTTTTTTTTGAAATGATTGAAAGTGGAGATTCAACTTTAGCAAATTTGGTATGCTAAAGATAAAATCCACTTGGTTTTATGAAATGAAAATTTCACTTAGCAAATTTTAACATGCTAAAAGAAATTTCAAATGGTGTGTTAAAAATTTTAATTTCATTTTATTTTGAAAAAAATGGAAACTTCTCCTTAGAAAATTTGGTATGCTAAGGGAAGAAGTTCCAAAGGTGTTTGAGAAATTTTTGTTTTGATTTTGGAAACTTCACTTACTAAATTTGAATATGCTAGGCGAGGTTCCAAAATATGTTTTGAAATTTTTTTAAATTTGGAAATTTTACTTAGCAAATTTGGGTATGTTAAGTGAGGTTCCAAATGTGTTTAGAAAATTTTGAAATATGATTGTTGATTTTGAATTTTTGAATTTGGAAACTTCATTTAGCAAATTTGATTATGCTAAGTAAAATTTCAAATGTATGTTTGAAAAGTTTTATTGAATTTTAGATTTAGAGACTTCACTTAAAAAATTTGGGTATGTTAAGGGAGGTTCCAAATGTGATTGTTGATTTTGAATTTTTTGAATTTAGAAACTTCATTTAGCAAATTTGATTATGCTAAGTGAAATTCCAAATATATGTTTGAATTTTTTTTTTGAAATGTGATTTTTGATTTTGAATTTTTGGGTTTGGAATCTTTACTTAGCAAATTTGATTATGCTAAATGAAGTTCCAAATGTGTGTTTGCAAATTTTTGGAAATATGATTATTGATTTTTGATGTTTTGAAAAGAGGACCTCCATTCAACAAATTTAAGTATGTAGAATGGAGATCCATTTTATTTTTGAAACATGATATTTTTATTTTGTGTGTGATTGTTGCTATTTTTTTTTTTTTTGAAAAAGAGGAATTCCAACTTAAAAACATATGTGGGATATGCTTATGTAGGATTTCCTAAATGATATTTTATTTTTTAGTTGGGAATGAAATCTTCATTTAATAAACCTAAGTATATTAAATGAAGATATTCACATGTGCTTTTTGAAAATCTTAATTTTGTTTACAAATAAACTTTCCATTCAATAAGTGTGAGTGTATTGAATAGAAGGAGTCATGTGTGTGTGTGTGTGTGTGTGTTTTGAAAAAATTCATGATTAAGATTATTTTGAAAAATATGAAAATAATTAATTTCATTTATATTTTATGATTTTTATTTTTGAAAATCCTACAGAAATATTATATGATATTATGAAAATGATGAGTAAAATTTTAAAAATATTTTAAAGTGCTTTGAAAATGCTGAAAAAAGAAAGTTTTTAGATTTATTTATTTTAGATGAACCTTTCCTTATCATGAAAATGATAAGGAGGAAGTCTTTAAAGATGTTTCTTTTATTTTAGATCTTTTCATTTTACAGGTTTTAAGACCAACAAGAGAATGCGTCCTAAAACATAAAGATGTTTTTAACTCAAGAATGAAATGAGCTAAGTACCAATGGAAGGATAGTATTGCATTTATACCAAAGTACAAATCTACTATCAATACTCAAAGACAATGATCATTTACCAAAGATGGAGAGAGGAACCATCCCCAGCCGAGTCACCAGAAAAATCAATGGTGAAAATTTTTTTATAGAGGGAGTCGCCATTCAAATCTGCGGGAGAAAAACTTTTACAAAAATTCATCTTGGTAAGACACCATGCAGATCCGCAGATGTACTTATTCAGGTGATCGGGTACATCATTAATGTATAGTGTACTATCTCGAAAGATAGAAATCACTACCCTTTAATGGAACCAATCATCTCAATAAGGACTCCAAAAGATGATGGGTCTACATATATACCAGAGATTCTTCCCCTACTTTACATGAAAAAGTAAAGCAGGGTTTATTTTAAATTGGATTCATTAAGTTCCCTACAGAGGCAAGCCCCCATAGTTAATTACATCCTAACGGATAGGATCCTTTAGGAAAACTCTCGATTAAGGTAAATGATCGTTGTCTTTGAAGATTTTAATAGGAAGGATTATCAATCGATTGGTTTTATTTTTGAAGATCAAATGGGATTGATCAAAAGAGGGAGTTATTATCGAAGATAAAATGGAAGATAAGTAGGAGATGCTCACGATGCTAGTAACGAGCATCTCAAACTATCTATTGGCTTTATATTTTGAAAATTGATTTAATTTGTTTGAGTTGTATTTTTTCCATCAGAATTTTAGGACTTAAGATTCCTTAATACAAGATTAAGAAAATGCCTAAGAGGTGAGGAATTATGCTTATGGCCCACAAATGGGAGAAGCAACCTCAGAACCTAAATCTAGGGAGTTTTGGCGAGGGCAAGAAGTACAACCTAAATTTAATACAAAATGGGTAATTGGTTTGCCTCCATAAGAGAGGATAAACCACCCGACAGCTTGGACTTACAACCATCTTGGGGTGGCTGTCAACTAACTCCTCCTATGATTTTAAATATATGTAGGCAAGTCTTTATGCTTATGTAGGATAGCTAGGCTATCTTTATTTAGAAAAAGACTAAGTCATTAAACTCACTCACTAAAGAGACTAGATCATGTAAAGGAACATGCTTCAAATGACCTAAATCTAATGCATATTTCATTTCTTTATTTCCATTTTTGGACAATCATTTTGACTCATGCTAATAAGAATTTTATGACTAATGCATGAGAAATTAGATTATTGGCCAAAATCGTGAAAGGAGGAGGTGAGTTTCCACCACCCTCAAAGGTCAAGTCGGGTTCTCAGCAAGGTGGAAGCCCTCAATCAAGAGTGAAATAAGATGCATTTATGCATGATATTATAAAGAAATGCTCATCCAGCTAGGGGTTGCTAATTCTTTTATCTTGATTTTAATCGTAAGCTTTAGATGAGGTTATGAGTTGTTTAATTATAGTTTAAATTATTAAGTTGGGTAAAAGATTTATTTTTTCCTAAAAAGCCTAATCCACATCAATGCCATACATAAAGTAAGAAAGAAACAAGGAAAATCATGCCACTTAATGCAAAAGCTAAACAAATCATCAATCAATTTATAAAGCTAATTGCAAAAAGAATAAATGGCCGTTTGTGGTCGGGCACCACCGCACAAACCCAAAAATATCAAATGTGGGTAGCCGAGCTCTACCCTTATACAACCTAGATTACAAATGAATTAAATTACATTTAAGTAAAGGAATTCATTTTATGGGGGTCTTCAAGTTCTATCCTTCTTTCTTCTTTCTTCTCATTCTTCTTTTCTTTTTTTTTCTTTTCTTCTTTGGTTCCTCCTTTGGATGGTTGGATGGTAGATGCTCCAAGGTTTCACATGGTGCATAAGAAAAGATCTTATGACCAATGTTCATCCTAATATTACATAACAAATCATTCCAACATCCTATTTATATAAATTTTTACATGAAAAGGAAAAGTATAAATCTTACTAACACCTACAAAATAAAGGTTAATCAAATCATACCACACAAATCCCAAGCATGTATATTGAACTTATCACCATGGGGTAAGTCCAAATCTTTCAAGCGATTCTTCATTACATGGGTTGATTGGTACAAAAGTTTTATTGGTGAATTTACCAAACATCACTCTGATATGATATTCTCTTCATTACATGGGCTTATTGGATCTTTCAAACAAATCTCTCTAACTCCTTAATAGCGGTTGGTTCTAATTGATTGGAGAGCATGTGGTAGCTTGATGGCGAGTCTTTTAATGGCCTCGAATGAGGGCACCATGGTGGTATTAGCTATGATGTGAAATCCATGCTACCAAATTGAATGGTAGCTCTAACATTTTCTGTGTTGATGATGACATTAGTTAAGAAGAAGTTTGCACCACACTTTATGAGTGAAAGGAGTGCTCTGTAGATCCATTATGTACAAGTGAAAGATGTAGATTAGTAATTACTAATTTTTATTTCGCCCCATACTTTCAAAATGCACAGGAACTACAAAATAAAATAATAGTGTAATAAAGAAATATACTCTACAGAGTAATTCATTTTCCATAGAGTCTCATACATTAATAATTTAAATTTATTACATATTTAAATTTCCATTTTTTATTTTATTTTTAGATATTTTGTTGCTACTATAGTATGTATATGACTAACCAAAGAAGGAAAGAGAAACATATTCTCAGTGGAAACGCCAAAAATCTATGGGCTTCAAAAATTCACCACTGACCTCTTATATTGAAGAGAGTTCGAATTATGTGTGGGTGTAATTTTCAGAAGGCGGATGGAATAGTAGATAAGACACTACCCAGAGATTTCACCCTCATTTTGCGAGGACTTTAGATCTGTTCCTTTATGCACAAGCACCTATAGTTTTACCCTCCCAATATTGAGATAGAACTTTGATTAAGGCTTCGTTAGATAACAATGCATAGCTTATAGTAACAACATATGGGTATAAATATGGAATTTATAAATTCATCATTTTGACAAAGTGGATGGTTGGGGAATGATCACACCAATCAAGATCCATGGTTAAGGATCTTTGTGACACAGGGTGGTGTGTCAGGAGACATGCTTAAGTCTACCTTGACAAGGACTTTTGCCTTATCAAGTGTACCATATGATTCACATCTCAGGTACAGCCATTGGAAAATCTACTGATCATAATATAATGGTGTCATTTGGCTACAATAGTAAAGGGACTTATCTTCATCATATATGGAACTTTGCAAACCCATTTAAGGAACAATCCTTACTAGCATGAGATTGATTGAGAGTGAATATAGAAATACATTTTATTTGACATTGGCTCCTTTGTGAGCTAATATTTTCTTAATTTTTCATCTCAGACAAATAATTGTAGAAGGTGGGTTGAATTTTTAGCTTTAAGTATCTAAGAATTGAATTTCATTTAACCATTTAGAACTTAGTGATTTGTCTGATTTTCCATTTATATTGATAATTAATTTAGATTAATTTGATTTGAGCTTGTAGGCAAATTTTAATGGTTAATATTCCCTCTGATTGAAATCTCCATCCAACACAGCCATCATCGGGGAAGATGTATCATTTGATAATTTAATTTATTGTTTCATATCTTATTGACTCTATTAATTTAATAATAGAGGATTAGATATACTATCAAATGACAAACTTAGCTTCTTAGATATTTTAATAAGTTGAAATTTATATAATAATTATATTTTTAGGTTTTATTAACTTGAATATCTAAGATTAGAAATATGATAACATCCAAGACACTAAGTTTAAGCATTAAAATAGTATTGCCCATGCGGTATTTAGTAATTTAGGTAATTTTATTTCTAAATTATGAGATTAATTTCATAATTTAATCTCAACTCTATCACACCTTTTTTAGATTAAAATTTTACTTTAAATCTCTATGTCTCAGCACATACATGTGTTTATGACTTAGACAATTTCTTCTGATTAATGAAATCTTCGATTTTAAAAATCATAATTAAAATAAAAATTCTTTTATTTTTGGATTGAAAGAAGCTATATAATAAGTGTAACATTTAATTTAGTATCATTTTTTGTCTGCTTGTATGAAGAATTACATATTTGGTGGCGATATAATGTGATCTAGAGCTCTTGAGAGGACCTGATTATACTCAATAATGAGTTATTTAAATATAATATAAATCTTCACATAAATTATGGTTAAATTGTATCCATATTTGAATACTATATTTTAGTCACATTGTAAATCCTTGAGAATCCAAACATATATTCAATTGAATCCATTTTTGTATCATTTGAAATGAAGGGTTGCAAAGTCAAGTTAGTATTCATTGATAGACTATCAAATTCATTGTATTTGCTATATGATCAAGTATTTGAGTATTTCATAAGTTTCTTATGCTTCGATCATATAGTCAACTAAAGACTTTTAAAATTATTTTATTATGAGTTTTAAAATGATTTTAATGTTTAACAAGAGATTTTATCTCATGCAATTTCAATTCCAGTTAAACTTATATCTTTTTTAATAGATTCATTTATTTCAAAACTTGATAAGTTCAAATTGAATATTGATATTATCTTAATATTCAATTTAGGCTTAGAAATTTCTATTTAAATAGATTCCTTTAAGTCATTGTCATTGTAAATTTGAGATATTGATGTCATCTCTCATGGGTACATCGAGCGCTTCGACTTACTTTCGATATGCTCTATTGAGTAGGGATGGTGTCTTGACCCACAATGAATCTTCATACCAAATAAGCCCTAGCATTAGTGGTCTTGATCGCATGACAAACATATATATGCAACTTCTACACATTCAAATTTCGTATTAGATTATTTATTTTTTGATGTGATTGATTTTTTTTTAATAAATCTTCATACTTCCCCTTTTTTTAAGTCCAAAATTCAATCAAAATTTTTGGCGTATTCAGTATCCCCAGAGTTTTGATTGCTTTAACTTACCCGGTAACTCTATTGAGCATAACAGATGATATCTTGTGACACCACAGCTGAGTCTTCATGCCCATTAAGCCCTATTGAGCATTAGTGAGGTCTTCGATCACCTATATTTGAAGTACTTTAACATCAATGAAGAAAGACTGACGATTTAAGAAGGAATTCTGATCTAAGCATCTTACAGAAAGTATTAAGGCCATATAGACATTGTTGAAGACTTGGTTGTATGCCAACATGAAGTTGCAGCTGGTATGGCGTTGATCCCCTTAGTAGTTGGTCAGCATCTCTTGCAATTTTATTGAATGATAAAACAATCCGATGAAACTCCTTCACTACGCCAGTCATGGATATGAATATCATTTCAAATGTTTCAATCTGTTTAGCAAGAAGAGTCTCTTTAATACCAGGTAAAACTTCTAGAACATCATAATTATTTTTCTTGTTAAGCCCATATTTTTATTGAAGCTTCTTCAACAACACGATCATCTTCAAATCCAATAGGAATAGCTGAATATCAGCCTCCAAATGTAATTTCATGCAATATTCCTATAGAACATCAATAGATAAGCAAAGAGGATAATAACTTTAGGTGTATTCACCTATTCCTATTGGTTGATGCTTTAGCTTTCCATGATGAAAGACAAGTAAAGATTCTATTAATATTAGAAAATTTTATTGAATATATTTATAATTCTACACTTTTGAATGCATGGCTATATAATTTTTTTTCTCTTGTTTGTAAATTAAAATTATTTTACATATATTTGGTGAGTTAAGATTAATGAAAGTACTAGTTAGATTTTTGTTATCTTCTTTGTTTTTTTCTTTTAATAAAAACTTGATAATTAACCTATTACAATTAATTATTTTCTTAACAATGTATCAATATATATATATATATATATCAAAGTTGAAGGGAGACCCAACTATTTATGGTAAAAGAAACCCAAGTTAATATATTATAGTATATTCAATTGATTAAACAGCATAACACATGCAAATAAAAAGTCAACCCATTAAAGTTCGAAAGCAAATTTAATATTTGACTGTGTAAGAATGTGTTGATACAATAAATAAGATAAATAAGATAAAGCTATATCCCATAGCATTTCAAATTGGAAACAAACACGCAAGAGGCAAACCATAAAGCTTCTTCAAAGAGAAAATATGTGCGCATTTATAATTTCAGATAATGAATTTATACAAGTTCATTATTTGCATATATTATAATTTTATACATTTTTATTTGAATGAGAAACTGATTATAGTGTATGATTGAGATTCGTGAGATGAGAAGTTGATGAATTGGAGCTTGATGCATATGAAGCATAGATTGTGCTTGTTTTTTAATTCTAAGTGTTACATCTTACTTAAGAAGGTACAATGGGGATTGACATTGAAGTTCATGATGAAGTGCATGATGAGGAAGGAGATTGCACTACATTAAGTTTATGAATTTACATTCTACTTTAAGAAGATGATTATAATCAAGATTTGTACAATTTTCTCAAGAGATTTCTCTTCTAAATTTTTCTTCCACCATAGAATACCTTGCAAGTTTAATACAGTCTCTCACCATAGATGGCCAATAATAGCCCATCCTTTTAATTTTTACTACCATCTTGGGACCTGATTGATGTGTACCACAAAGTCCTTCATGAACTTCAACCATCACCTTGCTAGCTTCATCTTCATCTAGGCATCGTAGCCATATTTGTTCAAAAGATCTACTATATAAAGTGTTGTTGACGAAAGCATAACGTAGCATTCTCTTCTTTATTTGAGCTGCTAGTGATTTATTATTTGATAATTTGTCTTCTTTAAAGTAGTCGATAAAGGGTTTCCTCCAATCACGTGACTCTTCTACAACAAAGGCTTCACACTACTTTTCTGAGGCAATGTCATTCTTAGCTCTTCTTGGTACAACTTCTTGTTGATTTTGGGAGTATGAGGAGTTTGATTTGGGTCATTTGATAATCCCTCTACCTGCAGGGATGGATGCTTTATTGGCTCTAGAACTCATCGAGTAAATATGTCGATCATGACATAATCACCATTGATACTTGTCATTTCCTTAGCTAGTTTTGCTAATCAGTCGGCTTTGCTATTCTCAGATCGAGAGACTCGAGTTAGTGTGATATTTGGTATTTGCTTCATAAGCTCAAGAATGAGCTTCTGATATAAAGTTAACTCAAGCTTGTTAATTCTATAGATGTCAAGTACTGGATTTATAATAAGCTAAGAATCGCCAAAAATATGCAAGTTCTAAATGCCTATGAAAGTAGCTTCTTCAAGACTTGCCACTAATGCTTCATATTCAGCTTCATTATTAGTTCTTGGCACGGTCAATTCATATGATCATCTCATTATCCCTTCTTGTGGTGTTATGAAGATGATATCAATTTCTGCTCTTGCATTTGAAAAATTTAGATGTTAGACTTGTTTGATCGATGAGGCCCCATCAAAGTACATTTCCTAAATTTATGAGTTTTTCTTACATGAATGAGCATAATTTGCTCATCGGGCAAATCATCATTCAGAGAAGAGTCTACCAAGATGGGATGTGTAGCTAGAATATCTACTAAGACTTGTCCCTTTAATACTTTCTGCAAAACGTATGTGATATCAATTTGCAAAAGCAATACTGCTCATCTTGCCAAGTGACCTGTCAATGTTGGTCTTATCATCAAGTACTTCAGCGGATCGATCCTTGAGATGAGGGTAATCTTGTGAGATAACATATAATGATGAAGCTTTTGGGCTACAAAGATCAATGCTAAATGGTTCTCTAGTATCTCATTTTGCTCCAATCAACCTATATAATAAAGAGCATTCTCTTGCTTTCTTTATTATTTGCATAATGCTCCAAGGGACTCTTCTAATGCATGTATAGAATGAGGGCTTCCCAGGTGAGGATTAGTGGATCCAAGGGTGGTGGATTTAACAGGTAGCTTTTAATGTTATTGAAGACTTCTTGGCACTCCTTGTCCCACTTGAATGGAACATCCTTCTTCATTAACCTTACAAATGATTGACAACATCCTGATAAGTTTGATATAAATCGATGGATGAATGCAGGCTATCCTTGTAAAGAATGAAGTTGACGCAAACTTTTCGATGGAGGCATCTCCATGATTGCCTTGATTTTAGCAAGATCAATTTCAATACCTCTATGACGTACAATGTACCCTAGCAATTTTATAGAGGATACCCCAAATACACATTTTAGAGGATTCATCTTGAGATCATATTTTCTGATTCTCTCCAATACAATTCTCAAGTCTTTGAAGTAGTTTTCACAATTTAAGATTTTCACCACCAGATCATCAACATAACATTCCAATTTCTCATGAATCAACTCATCAAAAATACATGTCATGGCTCTTTTGTATGTATCTCCAGCATTTTTTAGGCCAAAGGGCATGACCGTGTAATAATAGATGACAATAGGTGTTCTAAACGATGTATATTTTTCATCTTCAGGTTCCATTTTGATTTAGTTGTATCCTGACGATCCATCCATGAATGAAAACATCTCATAGTTGGAAGTGTTGTCCACTAGTAGTTCTGATATTGGAAGTGAAAAGTCATCTTTTGGACACGCCTTATTTAGGTTCCGGAAGTCAATACAGAGACGGGTTTGGCCATTCTTCTTCCTAACTGGGATAATGTTAGCTATCCAATCTGCATACTTCTCCTCCCGGATGGAGCCTGCTTCGATTGGCTTCTTAGTTTCTGTAATTACATGTTCTTCAATCTCCAATCTCATTCACCTATGAGCTTACTTAACAAGTATTGCATCTGGTTTAATAGCTAGTTTATGAACTGCTACATTAGGGGATAAGCCTGGCATTTTAGAATATGTCCAGGCAAAGAAATCTCTAAATTCACAAAGTAGCATTTTTAGCTCTTTAACTTTCCCATCAGGAAGAAGGGCACTAACAAAAGTTGGACGAGGATCATCCTCAGCTCTAATGTTGGATGAGGATAATCCTCAGCTCCTAGGTTGACTTCTTTAAGTTCATCCATAGTAGCCATTTGTCCACCATCTTCAAGTTTTTTGAGCTTGGGTTGGCTACTTCTTCATCATTTGTAAGAAGAATTTCATGGAGAATCATCTTCTTCATCACTATGAGTTTGATCTCGCTATTATATTATAACAAGCTCTATTTTGATGAGATTTGTGATGAACAAAGACCTTTAGTGATAAACTTATCACTTCTTTGATGCTTGAGGACTTCTTTGGCTCCACATCTTGTTAAAGACTTGAGTCCTATATTTAGTAGTTCCCATATGAATTCTAAGCTTATGCATCATTCTTCGCAATTTTTATGGATATTATATTGGTATTCTTGTTGGTACTATATCATCAGAACTTTTATGTTGAGCAGACTGCTCAAAATTTTGAGGTTGAGACTCTTCAAATTTGTAAAATAGAGTTCCTGTTCCACCACTCTCACTCAACGATGACATATAGAATGTTATCAATTCTTCAATATCATGAACCTCTAGTGGCGTGATTTCTTTGAAGCTTCTTGAGGGATGGGTATAATTTTAAGTGAGTCATCTGACTCTGCCAAGTGAACTATCCTTCTTGATGCATCCATCTGAACTCTATTTCCATAAGTAGATTCAAAATCATAGTTTGAGTCAAAATCACTTATTTCATACTCTGCTTTTCTTGAGAGCTTATAAGTTCCATTAGGTTTGACAAGAATATCTTCTCCTTCTTTCGTGTCACTTCCCAAATGAGGAACTGATTTTCTTGATTCAGGTATAAAATCAAGTACTTTAGGGAGAGTCGACATTGCCTTCTTTCTTCCTCTTTGCTTCTGCTCTTTAACTTTGTGAATTTGTTTTTTAGTTTATGAAGTGGATGCTACCGCTTCAAGCGGCTCTGTTGGCTTAGGCTCTTTGAGGATGAAGTTCTTTGCATCTTCATAAATCTTTGCTTCATTAATGAAGAATGGTTGTAGGTTACCGAATTCTATTCTTTTCATCTTTGGTACTTCATACATTGATGCATAGTTGATGGGACCATACCATACTCATGTAATAGCCCAAGAAAGCTCTAAATGATGTATCGACATCGATTACATGAAACTTGGCTTCTATAAATCCACGAACTTGAGTGAGAGAATAAAAGAACCGAGTTTTCTTTTCATTGAAACCATGAACCATCAACTTATCTCTCCCAAGATGTTGGATATCAAGTGATAATCCTCTTAATACCTTTAGACTCATAAGATTGATAGAAGAACTGGATCAATCAATATTTGGTGATCGAGATGTCACTCTCTGTAACATAAAGAGGGATTGTGATCAGTTCCAACATAAGATCTTCTTCAAAAATGTGATTCTTGGGAGATCTTGAGTTTGTTGTACTTCATCATGCATTTTTCAGCAAAAGTAAGCTTCATAACTCTCGATCTTTGAGAGCACGTATCAAAGTTTCTCGAGGTTTTGACATCAAGAGAGCCTCATACACACTCAGTTGTGCAGGGATCTTTCTCAGATGTGATAGAATATTATAATCTATCTTCTTGCTTGATTTAGGCTTTATCTAGGATTTTTAGGAATGATATCTTCGTTGACTTCAATTTATTTGCCTTTGTCTTTATTTGTATTTCCCTTCTTTGATGAAGGTGGTAAGACTTTACCACTTCTTAACTGAACTTGAATCATCTTATCTTGCTCAAATTCTTGAAGGTAGTTTCTTCAAATTCCTTCTTATTTTTGGAAGATTGGCCAAAGGGCTAGATTCATTTTTCAACTTCATACATTTCATACATGATGATATGGGAGTCGACTCTTTGAAAACATAGATCTTCATCGAACTATTTTGTCTTGTTGAGTCATTAAACAAAATTCGGATGTTAGCTCTCAGCTCTTTTTCACGATAAAATTTTGATGGGTTGTTTTTTCGACTACCCTTGTCATTTCGGAGTAACTGATGTTGAAGAATATCTAACATCACCCATATGATTTAGCATGTCTCTACTGGACAAGATTCACCATTATCTTCTTCATTTGATTCAGCAATGTGAAGTTTAGGCATGAAGTATGCAAGCCTAAATGATTGTCTTGCCAGCTAGTGATACTCCTCTAGATTGATAATGATCTTTTGAGTTATAGTTCTCTTCTTAATCATCCTTTTCTTAGCCAGTTTCTTTGATTTATGAGGCTTACGCTTAATAGACTACTTCTCATGCTGTGATGAAGTAGCCTTATTAGAATGCCACTGAGAAGCCCAAATATTTGGTTTAGGCATCTCTCTTAAGTCCAATATAGGTTCAAGTGGTGATTTCCACCTAATACTAGGGACATTTTTAGCTGCTTCAACATTTTAGTGCTCTTTTTGGAGACTACTGTTTGCCATTCTTGATCGAACGATTTCTCCTTCTTTTATCTTTCTTTGGATGATGAAGAGGGGTAATCATTCTTATAGACTCTCTTTTTGGGTTGACTATAATACTGTTGGATAGTGTAAATTCACCTCGCTGATACTTCCTTTCTAGCCAATCTTTGAAGACATAACAATCTTCGATAGGGTGACTGATCATTCGATGATAGGGACAGTAATTTGGATTACTGATTTGATCAGCTTCTTTAGGCCTCTTAATTTCTGGTAACTGTAACCCAGCTTTGACTATTTGTCGAAATAATTTAACCACACTATTCCTTCTAAAGGAATATTCTTTATTCATCTTTTCTTTAAGAGATGGCTGCATTTGTTCATCATCTCTTATCGCTTGTTTTGGACGCTCCCCACCACTTAGAAAAGTTTTGGATTTTTCATTACCTCCTAATACTAATTTTGGCTGTGGATTAGAATAAGCAGGCTTCTTTCCCTTATCATCATTGTACATTGACTGCTTTCTTTTATCCACATTGTATATCACTTATTTTTCTCCATTTGAGCTATAGGAAGTGGCATGAATTTTATTTCTTCTTGAGTCTGAAGGTTTGTTTCTCTTTGTTTTATCTGTATAGACTTCAGACTTAGAGAGGTTCAACTTTTTGAATTTAGCCACCCTATCGAGCAAGTCCTAGAATGTTACAATCGACGTCATGCATAAAAATGGTGCCATTTTATCATTCATATTGCCCATTAGCAATTGGATCGCATGTTCTTCTTCCAATTATTGCTCGCACTTCATACTTAGGTTGCACCAATGACTTATGAATTTTGTCATTGACTCATCTTTCCTCCTTTTCAGCAAGGCGAGGTCAGCGATTATGATTTTCTCAGTTGCACTAGCGAACCTCTTCACAAATATGGTCTCTAATTCAGCAAATATTTTAACTAAATCATTTGACAATTCTGCATACCATTCAAAAGCAGCTGAGATCAGGCTACTAACAAATTGATGAAAAAGTAGTACATTGTTCTCTCCTGTGTTACCACAAGTAGACTTAAATTAGGCCAGATGTTGCTTTGGATTACCAAGCCCACTGAAAGTATTAAATTTTGGCACTGAGTAACCTTTCGGGTATGACACTTGGTCATATTCAGCTGAGTAAGGGTGACCCTTACTCATTAGCTTTTCAGCTTGCTCTGAGGCTATGCCTGCTTTTATCTTTTCATTGATTATTATTTCTAGCTGAGCAGCTATTATAGTTCCTGGTGTACTAGCCAGATTTTGAATTATCGACTAGAGAGATAGTGGGTTAACTTCATTCTCTTCATGTAACATGTACTATAGGAGTTTTGGTACCTGATGGTCGGTGGTATAGAAGTTGTATTGTTAGCTACCTGTTGGGTAGTAGACAAAATTGGTGCTGCAATTGATGTGATATTCTTCTACAACATCTTCATAATGATTTTCATTTGTACCATCATACCATTCATTTTGGTACCAAGCTATGCAATCTCTTTGTCTTTGATCTCCATTTGATGCTGCATTTCTCTTTGCTCTCTAGCACCATGGTTGTCAAGATAGGCTCTTCCTCTTCTTCTATTTCTTATTCTTTGTTCCTCCTTGCTCATTTTTACGGGGAGAACTTGACTGTCTTTCTCTTTGTGTATTTGTAGAGATAGCTGTTGGGGATGTATGACGACGCTGATTATTAAAGCGTGTACCAGGCTGATCATTTCTTAGTTCAACCATATAGACATCTTCGACACCCATGATCTCTTTCTCATTCTGGTCTTCTTCTTCTTCATCTTCAGCAAAGTTCGAAGATCCATTCTCTATTTTCTTCTATGAAGACTCTTCTTCATAAGCATCAAATTCAGGTTCAGATTCCCTGGATTTGCATTGCTACTGATGGTATTAGGCGTGAGTTTATCTATATCTCTAAACATATAGACAACTTCCACTTCCATAGAATATTCTTCATTATTTTCTTCTTGCACATGAATTTTTGATCGCCGTTTCCAGTGGATCGCTGGTTCAATGTGTGGAACAACCACTTCTTCTATTAAAGGACCACGATCAATGTCGACCTTCTCTTGTAGGGGTGAAACTGATCAATGATGGGATCCCAGAGGATTCTCTAGGGTGCCGACCATCATATCTTTCATCTATCCTTTCTTTTGGGTATCCACTTCTGATGAGTTAATTTTGAGGCGGATTTTTGAGTATATGTATCAGATGTCACACCTCTTCTATTACTCAAAGTTTCATTATGGGGCCTTGGCCTCCATATTTTCTTATCCTTTCACCGGGACCTTTCGGTAGCGGATTCTTAGACATGTGATCCAAGTGTCATGCTTAGATGCTCACCGTGCAAAGCATACTGGGCTCACTGGCCAGTTACCAGAAGAGATGACAATTTTCTTGGTGGAGCTTTAGTACTTTCCATCACCACAGGCCTCTGAAATCTTCTTTTCATTAGGCCTTTATCTTTGGCTACTTTGAGAACTTTATGTATCCTGGCAGGCAGTGTTTTAGGCTATCTCCTCTGTGGTGGTGGAGCTTGACGTGGCTGGTTCTAGAAGAACTGCTTTATTTCACCAGAAGAGCTATTCCTTTTAACCTACTTTAGGTTGTCAAAGTTGTTGTGGGTAGGAATACTCGCTTTCGGCGGCAGTATTGCTTGTTTGCTAGGTCATTCAAAGAAAATCTACTGAGCTCTCAGCTCAGCATTTCTCCTTCTTCTCTGTCTTCTAGTTAATTTGCTTCCTGATGATGAAGCTTCATGATCATGCTTTTCAGGTACAAAAGGTTCAGTTAGTGCAACATCTGTACCATGAGGAATTAAAGAGACAGTTTGTCCCTTGACAATTCTTTTCATCACGGGGGCTTCATATTGACCCAGCCTTTTGAAAATTGAAGTTTTCTATCGGGAGAACTTCATGACAGCGGTTGGCTGTTGAATTGGTTGGCGCACATGGCTAGTAGGAGTTTCCATAACTTGAGGCCTTCCGGCGGCCTCACGAATACCACGAGGTACCGAGTTGCACTTCTGATACCAGAAATTCAAGCTACCAAATTGAATGGTAGCCCACGACATCACGTGTTGATGGAGGCGTTGTGAGATGTTAGCACCGACCTAGCGGTGAAAGGAGTGCTTTGTAGATCCATTTCTCCAAAAGTGAAAGATGGGGATTAGTAATCAGCAATTATTATTTCACCCCATACTTCCAAGATTCAGAGGCGTTATAGAACAAAATAATGGTGTAATAAAGATATACTCTATGGAATGATTCATTATATATAGAGTCTCATATTGAATTTATTACACGCTTATATCACCATTTTTTATTTTGAATTTTCAAATATTTTATTGATATTATAGTATGTATATGATTAGCCAAAGATGGAAAGAGAATCCTATCCCAAGCGGAGTTGCCAAAAATCTATGGCTCCAAAAATTTGTCACCGACCTCTTGATAAATTTGATATTGAATTAAAGAGAGTGATTTAAAGTGTCAGTATAATTTTCAAAAGGCAGTTGAGATAGTAGATAGACCCAGAGATTTCACCCTCATTTTGTGAGGACTTTAGATTTGGTTCCAGGTTTCCTATAGGTGCAAGTCCATATAGTTAATTGCCCCTCTCAATAAGTGAGAGAGAACTTTTGATTAAGGCTAGTCATTAGATTGCTAAATGGATAGCGTATAGTAGCAGCGTGTGGAGTTTTGGAATTTAGATCATGAAATTCATCATTTCAGCTTAAACCGGATGGTTGGGGGAATGATGACATGCTATCCCATATGGTTCCATCATCCCAGAGGTCACAATTCTTAGTCCAGTGAGAGGAGTGGTCGACCCTTGACGAAGGATCCTCATCAAGATGCATGGGTTATGTCATCCAAGAAATCCTTATAGACACGGGTGGTGTTTGTCCAGAGGAGACTTAAGTCTACCTTAGGCCGAGGGTTGTTTTCCTTATCAAGTATACCCATGATTCACAACTCAAAGGGTAGAGCCATTGGGAGTATACCTGGCTACGGTGATCGTAATATAATGGAGCTTGGTCAAACCACCCGTCGAGGACTCTAGTCATAGCCTTCATCTGGAGCTGTTGGAAACCACAGTCGGGGTGGGTCACATCTTTACTGGCATGAGATTGATTGAGAGTGAACATAGCATAACACTTGATTTGACATTGGCTCTTTTACGAGCTAGAGTTTTCTTAATTTTTCACCCCCGATAAATAATTACGGAAGGTGGATAGATTGAGTTTGCTTTAAGTTTTTAATGATATAATTTTATTTAAGCAATTTCAGATTGTTACTTAATTTGATTTAAAAAATTAATTAATTTGAATATTTTAAAGAAGATCTGTCATCTGTTTCTATGAGAGGATTAGATCTACTATCACCTGACAAAATTAATTTCTCAGATATTTCACTAATTTGAAACTCTTTTTATAGGTTTTTAAGTTTTGTTAACCCAAACCTAGTCCTAAGACTAAACCGGGAAGCAAAGACACTTGAATTTAAGCATTCAGCATAATGTCGGAGCCCATGCAGGTGTATAATGATTTTAGGTAATTTTGTGTTTGAATTATGAGATTGATTTTGTATTTTCAATTTTTCCAATATAATATGACCTTTTATACTAAAATTTGCACTTGAAATCTCTATGTCCAGAACATCGTGTTTATAGCATTTAATTTCATCTAATTAATGAAATTATTGATCTTAAAAATCATAATTATGATGAAATTCCTTAATTTTTTGATTAAAGGAAGCCCTATGATTTTTGTAAAATTGGATTTAGTATCACTTTCTATCTGCTTGTACAAAAAGTTGCAGATCCGATGGTGAAAAAGGCATTATAAATTGATATAATATCTTATTAATTTTTTAGATTAATATTTAATGTATACCAATTTAGCCTGCGCAACCTTCTCAAATATTAAAATTTACACTTTAAATCTCTATGTCCGAGCACATGCAGGTGTTTATATCTTAGCTAAATTCATCTAATTAATAAAATCATTGATTTTCAAAATCATAATTAGAATAAAATTTCTTAATTTTTTGATTAAAGGAAGCCCTATGATTTTTGTAGAATTGGATTTAGTATCGCCTTCTGTCATCTTGTACAAAGAGTTATAGATCCGGTGGCGAAGAAGGCGTTGTAAATTGATCTAATATCTTATTAGATTTTTCAGATTAATATTTAATATATTTCAATTTAGCTTGCGTAGCCTTTTCAGACATTAAAATTTGAACTTTAAATCTCTATATTCGAGCACATGTAGGAATTTATAACTTAGCTAATTTCATCTAATTAATGAAATCATTGATTTTGAAAATCATAGTTAGGATGAAATTCTTTGATTTTTGGTTCAAGGAATCCTTATGATTTTTGTAGAATTGGATTTAGTATCGCCTTCTGTCTGCTTGTACGATGAGTTGCAGATCCGGTGGCGAAGAAGGCGTTGTAAATTGATATAATATCTTATTAGATTTTTTAGATTAATATTTAATATATTTTAATTTAGGCTACGCAGCCTTTTAGGATATTAAAATTTGTATTTTAAATCTCTATGTCCGAGCACATGCAGGAATTTATAGCTTAGCTAATTTTATCTAATTAATGAAATCATTGATTCTAAAAATCATAGTTACAATGAAATTCCTTGATTTTTTTGTTGAAGGAAATCTATGATTTTTGTAGAATTGGATTTAGTATCGCCATCTGCTATGCGATGAGTTCGAGATCGATGTGAAAAGCATTTTGAGTTAGATTGTAGTTTAAAAGATAGTTTAATTTGTTATTTTAAAAGAAAATTTATCCCTCATAGTAGCATTCATTTTTTTCCTCTTTTTTGTTTTACTTTTGTGTTTGTCGTATGTCATTTTACTTATCCTCCCTTTTTTGTTTGACGCTTTTAGTTTAAAATTAGCTGTAAGTTTCCTTACTTAGCATTCTTAAGTCAGTTCATTTCACTCTCCCATTTTTCCAAAGTCAAAACAATTTTGGTAGCCTCACGTCATCCCCAGGTAATGCATCGATGTTTTGGCTTACTCGATACACCCTCTTGAGCATGAGTGGTGTCTTTGACACAGTAATTTTCATCTCATCGCGCTCTCTTAATCTTCGACTTGAAGGAATACAATGTAATATATATTCATCCCCTTTTTTTAGATCTAGAAATCGACAAAATTTTGATAGCATTTCAGAGGGAACATCTAATGAGTGTTGGCTTACTTGATGTCCACTAAGCGAGTGGTGTTTCACACACCACATATATTTTCATCTCGCTATCTCTTAAGCACAAGGTCTTCAAACCTCGAAAAGAGACACAAGCATGTATATATATTTCCACATTCATAGATCACACATATTCTGACGCATTTTCGGCGTGCTATAATGCTCAGCAAAGGAACAAGGTTATGTATAAAATTGGGAATACAAGGTAAGGAGTGCGACGCTGGAAATCGAAAGAAGAATTTGCCTCTTGATGATGTTCTTCGATTGTGAAACCTGAAGGCTAAAGCGAAGTGCAATGCCGAAAAATCAAAGAAGAATTCTTGATGATGTTCTTCCCGGTATGAAAATTGGATGGGTTACGGAATGCAATGCCAAAAATAGAAAGAAAAGCTTGATGATGTTCTTCCCGATTCACGATGAAAAAGCTAAAGCGAGAACGCGATGACAACCCAAAGAAGAATTCCCTTGACGATATTCTTCCCGGTTGGCAAGTGAAGGTTGAGAGTGGATTTGAAGTTGGATGTGGGATGGCGGATAGGGAATTGGTTTGGACATAGCTGTGGGTTTGAAGGCTGGACAATGGGATTGGGCTGTAAGAAAGGCGGTGGGTTCGGGTTGTGCAGCTGCGACGCGTGCGGTGGAACAAGCTGCAATTTTTCGATGGCGGGTCGGACAACACAGGAGGGCCACGGGAGGCGCGGAAAGGGGTCGGCGAGAGCAGTGCGTCACGTTTTACGGGTTATGCGCGTGGAACAGGAGATGCAGCGGGCTGGCAGTGCGGTGGAACAGAGCGCGTGGGCCGGAACGGCGGTTCTAGGGTGGACTACATGAAACCACAGGTCGAGATGGACGATGCAGAAAGGCAGGTTTGCGGTTGTGGCAAAACGGGCCGCGGAGCGATTTCACGTGCACTGGTGGGAGCTGCCGAATTGCATCGGCGGGACGCAGGTGTGGGCACGCGGGATGCACGGGTCGTGTAGTTTGCATTGCGGAAGTGGGCCAAGGAGCAGTTTCATGGATGCGGGTTTGCGGCTGCGGCGGAGTGGGTCGGCGGCGGGGGTTGCGCGTGAGTCGACGTGAGGAGATTGAGAGGGAAGAGGAGAAATTTTATCTTTGTGCATGACTTTTTCTGAACGTGGGAATGCAAGAATGGGGAAAATGGTGGATTTTATTTTATTTTCTTTTTATAGCAATTGCTCAGAAAAAAAAATTGCAAAAATAAAATGGTGGTGGGGGGTGGGGCGGGTAACGGTTACTGCGTGAGGGGTAATTTAGGAATTTTTAAATAAAATTTAAATTTATTAAATAATTTTAACGAGGATTTTGCACTGAAATATCATACAATATATATATATATATATATATATATATATATATATATATATATATATATATATATATATATATAATCCCAAGATAATATATCGAATTTGACAATCGTTTACAATAGGTTCAGTCGACATCAAATTGATCAAAAAAGCGCATCATCACTTTCGACCACTTAATTTTTGTGCAAACTTGTCTAAATTTGGTACAAATAGTCTTACTTGATAGACTTTGACGTTACGATGATCAATTTTACGAAGATCGTTTGACCTCGTCGCCTCACCTCGATATATGCGGATCACGATCGTGCACCGATCATCAAGTTATGCAATATTTATATCCTAACCAATTTCGACATTCTGAACGTGATGGCAAAGTCCGTTCATCGATCGGAGGTCATTTGAGTTGATTTCGGTGACGTCCAGTGCATTTCAGCCTCGATTTGCGCATTGTCATCTCAAATCATTCGACATTTGCACAGACTCATCCAAATTGAGTTTTGATAGTCTCATTTGATAGATTTTGATATTTTGAAGCTAACAACATGATCCATTTCATAAACGGGGGTCCTTAGGCTTGCATCGGTGCCTCCTGACCTCGATATACGTGCAGACACGTTGATAGCTCGAACTCTTAATCGATTGCTCGTTAGATTTTGCAATATTTATATTTCGATCAATTTCGATGATCTAAATGCGACGTCAAAGTCCATTCATCGATCAGAGATTGTTTCAACCATGTTTGGTGACGCCCGCATTTTGAGCCCCGTTGATGCCGCTCAAGTCATCGAATTAGACTTGTGACACTTCTAACACATATGTGCAGGTCAACATTAACATGTGTGATCCTAATGAAATTCCTTCTCCTAGTTGTTATAACTTATTTTTCTAGGATGTTAAGTTTCTGGAATTTATTAGAATTGATTTGGACCAAATCCAGAGGTATACACAATTTAAAATCCCTCTATTCGAATATGTCATTCTAATACGCTTAATTTATCTAAATTATTTTTTGCATGGCTTCTTTACTCTATTTGCTTTTCAATGCCTCTATTCTCATGTGGATTTCAAGATACCAAGAGGAGATGGTTAAAAGTCAAGGAATATATAAGACTTGGATGTTACTGTATTACAACATTAAAGGGGACTAGCTTATGGAAAGAAGACCATTCTCTTAGCAGGGATACCAAAAGAAGCTATTTAGAAGTCAAGGGATATACAAGACTTGAAAGGGACCAACTTATGGAAAGAAAATCATCTTTCTTGCTATAAAAAACTCATATTATTTCTCTATTGTACCTCTAAATTTCTCTCATTACTTGGATCCAAACCCTTTAGTTTTGATGTACATCATATTCTACTCTATCGAATATTGAGGTTTGGCAGGATTGGATCTTGATCTTTTTGAGCTTTTATAGGTGTTATCTTTGTACCATTTTCATTTATTAATGCAAATCTATTTTTAAGCTTTAAAATTTAAAAAAAAAAATAGTTTGCCACTTAGGGAAAAAGTTAAATAAGGAATGAGTACTCACAATCTAGGCTATGGAACACCTTTTCAATACTAAGAAGATGCATGATTGTCTTGCAAAGAAGAAGGTGAATCTTTGCTATTTTTCAATATTAAAGTAAGTTTTATTGAAGTCCCTAATTATTTCACAATGCTTAGAGAATATAGCATTTTTGCAGGCACTTTTTTGGCAACTAATTCTTATTTTAGGCTTCTTTTTTTTTTTTTTTGTTTTGTTTTTTTCTTTTAAATTCTATAGGATAAGTTTTATTTTTAATACTTATCAACTTTTAATATTATCAAGTTATACATATTTTTATATGGATAATATTGCATGATGTGCAATTTTATTTCAAGGTTTTAATTTACATTAATATAGTTAATTATGACTAATTGATTCTTTAATATAATCAAATGAATTAAATTTTAATTATAAAAAAAATTAAAATTTTAATACTACACCATATAAATGTGAGCCCCATTTGGCCAGATAAGAATAGGCTTAATTAAAAAATTGTTAAAATAACCTTTCAAAAAATATTAAATACATTTAAATTTACTTATTTTCTAAAATTAAAAATATATTTTGTTAATTAAAAATTTATATACTTTTTTTGAGATAAAATTTTATATATATATTTAATATATAAGTTTCTATATATATATATATATATATATATATATATATATATATATATCATCCTCATATATTTTTTAACACCTTTTTATGTTGATTGCTAGTATTTCATTTTGTGATAGAGCAAAATAATTGACAACATTGAATGATTTAAATATCATCAAATAAAATCCTCAATAAGATTGTCAATAGTAGATTGAACTTTTCTTCTTATGCACTAATTTTTCATTTTAACTTGGAAAACCAAAAACATGTTTTCACCCTTTGTATGTAATAAGAACTAATTGATTTATCAAACCATACATCTCCTTATTAAATTAATATTAACACTAGGCTAGGTTTCATATCAAAATTATATTTATTTACACTATGTTTACTTGTTTGTGTCTCTTCAATATCACATAATTTACTTCTATCTTATAAGTGCTTAGCTCCACAATCTAAAATTTGGTTGTAGAATTGAACCATCTTAAGAACCCTCCCTTATGCATATTTAGCTTTAGATGTTCCTGAGGTACATATACTCATCCTACAAGAGACTTATACTTAAATAATAAAAAAAGCAATCATCATATGAAAATTTATTCTAATGCAAATGGAGCATTTTTGTTATAAGTATTCTAATTTTTGTAAGCAAAAAAAAAATTATGATTTTCTTATTTAAATTATTGTTAACATGTCTTTATTATTAGTTTCAAGTGATAATATTAATGACACATATTGTGTCTTATTGATTTTAGTTATCTTAAGAAAACAAAAAAATCCTAATCAATCTGACATCTGTAATTTGAAATTTTGTTAAGAAGTTCTATATTTTTAGTTTCAAAGTGCAAATAATAACACATACTTTTTCATACTCTTTTTATCATTGTGAGTAAACAATGAAATTCTACTCATTCTAGATCTATTAATTTGATTTTTTTAATATGTTCTATATTATTTTTTTATTAAGTTAAATAATCAAAATTTCTATTTAATTTTTATGGTACTATGGTTACCAATAAGAAATTCATTGTATAAAATTTTAAAAAAAACATATTAGTATTTTAAAGTAAGTTGATTTTAAATTATAGATTATAAAAATATTATCACAATTTTTAAAAATCAAATATCATAAATTTTCTAAAGAATCTACTTTCATAACATATAAAGAGCATTAATTGGCTCTTTTATAACATAATTTTGCATTTTATTGGGGATTCTTTGATCTTTTTAAAAGCTAAGAAACAAAACACGATCTCCAGATTATCAACAAAAGCAGAACATCATACTCTGATAACCATAAAAAGTGAATTAACCTAGCTAACATAATTATTAAAAGATTTTTAAATATAGTCATCAATCCTTGCTCTTAATTTTTCCATAATCAAGCTGCAATTCATATAACTACTAATACCATTATTCATGAATGCACCAAACACATTGAACTCAATTGTAATTTCATTTAAGACAATGTTAAAAGGAACAATCAAGCTCATGCCTCTTCAATCTAAAATGATCAGTGCATATATAAGGTTGGTAGCATACCTTGTGTTATTGCCCTTCTTTCATGGAGATGGAAGTTTACCAAAGAATTTATTGCTCTTTTTATATCCATGTTGATCACATTAACTTGATACTACACTTGAATCTTATATGGGTATTCCTTCAAATAAGCTTGAACACCAATTTCTTTTGGTTGTGCTCAAAGAGAATGCAAGCTCTCTGTATTGTTACTATATGTTGTAGATTGTTACCCTCTGCACAAGCCAATGAATGAAGAGGTTGAAAGAGTACAAATTAATGGAATACTAAATCAAATAAGTCTTTCTAAGCCTCTTTATTTTATTAAATACCTAAAAGATATTAGGTGTATTAAATCTTATTTCTATTCTATGGCCCTATCATCCTTGGACATGTAGATGGATAATCTAAGAGAAACGGAGAAGGTGTTAAAAATTTAGAGCTTAAAAGATGGTGCTTATGGTCCTTACAAGAACAACACTCTTAAACGGTGGTTGACTTACAAGAAAGAGGAAAAGATCTACTCAAGGCTTCAAGTTCCATGATCTTTATGATGAATTGCTCAAGCTCAATTTTGTTGCCTTATGCAATTGAATACATATATATGAGTTCATTCCTTAAGCTTCTTAGCATTTATTTTGCATATTTCTATGTATCAATCTTTAATTAGAACCCAATCTCTTTTAGGGCCTCTTAATTTTATTTTGCTTCTTTTGAGCTAACTGTTTTAGGGATTGGTTGATTTTGTATTTTTGAGGCATACATTACAAGTCTTAAACTTATGTGCTCCTTTCTTTTCAATAAAATTTTAGTTTAAAAAAATCATGCATTTATGATGTGAACATTAACTTGCTGATTTGTTCACTAAGCCGCTCCCATTCGAACCTTTAAATTCACTGTTATTGAAGATAGTTCTTGTAAACATCTATAAGCCCTTTTGAGGGAGAGTATTCAAATTTCAAGATCATTAAGAACTTCTCTTAGTTACATTTTTTTTCTCACATGGATAGTCACTACATAGAATTGTCATCTAGTGTAAGCAATTCTTGCATTTTGGTGCATTATATAACCATACATATTCATATACATATGTAGAGAGTTAAGAAAGAGTTCTAATAAAATTTCCATTTTTTTTATTCTATCATTATTCTGCCTTCTCTCATATCCTATAGTATATACCTTTGAAGTATTATCAAAAATCTCATCGATCGAGCATGAGTTTCAATGCAACATGACTATTGAAAACTTATTAACAAAAATAAAATCATCTCAACTTATAGCTGAATTGAACAATTTCATAAGACAAATCTATTGATACCTGTTGACCTCATCTTTAGATTGAGCTCTCAACACCTCCATCTTAAGCATATGACTTCTCTTAGACTTTAAGAGTCCCATAGTGTTAAGACACATCTAGTGATTAGGTGGACACTCCAACCTAGCCCTAGAAGACTTAGAAGAGTTTGCCATAGGAATAGGTTATGCCTTAGGGGTGTTTGGAAAATCTCCCACCCTTTAACTTAAACCATTCCTCACTTTGTTTCTTTCAAGTCAAACTCCAAATCATTTGTATTTGATTTTCTTTAAACTCAAATCAATTCCATGATTCAATTCTATGATTGAGATCCATGATTGAAATCCATGATTGAAACCCATGACCAAAATCCATCAAAAATTCCTAAGTTCAAATTTCCTAAGTCCTTAACCCTTTCTTAAGGACTTAGCCAAAATCATGATCTAAACCTACTCAAATCTTTGAGATTTTCTTCTGATCCATTTATATTCTCATTTATATTCAAATATATAAATGAAATATAAATTCAAACCTATCAAATCAAATTTAAAATTCTAAATCAATTTTTGAAAATTTTCTTAAGTCCCATTAATTTTTCGTTAAAGGACTTAGCCAAAATCAACTCCAAATCTTGATCAAACCTAGTCAAACTCATGGAATTTTTTTCAAACTATATTTTTATTCTCATTTATATTCTCATTTATATTCTCATATATAAATGAAATATAAATATAAATCAATCAAATCGAATTAAAAAATTAAATTTCAAAAATAAAAATTCCTTTAAATCCTTTAAATTCCCTTTGATGGATTTAACCCAAATCATGAACAAACTCTTTCAAATTCTTGAAATTTTCTCATGATCAATTTATATTCTCATTTATATTCACATATATAAATGAAATATAAAATCAAACAATCAAAATCAACTCCAAATATCAAACTTAAATCAAAATCAAATCTAAGCCTTTCAAGCCAAAATCTTGAACTTAGCCAAATCAATTCCAAATCGTCAAACTCTTGATTTTCTCATGGTTCAATCAATCCTACAATCATGAGCTCAAATCCAAACTCAATCAAACAATCCAAACCCAATTCAAAAATCAAACCCAAAACCCTTCATATTCTTCTTTTGAATATGAAATTTTGAAATGGATCAAAATCCATTTGACCTCAAACCAATTGTAAATGGATTTATATTTCAATCATAAGTCCATATACAAGATCAATCAACTTCAAACCAAGCTTTGACCAAGCCATTTGACCCACTTAGGCTCATTTGACCCAAAGTGACCTAAAGTACCCTTATGAGCCAACTTTTGATCTTAACCAAATTGGATTGAACCAAACTCATATATCCCTCTCATCATGATCAACAATCATCATGGGATGGTCAATCAATCAATTTGGGTCAAACCAAGTCAAACTTAAGGGTTGACCAAGTCAGCACTTAACCTAAAATGAAACCTAACATAGCCAAAATCCATCATAGGCCAAATTAATTGAAACCAATGGGTCAAGTCCATCCCAAATCACTTGTGGAACTTAACCAAAGGCTCAATTGGCCAACTAGACCCAACCTAGCCCAATTGACCTTAGACCCAACATGACCTAAAGGGGTCATGTTGAGCCAAAATTGAACCTAACACAAATTGATTGGAAACAAAGATACCAATTCACTCCATATGACAAACCAAACCTAAACCTACCCTTGACCTAACCCAAATAGCTCAAATGGGTCAAATGGGTCAACTTGACCCATTTGACCTAAATGAGTCATATGAGCCAAAACCAAATCTTATCCAAATTGAACCAAACCAAAGGCAGCAAAACATTTCAAATGGTCATATGAACTTCACCCAAACCTTAGTTTGACCCAATTTGACCTATTGGTCAACTTGACTCAAGTTGACTCATTTTGACCTAAATGGGTCAACATGAGCCAAACCCTATCAAATGGATTCCAAATCCAATGAAATTTTGCCCAACTTATTTTATCAATATAGCAAATAGACCCAAATAGAAAAAAATAGTAAAATGACCATATTACCCCTAGGCCATAGAACAAATTTTGGCCTAGCCCATGGGTATTTTGGTCATACCCTCATCACAATCACTTGAGGCTTTCCTAAAAGCTCAAGGGGACTTAGTGATGAGTGGTGCACCCAACCCAATGGGTTTGGGTCAACCCATTTAGCCCATGGACCAAACCTGACACCATAACATGAAATTCAATTTTTAAACTCCCCCTAAGCTCAATTTGATGCACATGGGAGTTACCTCTGGCCAAACAGACCATGTACACTGCTCTAACAGCCAAAATAACCCATCCCATAGTGTCAATTGGATCAAAATGGCAAGCTCATTGTTGGTCATCTGATTTCCATAGAGAGAGATATACTCCCCCTAATCCATTGAAATTTTAATTCACTCATACTTGATTGGAACCTAGGAATCCTTAACAACCACCTCAGAGCTTTCCCATGGTCCTCAGGGAGTTTTTGAATCTTGCTTTCTTCAGTTTTGCACTGTGCAAAATAGAGGAGCTAGATCCAATAGTGAATTTTCTCCACACAATCTCCACCTTCCTCTTGCACACTTGATAGGAGCTAAGTCAAATTGGCCCAAGCCTTCTAAAGTTTGAGGGAGAGTTCAATTTCATCAAAGCCATAAAGGGAGTGAAGAGGAATTGGTCCATAGAGCTCTACACTCAACCTCAAGTGCTCAAAACTTCAAAGTTTTGTCTCAACTAGACGAAGCTCCTCCAAGGGAATCGTGTGCCAGTAATCACCTCCAATGAGGTTAGTGATTTTTTGAGCTTAATTCTCATAGGTGTTGGTCCTTTATGAAGTGAATTTTAATCTCATAGGATCTTAGCCATTAGATTTTGGTAATTGATGATGAAGGTAAATTTTAGCCTAATCTGAGCTCAATCGAGCTCGGATCAGAGCCTAGAAGGTGGACGGATCTCATACTTCTTAAGCTTTGGCAGGGATGAATCTCTAGCCATCCATCCGTTTTATTTGGGATGGATGGTCAAGATTATTCCAACATTTTTATATCCTTTATCCATTTTCTAAACCGCGGGTGTATCCTGAGCCATCCGAGGATGGTCCATGATAAAAACGGGTGCACCACCAGCCACCCCCCTTGATTTGATGTTTAAGTGGACCACACATGTAAAGCCCACCGCTCCACTCGTCGTGGTTGAGCGTAGGGATTAGTTAGGGATTATTATTAATTCCTAATTAATTCAGATAACTTCAAAAAATCATAACTCCTTCAAAAATATTTAAAAAAAATTAATAAAAAATGCTATAAATAGATAATTCCATCTAAAATATTTTTAAAATGTTTTCAATGGATTTTTAATTCCCCTTTTCTCTGAATTTGGGTTTCTTTTGGAATGTTAATTAGTTAATTATTCCCTAATTAAGTCACCAATTAATCTCAAACTTCTAGGGTTCATTTTATAAGATGACCTCTGCCTCCCCTATTTTTCTTAAAATTTATTGATGCCTTCATTGGGAAAATTACTAGATCATTCCCTAATTACCCTCTTCATGTAATTAAAGGTAATTAAGGTATGATTAGTGGATTTACCCTTGGATTAAGTTTGATTAAGGTCAGATACAGTGAGTAGGAGTTTTATGGAATAATTTGGGGTATTTCCCCTAAGCTATTCCCTAAACTCCCTTTTATTTCCTTAATTCCCTCTTAATTAAGGGTTAATTCATTAATTATCCCTTTAAATAATTTTCAAAAATTTTAAAAATTTTTAGAACTGAATTAATCTACCTTGGGTAGATGCTTAGGTGTTTAATAGCCTAAGTCTAATTAAGAAAATTAAAACCTCTTTCATAAGTATGAAATGGTGTTTTAAAAGTACCTAAGTTAAACCCCTTAGCTTAATTAACTTTTAATTATGAACCAAATTGCATTAGACCTTTTCATTATTAGATGCATTACAAATTTAAATACCTTGTGGGTTTTATGTCATCTCATTGGCTCATAATTACTTAGTTAATTTTTCTAAGGTGTTGTAGGTAAGGGTTAATTAAGCCACTTAATTTAAACTTTACCCTAATCAATGCTTAAAAATGGATTTAATTATATAAAAATTAAAAAAAAATATAAAACACATCTAGGAATGTGTTAGGAACAACAAACTCATCTCACTCTCTTAAAATTAAATCAAACTTCAAACTCAACAAAAAGCATTTTGAAATTCACTTTGATTTATTCTAAATTGTCTTATTCTTTAAGAATTCCTTTAGGATTTAACTAAAGTAAGTTTGTTTACATGATTAAATTTCTTTAAATCTTTCCTAACATGTTAAGTTGTATGCCATGTGATTCATGCATTCATAATTTCATGTTTCAAAATTTTAAATTGAAATTATTTACTTTATGTCAAATGTGCATGTGTTGGCTAAAGTAAAATATGAATAGCTATTATCACTACTAAATCCAAAGTATTTTCAAAATCTATAAATGAAACATCAAATCTGAAAGTGTGCTTTTCTTATACTTTAATTATAAGCTTGCATGTGATAAATTATAAAGTCATGTGTAGTGTAGCATTTCCTTCCTTTCTTATGTTAGCATAGTTTTGAATAGGGGTTGGTAAGATGTAGGGTTCATTTGAAAAGAACCTAACACTTACTTAATTCCATACCTTATTCATTCCTATGCCATCATCTAAGAAGGAATGCCTATGCTTACATGAATAAATTGCATAAAAAAAAATAAAACTATTTGCATGTATAGATATGCTTTGGGTCCATCCATATGCATATTATATATGTTGGGAAAGAAATGAAGTAATGTGTTATGTGAATTTTGATTCATTTTATTTAATATTAAAATGCCTTTCTTTTTGAATAGGTTTATTTAGAGTTTGTCTAAACTTAGGATTGATTAAAAGATGTAATCAAAACATTCACCTAAATGAAATTAAAATGTGAACTTACCTTAGAAATTACTTAAGGATTAGGGAAGGAAAGACAAGTTCCCTTCTCTTTCCCTCTCTTTATAACTTAGTTATTAATTATAAGTTTCACTTAAACCAAATTAAAATATGAAATAAAAGTAACCCAATACACTTAAAAACTTAAATGAAACCCTCCTTTAAGTTGAACATATCCTTCATACTTAGAAACCTTGAACCTAAAGTCCTAAGCTAAGCATCCCACACAAACATTCAAAGCACACACATTAGCCTAAGTCATCACCTCTAACTTTAGGTTAGGTTGGTGCATGACTTGATTTTATATTTTATTTTGTGATGAATGTTTTATACTAGATGTTAGGGTGTATGCTTGTAGAATGAATGGTAGGACGTGCTTAGTCTAACTATTCTTTTCTATAGGGGATTGTGCTAAAGGGGCGCTATCATAAACAAAAATATAAATACTTCTTGCTCCCAGTTGCTTATACCCCTTAGCATAATCTATAGGCCAGGTGAACTTATTCACCCATGTGTGGGGTGATAAGTCCAATATACATGCTTGGGATTTGTGTGGTGTGATTTGACTAACCTTAGTTTTACAGGTGTTAGTTAGATTTATGCTTTTCTTTTTCATGTAAAAATTTGTATAAGTAGGTTTTGGAATGATTTGTTATGGGGTTAGGATGAGCATTGGTCTTAAGATCCCATCTTATGCACCATGTGAAGCCTTGGAGCATCCACCATCCAACCATCCAAAGGAGGAACTAAAGAAGAAGGAAGAAAAGAAAAGAAGAAAGAAGAAAGAAGAATAAAGGTTGATGACCCCGATAATAATGAACTCCTTTGCTTAAAATTATAATTTGATTCATTTGTAATCCATATTGTATAAGGGTAGAGCTCTTCTACCCACGTTTGATATTTTCTAGTTTGTGCGGTGGTGCCCGACCACAATAGCCATTTATTCTTTTTACATTTAGTTTTATTAATTATTTGATGATTTATTTAGCTTCTACAATAAGTGACATGCTTTTCATAGTTTCTTCCTTGCTTTATGTATAGCCTAGATGTGGATTAAGCTCTTTAAGGAAAAATAAATATTTTACCCAATTTAATAATTCAACTTAAAATTAAATAACTCATAACCTCACTTAAAGCTTCGGATTAAAATCAAGATAAAAGAATTAGTAACCTCTTAGATGGATGAGCATTTCTTTATAATATCATGCACAAATGTATCTTATTTCACTCTTGATTGGAGGGCTTCCACCTTGCTGAAAACCGGCGTTTGAGGGCCGTGGTGGAAACTCACCACCTAAACTTCTTGCTGATTTTGGCCAATAATTTGATTTCTCATGCATTAGTCATAAAAATCCTATTAGCTTGAGTCAAAATGATTGTCCAAAAATGAAAATAAAAATAAAATTTGAATTACGTTAGATTTAGGTCATTTGAAGCATGTTCCTTTACATAATCTAGTCTCTTTAGAGAGTGAGTTTAAGGACTTAATCTCTTTCAAAATAAAAATAGCCTAGCTATCTTGCATAAGCATAAAGACTTGCCTACATATATTTAAAATCGTAGGAGGAGTTAGTTGGCGGCCACCCCCAGGCGATTATAAGTCTAAGCTGTCGAGTGATTTGTCCTCTCTTATGGAGAAAACCAATTACCCATTTTCATCTTAGATTTAGGGCGCTCACCAAGCTCCTAGATTTAGGTTCTGAGGTTACTTCTCCCCTTTGTGGGCTATAAGCATAATTCCTCACCTCTTAGATATTTTCTTAATCTTGTGTTAAGGAATCTTAAGTCCTAACATTCTAATAAAAAATTATCTCAAATAAACTAAATTAATTTCTAAAATATAAAGCCCAATTTTTGGATAGTTTGAGAAGGTTTCCTAGCATCATGAGCATCTTCTACTTATTCCCATTTTGGCTTCGATAATAACTCCCACTTTTGATCAATCCCATTTGATCTTGAAAAATATAAACCAATCGATTGATAGTCCTTCCCTATTAAAATCTTCAAAGACAATGATCATTTACCTTAATCGAGATTTTTCCTAAGGGATCCCGCTCCTTAGGATGTAATTAACTATGAGGGCTTGCCCCTGTAGGGAACTTAACGAACCAAATTTAAAATAAGCCCTACTTTACTTTTCCATGTAAAGTAGGAGAAGAATCTTTGGTACATATGCAGACACATCGTTCTTAGGCATCTTTAGTGAGGTGATTGGTTCCATTAAAGGGTAGTGACTTCTTTCTTTCGAGAAAGTACACTATACCTGATGATATCATCACGAATAGTACATCGGATCTGGTGTCTTACTAAGACAAATTTCTATAAGGTCTCTTCTTTCTTTTCTCCACAGATTTGAAAGGTGACTCCCTATAAGAGATTTATTAACCAATAGATTTTTCCGGCGACTCCGTTAGGGAAGGTTCCTCACTCCATGTTTGGTAAATGATCATTATCTTTGAGCATCGGTAGTGGGTTTGTACTTTTGTATGAATCCAAGACTATCCTTCTTTTCGTTGACACTTAGCTCATTTCATCCTTGAGTTAAGTTAGCCAACATCTTTAGGTTTTAGGACTGCATTCCTCGTTGGTCTTAAAACCCCATTGGGTTCCTCCAATGGGTAAAATGAAAAGATCTAAAATAAAAAAAGAACATCTTTTAAAGACTTCCTCCTTATCATTTTCATGATAAGGAAAGGTTCATCTTAAAAATAATAAATCTTCCATAAAGAATTTTGCTTTTCAAAAGCAACTTTTTCAAAAATGCACCTAAAAAAATATTTTCCACAAAATTTCTTCACCCTCATTTAACAATTCATATAATTATTACATGTAGGGATTTTTAAAAATAAAACTAATAACATCTTCCAAAAGTACAAATGAATATCTTCTTTAAATTTACTTTGATGAAGATTTCATTTTCAAAACAAAATGAACGATCATGTTTTCCAAAAATCACAATCATAATCATAAAACTTGTTTAAAAGCACACATGAATTTTCTATTCAATATACTCACACTTATTGAATGGAAAGTTCATTTGTAAACAAAATTAAAATTTTCAAAAAGCACATATGGATACCATCATTTAATATACTTAGGGTTATTAAATGAAGATTTCATTCCCAATTAAAAAATAAAATATCATTTAGGAAATCCCACTTAACATATCCCACATATGTTTTAAGTTGGAGTTCTCTCTTTCAAAAGCAATAATCAAACACAAAATAAAATATCTTATTTCAAAAATAAATTGATCTCCATTCTACAAACTTAAATTTGATGAATGGAGATCCTATTTTCAAAACATCAAAATCAACAATCATATTTCAAAAACAATTGCAAAAAAATACACATTTTAGAACCTCACTTAACATACCCAAATTTGCTAAGTGAAGTTTCCAAAATCCAAAATCAAAATCAACAATCATATTCCAAAAAAAAAAATTTTCAAATCACACATTTTGGAATTTCATTTAGCATAATCAAATTTGCTCAAGTGAAGTTTCCAAAATCCAAAATCATAATTAGCAATCATATTTCAAAAAATTTTCAAAGCACATTTTTGAACTTCATTTACCATACCCAAATTTGTTAAGTGAAGTCTCCAAATCCCAAAATTCAAAATTTTTTCAAAACACATTTGGAACTCCACTTAGCATAATCAAATTTGCTAAGTGAAGTTACCAAATCCAAAATCAAATCAACAATCATATTTCAAAAATTTTCTAAAAGAAACACATTTTGAAACTTCATTTAACAAACCCAAATTTGTTAAGTGAAGTCTCCAAATCCCAAAATTTAAAAATTTTTCAAAACACATTTGGAACTCCACTTAGCATAATCAAATTTGTTAAGTAAAGTTTCCAAATCTAAAATCAAATCAACAATCATATTTCAAAAATTTTCTAAAAAAAACATTTTGGAACTTCATTTAATATACCCAAATTTGTTAAGTGAAGTCTCCAAATTCAAAATCCAAAAGTTTTCTAAACACATTTTAGAACTTCATTTAACATACCCAAATTTGTTAAGTAAAGTTTCCAAATCCAAATTCAAAATTTTCAAACAATATTTGAAACTTCATTTAACATATCTAAATTTGTTAAGTAAAGTTTCCAAATCAAAAATTCAAAAATTTTCAAAAACATATTTTGGAACTTCACCTAGCATGCTCAAATTTGCTAAGTACAATTTCCAAAGTAAAAGCCAAAATTTCTCAAACACCTTTGGAACTTCTTTCCTTAGCATACCAAATTTTCTAAGGAGAAGTTTCCATTTTTCAAAACCAAATGAAATCAAAATTTTAAACACACCATTTAGAATTTCATTTAGCATACTCAAATTTGCTAAGTGAAATTTTCATTTCATAAAACCAAGTGGGACTTCATCTTTAGCATACCAAATTTGCTAAAGTTGAATCTCCACTTTCAATCATTTCAAAAAACAAAAACAAAACACTTAGGATCCCCTTAGCATACCAAATTTGCTAAAGGATCCTACCCTTTTCAAAAACCAAAATTTTCCAAACAAATGAAACACTTAGGATTCCTTTACCATACCTAAATTTGCTAAGAATCCTATTTTCAAAATCAAACAAAATACACTTGGATTCTTCACTAAGCATACCTAAATTTGCTAAGTAAGAATTCCAAAATTCTCCAAAATCAAAATAAAAGAAATCGATAAGAAGAAACAATCACTTTTACTTCACTTAGCATACTTAAATTTGCTAAGTAAGAATTTCAAAATAATCAAACAAAACAAAATCAATTTGACCCTTACTTTAACATACCCAAATTTGTTAAAGGGAAAGGTCCTCCAAATCCAAATCACAAAAAATTCAAAATCAAAACAAAATGAACCTATGGAAGCATCCTATCAAAATCTTGAATTCATATTTTAACATACTCAAATTTATTGAAGTTTGGATTCATACTCAAATTCCTCTTTCAATCAATCTTTCCAAATTCATTTGAACCACACTTAACACTTCCAAGTTTTTGGATGTGGGTTCAAATTTTTACAATTCAAAAATTCAAAATATATGGAGACAAAAAACTGATGCAAGTTTGTTTCTCATTGTAGATTCTTTTCAGCGTAAGTACAATTTTAGTTTTAGTTTTAATCAGTACAATGGCAGGTTCCCAAAAATTTGTCTTTACCTTCCCTCATGGCATGGATCTAGCCATGTATCAGGCTGACTTCCCTCATTTGGATCATACCCATTTGATCCACTTTGGACATGGATTTTTAGGGGCCAGGATCACTTATGAGGGCATTCCACTCACAACAATCAACAGTAAGAGGGTGGCTGGGCAGAAGCCGATCATCAGGGTAGACTTACCCTCTGAATCAGAGATCTCCTCACTAAAGAGGAAAGCTGTAGTAGTACCACAAGCCGCAGTCAACACTAGATAGTTCTAGTTCCAGCGTTCATCCTGAGTTGCACATGTTGCCGGCTGCAAGCACCTCATCTGTACCCTCAAGGGTAAGGCTCCCTTGGTTTTAGGCTTACCTCCCCACATTTGAGTATGCAGTCTCCACACTCCTCATCCTACCTGCACTCAAAGACATAAACAAGAACCGTATGGTCAAACAGTTCCATACTAGGATAGCCAGAGAGCTTGAGGCAGCTACTAGGTTAGCCATGGATGAGTCTCCCATGGTCACATCAACACTGATTACGGAGAACCAATTTCATCCTCTCTCAGGATCAGATAGAAATGATGCTAGGAGGATCCGTCATCACCTGGTGCATCACAAGATAGTTTCTAGAGTAGAGGTCATAGCCTTCGCTTTTATGCCAGGTAGGTGAGCATGGATGCTCGTGAGTCCGTACTCGCTTTGATTTATGATCTATTATCCCCGGTAGCGTAGGGAGGCAGATCCATAATGAGAGGGCCGATGAGGCCCATACATCATATATCACTAGCAGAGAGCGATGGAGGTTTAACCGTCAGTCAGACGCTTCAGCTTTGGTTGACTTTCCAGCTTGGCGCACTTCTCGCACCAATCATACTGATAGTATCCTCCTCACAGGGACCAACCATCACAGGAGGACAGCTCCTATGTATAGAGAGTCAGTGGTGTCTCCACCCCACCGCTCTACTACAAGTCCGCCATCGCCAGTGCAGGTTCCAGCATCACCAATTCCATCCAAGGCCATGAAGGTCGATCCAGGAGAAATGCACTTGGTGATCCGATGGCCAAGGGATCATACCTCCTACACCACCCATTGTGGTAGAGCTCTCCCCGCTGACCTCAATGGTGGAAGGAATGGAGACCTCGGAGCATCATGGTCGTTCCTTCACCAACTCCACCCACTCAGCCAAATGCAGAGATGGTGATGCTTATCAAGAATATTCTAGATGACAGTTTAGTTGCAACAGTGGTAGAGGATCATTCTAGGATTGTTACCCCTATTAGAGCCAGCATCAATCATGATTATCATTCTTCTAGCGAGTACAGTCCACACATGATTGACTCTAGTTTTGAGGGCCTCATTATAGAATCATAATCACCCCAAGCTATTTATACCGCCGAGTTAGATCAATCCTTAGATGAGATAGTTGCACACTATTTTATGGAGAAAAGGAGATCTGGGTATGCATGGTCTCGATGAAGAAAGAGTCACTGATCCCAATGAAGATGACTTGATGGGATTCGATATATGCATCATGATACTAGAGGTTCTCTTCTTAGGGAGCAATAGACCATGGAAGGAGATGAGGTTGATCAAGGAGACACTGCATAATCATCCCATCACCTATGATAGTGGTTAAGGTAGAATGATGAATAGATTGATAGGATGGCACAACGCTGGACTTGTTGGCGTAGGTCGTGCTTCAAAAGCAAGCCCTAGTTCATCCTAACATAGATGTCAGTAAACTAGAGCATGTCTTAGATCAAGAAAGACCTCCTATTGAGCAAGGTAGCACTACCAGATATGAAGGTAGTGGAAAGTACCTCCATACATGAAAAGATCTAAAATCCATGGTTGAGAGGTGAAGGAAGCTTGGCTCAAGCCTGGAGGATCATCGGCCCAAAGGGTAGACATACCCAGAGGAGAATGTTATCAAGATCCCAAGGGTTTCATGCCTCCTTCCTTTAAGAGCTTTGATGGTAGTGACCCAAGGCAAAGATATATCACTCAAGGCCAATGTAGCAGAGGCGAAATGCTTTAATCTTTAGACTCTTTGTCAGTAGCCTAGTAGGTATCGCTTTTGATTGGTATGTTGAACTGCCCAATGGTACAATTAGGACATTTGCTAAGTTAGAGCAACTCTTTATCAAGAGATTTACTGGAGCTCAACAAAGGGTTACTGTAGGAAATCTCATTGTAGCCCAATAGCACTCTGATGAGTCACTTGTTGATTATATTCTCCGATGGCATAACATGAGTATGAAGTATGAATCGTAGCTATTTGAACAACATGCCATTGAGATTCTCTTAAAGAATATCCATGACCTGATCGCCTTCATACTTCAGGGCTTTGCCATAAAGACGTTTGAGAAGCTAATTAATAAGGTGGCTAGTCTATAAGGAGATGCCAAACAGTTACCTTTTCTGATCATCAAAGCAAATCCCAAAAGGTCTATGAGAAGAAACCTGAGCAGAGTAGTTGATAAAGGGGAAGCAGCCTAGAGATCATTCAGTGACCATGACCTCGCCTCCACCTCCTTTTCCACCATCGAGGACCATACCCTCCACCTAGCCTCCACCACAAGACGCCCGCCATATACCACCAACAACAACATGCAAATCCGCCGGGTATGGTCCACCTACTCTTTTAGATAAGTTAAATAAACATTATTCTTTTAAGAGTAAGGTAATCAGGAAAATCTTTAAGAATCTCTTAAAGAAACATAATTTCCAGCTACTCGAGCTTAGAAGACTAGAGGAAGTAGGAAAAAGTCATGAGCAAAACTTTTGCCCTCTCCATCGAATGCTAGGTCATGTTTTGGAGGATTGATTTTCATTAAAGGATTGGCTTGAACACAGTTTCAAGGCTGGTATTGTCATTATCCTAAAGGAATACCTTGTAGAACAACCTTCCAGCTCCATTAGGGTAATCCTTAGGGATACAAGTGATCCTACCAAAACCAAAGAAGGTTGGGATATCTCTTTGTTTAAAACCTCTAAGAAAATAAAGATCAAGAAGCTTTCCTAGGTGCGAGCCTCAAAACCTCCAACACCAAGGAAGGTTTGCAAGTTGCTGTCAAACTCTAGGAAAGTGGGAGCTCAGAAGAAAGCAAAGAATGTGTGTACCCGATACCCAAGACCATCGTCGCCTTCCAGCTTCCACAACAACACCTTCTACCATTTCATCTAGTTCTTTTATTTCTACTAGTAGAACTCTTGTATCAATGGATAAGAGAATCAAATCCCTTACTCCACTCACTCTACTTGATTTCTACTTTGTACCCTCAAATACTTCCAAGAAATTAAAGAATAAAGGTGATTTGAATTACATCTGTGTCTCTTCTGATGAGTTATCTTCTTCTATTCCTAACGATAACTCTTCAAGTCTAATTAACTATAAAAATTTTGATCTTCCTCTTTTTGATTCAGACTTGGATCTTCCAACTCTGAATACTATAGGTTCACCTCTTGAAATAGACTTGGAATCATTCGATTCTGAGAGTCCCATAGGAGAAACCATAGGTGAGCCTGAAGTGTAGGTAGAACATGCCACCACTTTACCTCTAGAGATTACCAAAGTCAACCTCCATAGTGGCAAGGTTCTACCTCTTAGGGCAGCACTTCTAGATAGAGGGAAACATGTCATTGGTATTGAAGATCGAGAAGCCCTTCCATAGGATGCTCCACCCTTAGATATGCTTGTGAAAGACCAATCGTAGGTGGACTACAACATCCTTTCTCATCTAAGAAAGTTTCCATCTAAGCTAAGCATATATGATGCCCTTATCTTATCCAAAGAGTTAAGGGAATCACTAATCAAGGCCCTCCTTGATCCCAAATATGCTTAGCTCACCGATCCATAGAGGAAGCACACTATGCAAAAGAAGCCCAAGGGATCACCTTCACGATGAAGACCTTCTACTGGGACTTGGAGCACAACCATCCCCATACATTACGCTAACATGGACAGTTCGGACTTGCCGTGGTTCTCGTGGATTGTGCATCGAAACATTATGAGTCTAAAGACCTTGCCTATTTGAAGATCGACATCTCTACTCCAGGAGATAGATGATGTTGAGAGGATTCAATGATCCTGGCGAGCGGGCTTTAGGTTCCATAGTGTTACTGTTGGAGATCGGTGATTGGAAGACTGGAGCCAAGTTTTACATCATTGATTCGAATACTTAATTCACTTCTTTGCTTGGTAGGCCTTGTATACTTTAGAACAAGATCATTCCATCCTCCCTTCATCAGTGCATCAAGTTCAGAAAAGATGGAATTGAGTGTTGTGTCAACATGGATGAAAAACTATTCTCAGTTAGAGAGGTTGAGATCTATGAGGATGCTACTTATTATCTTTCTAAAAACACCCATTCTTATGAACTTGCTCAAAATTCAAATGCAAATGCAAATGCAAAAGCAAAAGAAAATATAAAAGAAAATGAAAAGAAAAGGAAAAATCTAAGTGAGCAAGAAAGGGGATTTGAAGAAGAAGTGGATCTGCATATCACATTCCACCCACAGTTCATTCCATCATATAGACATGTGGGTAAGATGGCTCAAGCTCCACCAGGTAGAGGCAGAGGTAGAAACAAAGGTAGTTCCAGGGTGGAGACCCCTAGTTGGCCTTCAACCAATAGATCGTTCAGTTCATAGAGTACCTACTATTCACATAGACTTGGAATCCGAGGATGAGTCTAATGTGATTAGTATACCAACCCTCTCAGGGTTCCATTGGAGGTGACTTTTGATCCATCCAGAGATGAAGACCAGGCCTCCAAGCAAACCAAAGTATTTGAATGTTATTTATGTGAAACTATCAGGCAACAGTTGAGAACCTTAGCTCTTACCTCACTTACATCTCAAAAAGTTGAAGGTTCAATAGTTAAGGAAGTCCCTAAGTCTTCCAAAGGAGAACCAAAAAAGGTTCTTGTTCATCATCCTCAAGTTGAGTGAACTTGAGGAAGATACTTTTAAAGAATTAATGGAATTACCTTTTGACTTTACTCGCCTTGTGTTCAAAATTTTATAAAAAGTTTTCCTCACACTTGGTCCAAGTACAGTCAATATTTCAGTGATGGCAGGACCAACCATTTGAAATCTGATAGATTCTTCTCACACATCCCCAACTCTTATGAGAATGTGTGTTTTAAAATTTCAGATGATCCAGATGATCTCCAAGTCAAAGTGAAACCACCAGAATTTGAAGAGAAGATTCATTCAATAATCGACAAGCTAAAAGAAATCAACCTCGAAAGAAAATCGCCGACATACATCAGTTTGTTGTTGAATGAAGAAGAAACCAATGACTTAGTTAGGCTATTGATTGAGTTTAAAGACTGCTTCACATGGAGTTATAAAGAAATGTTTGAATTATCTCTTGATGTAGCAATCCATAAATTAGCAATAGACCCTAATGTTACCCCTATTAAGCAAGCTCCTAGACACATGCAATTAGAAATTAAACAACAGTCATTTCAAGTCAAGAAATTGATCGATGTGGTTTCATGGAAGAATTATATCCTACCTGGTTAGCTAGTGTCATCCTAGCTAAGAAGAAGAATGACCAAATTCATATTTGCATTGATTTTAGGGACTTAAACAAGGCATGCCCTAAGGATGAGTTTTCTCTTCCTATACTAAAATTAATGGTGGATATTGCCTCATCTCATGCAGTCTTCTCTTTCATGGATGGATCATCTAACTATAACCAAATCAAGATGTCTTCTGAAGATGAAAGAAACATTACTTTTCTAACCCCGTTCGGAATCTTCTGTGATAGGGTCATGCCTGCCTTAAAATGCTCGGTGCTTACTGGGTCATGACTCATCTTCAATGAACTCATCCATCATCGTTGAGTGCTACGATGATCTAGTAGTCAAGAGCTTAAAAAGGAAGACCATCTCTTTGACTTGAGAGTAGAAATGGTTAAGATAATATAACCTTAAAATGAATCCCTCAAGCATTCGAGTCACTGAAAAATTCCTTTGTTGTTGACATCGGGAATAGAAATAGATCCTAAAAAGATTAAATCTATCTTAGAAATGCCGCCTCCTAAGAGTTTAACTCAACTCAGATCCTTTCAAGGACGGTTGGCATATCTAAGATGCTTTATCTCAAAGTTATTAGGGAGATGAAAGTCATTCTCAGCACTTGTTAAAAAGGATGCCAAGTTCAAGTGAGGTGATAAGTGTCAGCATGCATTCAAAGACATCAAAGAATAGTTGGTGAAGCCGCCAGTTCTAGCAGCCCCTATTCCGGGCAGGCCATTCATCTTTTGTACTGTTGCATTGGACAACTCTCTTAGTGCTCTATTGGCCCAAGCCAATGAAGAGGGGAAAGAAAGCGCTCTCTACTACCTCAGCAGTCATATGATCCTTGCTGAAGCAAACTATCCACTTATTGAGAAATATTGGCTAGCTTTGATCTTTGCATCTCAGAAGCTATGTCACTACATGCTTTCTCATAAGGTGAACTTGATCTCAAGAACCAATCCACTGCAGTATCTCATGACATGGCCAATGCTTTTTGGATGTTTTGCTTATTGGTCCATGATACTCTCATAGTTTGATATCCCATTTGTAGCCCTCCATGTAGTAAAAGGCCAGGCACTAACAGATTTCTTAGCAGCACACCCACTTCCTACTGATTCTTTGCTTAGTAACGATCTCCTTGATAAACAAATCATGAACTTAGGGGAGGCCGATAGCTGCCGATGGGAGATGTATTTTGATGGTGTTGCTTCTTTTCTTAAAGGTGAAGCACCACGATCTATTCTCCCAGGAAAGGCAAGGGTAGGAATAGTTCTTCTAACTCCAAACCACAATGTGATGAGATTCTCATACTATCTTTCCAACCCCTGCACCAACAATGAAGTCGAGTATAAGACTTTGATTTCTAGTTTGGAGCTAGCCATCACTATCAGTGTCAAAAGCATCAACATCTTTGGGAATTCTCAGTTGGTCTATACCAGATTGCTGGGTCCTACTAGGTCCTCAAACCCAAGCTTCGTCATTACTATTAGTATACTATAAAGTTGTTGAATCAGATTCTCAAAGTCATCATCTACAAGGTTCCCCGAGTAGAGAATGCAATAGCAGATGCCTTGGTAAAACTTGCCAAAGAGTTGGCATTCCCGGAAGATGAGTCCATTTTAATAAGGGTCCAAAATAGACAAGTCCTATCCCTTATTGATTCAAAACTCATCGAGAGACTTTCTCTTAAAGGGGAGGTTGTCATTGCCAAAATGGACAAGGAGCTAGATTGGAGGTAACCATTCATAGATTACTTGAACACCGGTAAACTACCTCAAGAGAAATCTCAAGCCCATCAGATGAAACAAAGAGCTCTTTCTTATGCTCACGTTGATGGAAACCTATACCGCTGGTCCTTTGACCAAATGTGATTATGTTGTTTGGACAAACATGAAGCCCATGACATTATAACCAGTAGGTATGTGGAGCTCATCGGTCGGTCCAGAAGATGAAGTGAAGATCAAGACTTGGATACTACTAGCCTTATGATCACAAATTGCATGGATGGGCGTAGGAGATGCCATCGATTAATGAGTGCACGTGTGGTCCTCCATAAACCACCCAACATTCTACACCCTACTTTGTCTTCATGGCCATTTGAGTGTTGGGGTACCGACATTGTGGGTGATCGATCCTCCTTCTTCCAAGGGCATCGGTTCATCTTAGGCACCGACTACTTTTCCAAGTGGGCGAAGCCATCCCACTTAGAGAGGTCACTCACCATGTGCTTCAATTTTTAAAACCATATCGTATATAGGTTGGGGTGCCTCGATGAATTATGATAATGGTAATGCATTCAAAAGCATGAAGATCAATTTCAAAAGACATGGTATAGGTGGAGATACTCCACTATCACTACCCCAGAGCTAATGGTTTAACAGAAGAATTCAACAAAACTCTCATCCAAATACGGAAGAAGACTCCTGATAATAACAAATGATAGTGGAATGAGCAGTTGGTTGAAGCCTTATGGGCCTACCTCACCATATATCAAACTCCAACTTAGTCTACCCCATTTTCTTTAGTGTATGGGTCTGAAGCCAATCTTCCTTTAGAAGTTCAAATCTCATCACTAAGGATATCATTTGGTAACAAGATCACTACCGAACAGAATGCAAAGTTACAGTTAGAAGAGCTCGAAGGTTTGGAGGAAAGTCGCCTACTGCAAAATCAAGTTGTACAAGGCCAAAATGATTCAAGCTCACAACAAGTGTCTTAGGTCTTTCCGAGTAGGAGAACTTGTGTTAGTCTAAGAGACCAATTGTGCCCATCAAAAGATGGGAGGCAAGTTTGAACCACTTGGGAAGGTCCCTATGTCATAGAAGACCTACCAAGGAGGACCTTATCAGCTTATTGATTATAAAGGGAAACACTCGATGCTTTTAATTAATGGGCTCTATCTAAAGAAATATTAAACATGAAACAAAACTTGTTTGAAAATAATTTATTAATAGAAAGAACAAAATCTGATTCCATTCATCAAATCTTCTCTTCTTTCGAAGTGTTGTTTGCTTGTCTTGCGAATCTGCCATGACGTGTTTAGGGTAGGTATAAGAGTCCCCCAGTGGCATCCTATCCCTATTTCACAACACAAACACAATCTCCCATTGCTTTAGAATAGGTGTAAGAGTACCCAAGCGGCATCCTTTCTTAATGGGAATTCTTGTTGCCATCCGTGGCATCACTTCATAATTTCTTAATGTGTTTTAAGGTAGGTGTAAGTGTCCCCAAAGGCATCCAATTCCTTTTAATACATGCAAAAAATAAACACAAATCTTTTATCTCAAGCTATTTTGATGTGAGAGCAAGCCCCATGTGACACTCACTCACTAGCTGCTCTAGATCAAGTTTGCATGCTACCTCGCTAGTATGTCACCCCAGTGGTCATTTATTGGAGGATGTGAGTCACCGCACTTTCTTCTTAATTTAATCATTACAAACTAAAGAGCGCCTTGTTAGTATGGTAGTCTTCACTTCCTAGCCAGTAAGCTTCCCCATGTTGACTTTATTTAAGAAGATGTGAGTCCTCATACTTTGAATTAGCCATCATGTTCTAGGTTGAGTATATTTGAGGTTTAGGATAAGTCCCCAGGCTCCTTTCCTCTTGACTACTTTTGAGTTGATATAAGTCTCCAGTGGCATTCACTCAGTAGTCATTAGGTCGGATAGCACTGTCGAGGCATGGACTATCCCAATAATCAGTTCCATATGGGAGGATGTGAGCCCCGAGCTTTCTTCCTAGGCGATTATTGTTGCAGCACCTTAGGTTGGTTGATGTTCTTATCGCGACTCACCCGGTGAGTACACCACTCTTGCGGATATGAGTCCCTGCTTTCTCCTTGAGTTGGACAGAATACTAATTTATGACTAGCCATGTCATTTTCTCCAGGTGTTGGATTAAGCCCTATCGCCCCATCCCTGTGGCACTCTATTTGGATCAAATCTTTTTTAGACCCCATTTAGACACTTTGGTTACTTTTGGATTGGACATCCCCTTTCCTAGTAGCCACCCTTTGTGGTTGGAAAATTTGTTCATGCGATTTTCCCTATTGTTATATCAGATAGGTCTAGGCGATATAAGTTCTTAGTTTGATCCCTCACAAACTAACAGGGTCCACATAAAATAAAATAAACAAAATTAATTCTTGGATTAGAATTCAAGCCCCAAAGGGCCCCTTCTCCCAAGCGGCATCCTATCTTTAGGCGTGTGTGACTCCTATATTGCGACCACGAGTTGAGATAAATCCCAGGTGGTACTCACATAGTCCTTAGGTCAATTCAATCTATTTTACCAGTAGGTTACCCGACAATCATTCGCTTTGAAAGATATAAGACATGATGCTTTCTAGCATGATTATCAAAACCACAGGCTAGGTCGGGTTTGATTTATTGCAAACATCACCCAGCGGTCTTTTCTAGTGGAAGATGTGAGTCCCGCTTTCTTCCCTTTAATTGATCATTGCAAAGACACTCCTTTGGTGGATAGTTCTCCATCGGCCGAAGCTACTCCTTTGATTCAATAAATGAGATAGGTCTAGGCTTCTATAAGCTCCTTCTTAGTGAGATCCATTGTAAACTAAAAAAATCAATCCAAACAAACAAAACTAAAAAATGTAATCAATCTTGACTATCTTTGAGTTTATCTAAGTCCCTTAGTGGCATTCACTCAATAATCAGCCCTATGTTGGGTTCAATTGTTGCTTTGCCAATGATCACCAAGTGGTCCTTACAGAGGATGTAAGTCTATTACTTATCTTTTTTAGCATTTCTTATAAAAGGCATCTCCTTTGGTTGGCTAGTCTACTTGTGTGGCTTAGTAGACTACCCCTTTGGATTGGTAAATCAGAGTTAGGTCTTAGCCTCCGTGGCTCTTCAGTACAACCCATTGCAAACCAATAGAGTTTCTAAAAATTTAAACCTAACAAAAAATTTGAAACAAATTTAACCATCTTCCCTAATGGAGATTTCTCCCTAGTGAGATTCAAATCAAATCAAACCTCTCATCCCCTTGTGGATGACTTGAACCTACATCCCTAGTGGAAGGTTCACACTCTATCCCTTAGCAGATTTCTTCCCTCTCTCTCTTGTATGGACATAAGTAGAAACATTTACTAAGCTCTGGATTCTTTCTTTTTTGTAGATTATAGATGGTTTCTATTAGTGATTGTGATCTTTTGATGTTGTTGATCGTTTAGGTCAACACCAATACGTACGGTGTTCCTGGTCAGTCACACCACACCTATTGGGTGCCCTTTATTGACCTCATTTTTAGAATGAGCTCTCAACACTTTCATCTTAGGCATAAGACTTCTCTTAGACTTTAACAGTTCCTTAGTCTTAAGACACATCTAGTGATTAGGTGGACACTCCAACCTAACCCTAGAAGACTTAGAAGAGTTAGCCATAGGAATAGGTCATGCCTTAGGGGTGTTAGGAAAATCTCCTATCCTTTAGCTTAAACCATTCCTCACTTTCTTTCTTTCAAGTCAAACTCCTAATCAATTCTATTTGATTTTCTCCAAACTCAAATAAGTTCCATGATTGAGATCCATGATTGAAATCCATGATTGAAACCGATGACCAAAATCAATAAAAAAATTCCTAAGTTTAAATTTCCTAAGTCCTTAACCCTTTCTTATGGACTTAGCCATAATCATGATCTAAACCTACTCAAATCTTTGAGATTTTCACATGATCCATTTATATTCAAATATATAAATGAAATATAAATTCAAACCTATCAAATCAAATTTAAAATTCTAAATCAATTTATGAAAATTTTCTTAAGTCCTTTAATTTTCCATTAAAGGACTTAAATCAACTCAAATCTTGATCAAACCTAGTCAAACTCATGGATTTTCTTAAACTATTTGTATTCTCATTTATATTCTATATAAATGAAATATAAATATAAATCAATCAAATCCAATTCAAATTAAATTTCAAAATAAAATTCTTTAAATCCTTAAATTCCCTTTAATGGATTTAACCAAATCATGACCAAACTCTTTCAAATTCAAAATTTTCTCATGATCAATTTATATTCTCATTTATATTTCATATATAAATGAAATATAAAATCAAACAATCAAAATCAACTCCAAATATCAAACTTAAATCACTCAAAATCAAATCTAAGCCTTTTCAAACCAAAATCTTGAACTTAGCCAAATCAATTCAAATCAAGCAAACCTTGATTTTCTCTCATGGTTCAATCAATACAATATATAAATCTAACCTCAATCAAACAATCAAAACCCAATTCAAAAATCAGACCCAAAATCCCTTCATATTGTTCTTTTGAATATGAAATTTTCAAATGGATCAAAATTCATTTGATCTCAAACCACTTGTAAATGGATTAATATTTCAATCATAAGTTCATATATAAGATCAATCAACTTTAAATCAAGCTTTGACCAAGTCATTTGACCCACTTAGGCTCACTTGACCCAAAGTGACCTAAAGTACCCTTATGAGCCAACTTTTGATCCTAACCAAATTGGACTGAACCAAACTCATATATCCCTCTCATTATAATCAACAATCATCATAGGATGATAAATCAATCAAATTGGGTCAAACCAAGTCAATCCTAAGGGTTGACCAAGTCAACACTTAACCTAAAATGAAACTTAACATAGCCAAAATCCACCATAGGCCAAATTGATTGAAACCATTGATAAGTTCATTCCATCCCAAATCACTTGTGAAACTTGACCAAAGCCAATTATTAGACCCAACCAGCCCAATTGGCCTTGACTCAACATGACCTAAAGGGGCCATGTTGAGCAAAAACTTAACCCAAATTGATTGAAAACAAAGATACTAATCCACTCCATATGACTAGCCAAACCTAAACCTGCCCTTGACCTTACCCAAATAGGTCAAATGAGTTAAATAGGTCAACTCGACCCATTTGACTTAAATGAGTCATATGATCCAAAACCAAATCTAATCCAAATTGAACCAAACCAAAGGCACCAAAATATTTCAAATGGCCATATGAACTTGACCCAACCCTTGGTTAACCCAATTTGACCTATTGGTCAACTTGACTCAAGTTGACTCATTTTGACCTGAATGGGCAACATGAGCCAAACCCCATCAAATGGATTCCAAATCCACATACCAAACATACCTAAATTGAAAAAAATAGCAAAATGATCATTTTACCCCTAGGCTATAGAACAAATTTTGTCCTAGCCCATGGGTATTTTGATCATACCCTCATCACAATCACTTGAGACTTTTCCTAAAAGCTTAAGGGGACTTAGTGATGAGCGGTGCACCCAATCCAATGGGTTTGTGTCAACCCATTTGGCCCATGGACCAAAATCAACCCCATAACATGAAATTCAATTTTCAAACTCCCCCCTAAGCTCAATTTGATGCACATGGGAGTTAACATTCCACTCCTCTGGCCAAACCAACCATGTGCATTGCTCTAATAGCCAAAATAACCCATCTCGTAGTGTCAATTGGATCAAAATGTCAAGCTCATTATGCGTCAATTGCCATGGGAGATATACTCCCCTAATCCCTGAAAATTTTAATTCACTCATACTCATTGGAACTGAAAGTTAGCCACCCTTTCAGGTCTAGAGGATTTGAATTCTTCTTTCTTGATTTTCATAGTGCAAAATAGGGAGATCAATCCAATTAATTTTCTCCACACTTAATCTTCCAATTCCTCTTACACACTTTATCTAGGAGCTAGTCAAGCCCAAGCTTCTCACAGTTCTAGAGGCAAGGAGAGTTCAATTCATCAAAAGCAAAGGTGAAGAGGAGTTGGTCCATAGAGCTCTACACTCAACCTCAAGTGCTCAAAACTTCAGCAAAGCTTCATCTCAACCAGACAAAGCACCTCCAAGGGAATCTAGTGCCGGTGATCACCTCCGGCAAGGTTAGTGATTTTTTGAGCTTAATTCTCATAGGTGTTTATCCTTTGTGAAGTGAATTTTGATCTCATAGGGTCTTAGCCATTGGATTTGATCTCAACCGAGCTCAAATCAGAGCTTAGAAGGTGGACGGATCTCATTCTTCCTAAGCTTTGGCAGGGATGATTCTCAGCCATCCATCCACATTTAGATGGACGGTGAGATTATTCCATGTTTTAAATCCTTTATCCATTTTATAAATGCGGTGTATCCTCAGTCCGATCTTTGATCGACGGTAAGGATAAAATATGTATGCCTTCCACCTTGATTTGATGTTTAAGTGGGTAACTCGCTGACGTGTAAAAGTCGCCATGCGTGTAGTGTGGCGATTAGTAGGATTAGTTTATTAATTAATTTCTAATTAATTCATATCAAAAAAAACTCCTTCAAGAAAAATATAAGGAAAAATGCTATGGATAGATAATTCATCTAGAATATTTTAAAATGTTTTCAATGGATTTTGAATTCCTTTTCTTTGAATTTGGGTTTCTTTGGGAATGTTAATTTAATTATTCCATAATTAAACACAATTAATCTAGGGTTCATTTTAGGGATGACCTGCCTCCCTAATTTTCATGAGATTTATTGAGGCCTTAATTGGGAAAATTGCTAGCTCATTCCCTAATTATCCCCTTCATGTAATTAATGATAATTAAGGTACGATTAGTGGATTTAGCCTTGCATTAAATTTGATTAAGGTCAGATCTAGTGAGTATGGGTTTTATGAAATAATTTTTGGGTATTTCCGTTAAGCTATTCCCGAAAACCCCTTTTTATTTCCTTAATCCCCTCTTAATTAAGGGTTAATTCATTAATTATCCCTTTAAACAATTTTCAAAAATTCTAAAAATGTCCAAATTTTAATTAATCTATCTTGGGTAGATGCTTTGGTGTTTAATAGCCAAAGTCTAATTAAGGAATTAAAACACCTTTCATAAGTATGAAAGGTGTTTTAAAAGTACTTAAGCTAAACCCCTTAGCTTAATTAACTTTTAATTGAGCCAAATTACATTAGGCCTTTTCATTATTAGGTGCATTGCAAATTTAAATACCTTGTGGGTTTTATGTCATCTCATTGGCTCATAATTACTTAGTTAATTTTTCTAAGGTGTTGTAGGTAAGGGTTAATTAAGCCACTTAATTCATAAATAACCTAATCAATGCTTAAAAAATTTAATTATCTAAAATTAAACAAAAATGTAAAACACATGTGGGAATGGGTTAGGAATAGCAAACTCATCTCACCTTATTAAAATTAATTCAAACTTCAAACTAAACAAAAATCATTTTGAAATTCACTTTGATTTATTCTAAATTTTCTTATTCTTTAAGAATGTCTTTAGGATTTAAGTAAAGTGAGTTTGTTTACATGATTACATTGCTTTAGATCTTTCCCAACATGTTAAGTTGTATGCCATGTGATTCATGCATTCATAATTTCATGTTTCAGATTTTAAAAAGAAACTTGTTTACTTTATGTAAAATGTGCATGTGTTGGCTAAAGTAAAATATGAATGGCTATTATCACTATTAAATCCAAAGTATTTTCAAAACCTATAAATGAAACATCAAATCTGAAAGTGTGCTATTATTATACTTTAATTATAAGCTTGCATGTGATAGATTATAAAGTCATGTGTAGTGTAGCCTTTCCTTCCTTTCTTATGTTAGCATAGTTTTGAATATGGGTTGGTAAGATGTAGGGTTCATTTGAAAAGAGCCCAAAACTTACTTAATTCCATATCTTATTCATTCCTATGCCATCATCTAAGAAGGATTTCTGATGCTTGCATGAATAAATTGCATAAAAAAAAATAAAACTATTAAACAACTTTTTGCATATCCTTCTCCATTTCATTTCTTTTACATGCAAGTTAGTACTTAAGGAAAGTGGTATATTAGTTTGGACAACCCTGAGGTTGTGAGGTTTTAAGTAGCCCTAAGTAGGTCTTGTACCTTACACCTCTGTTAACAATGCTATACTCACTTATGCCTTTCTTACTTTCATGCATGTATGTGAAATTTTGGATAAGGAAAACCTTTTCTACTTAAGAAAAATCATGCATATTCAACTTCTAAATTTTCTTAAATGGATTACTTATGCATCATAAAGTGTGTTAACTATTCTCATTTGCATGTATAGATATGCTTAGGGTCCATCCATATGCATGTTATATATGTTGAGAAAAGAAATGAAGTGTGTGTTATGTGAATTTTGATTCATTTTATTTAATCTTAAAATGCCTTTCTTTTGAATAGGTTTGTTTAGAGTTGTCTAAACTTAGATTGATTATAAGATGTAATCAAAATATTCACCTAAATGAAATTAAAATGTGAACTTACTTTAGAAATTACTTAAGGATTAGGGAAGGAAAGAGAAGTTCCTTCTCTTTCCCTCTCTTTATAACTTAGTAATTAATTGTAGGTTTCACTTAAACTAAATTAAAACATGAAATAAAATAACCCAAAACTTAAACAACTTAAATGAAACCCTCCTCTAAGTTGAACATGTCCTTCACACTTAGAAAATTTGAACCTAAAGTCTAAGCTAAGCATACCTAAACCTTCAAAACACACATTTGCTAAGTCACCACTTCTAGCTTTAGGTTAGGTCGGTGCATGGCTTGATGTTATGTTTTATGTTATGATGAATATTTTAGACTAGATGTTAGGGTGTATGCTTGTAGAATAAATGATAGGACGTGCTTAGTTTAACTATTCTTTTTTACAGGTGGTTGTGCTAAAGGGGCCATATCATAAATAAAAATATAAATACTTCTTCTTGTAGGTGCTTATACCCCTTAGCATAATCCATAGGCCAGGTGGACTTAGCCACTCATGTGTGGGGTGATAAGTCCAATATACATGCTTGGAATTTGTGCGGTGTGATTTGACTAACCTTAGTTTTGCAGGTGTTAGTTAGATTTATGTTTTTCCTTTTCATGTAAAAATTTGTATAAGTAGGTTTTGGAATGATTTGCTATAGGGATTAGGATGAGCATTAGTCATAAGATCCCACCTTATATACCATGTGAAGCCTTGGAGTATCCACCTTCCTATCATCCAAAGGAGGAACAAAAGAAGAAGAAAGAAAAGAAAAGAAGAAAGAAGAAAAAAGAAAGAAAAATAAAGCTTGAAGACCCCCATAACAAAAAATTCCTTTGCTTAAAATTGTAATTTGATTCATTTGTAATTTGGTTTGTTTAAGGGTAGAGCTCGGCTACCTACGTTAGATATTTTTGAGTTTGTGCGGTGGTGCCCGACCACAATGGCCATTTATTCTTTTTGTGATTAGCTTTATAAATTGTTTGATGATTTGTATAGCTTTTTGCATTAAGTATCATGCTTTTCTTAATTTCTTCCTTGCTTTATGTATGGCCTAGATATGGATTAGACTCTTTAGCGAAAAATAAATCTTATTCAATTTAACAATTCAAATTTAAATTAAATAACCCATAACCTCACTTAAAGCTTAGTATTAAAATCAAGATAAAAGAATTAGCAATCCCTTAGCTGGATGAGCATTTTTTTTATAATAGCATGCATAAATGCATCTTATTTCACTCTTGATTGGAGGGCTTCTGAGAACCCTTGACCTTTGAGTCGTGTGGTGGAAACTCCTCCTAAACTTCACGATTTTGACTAATAATCTGATTTCTCATGCATTAGTCATAGAAAAATCCTATTAGCCTGAGTCAAAATGATTATCCAAAAATGGAAATAAAAATGAAATTTGAATTGCATTAGATTTAGGTTATTTGAAGCATGTCCCTTTACATGATCTAATCTCTTTAGGGAGTGAGTTTAAGGACTTAGTCTCTTTCTAAATAAAAATAGCCTAGTTATCTTCCATAAGCATAAAGACTTCCCTACGTGTATTTAAAATTGTAAGAGGAGTTAGTTGGCGGCCACCCCCAGGCAGTTGTAAGTCCAAGCTATCGGGAGGTTTGTCCTCTCATGTGGAGGCAAACCAATTACCCATTTTTTTCTTAGATTTAGGTTGTGCTTCCGGCCCTCACCGAAGCTCCCTACATTTAGATTTTGAGGTTGCTTCTCCCCTTTGTTTGCCATAAGCATAATTCCTCACCTCTTAAGCATTTTTTTAATCTTGTGTTAAAGAATCTTAAGTCCTAAAATTCTTATTAAAAATACAACTCAAATAAACTAAATTAATTTCTAAAATGTAAGCCCCAATTTTAGGATAGTTTGAGATGCTCGCTAGGTTTCCTTGCATCGTGAGCATCTCCCACTTATTCTCATTTTGGCTTCGATAATAACTCCTTCTTTTGATCAATCCCATTTGATCTTCAAAAATAATAAACTAATCGATTGATAGTCCTTCCCTATTGAAATCTTTAAAGACAATGATCATTTACCTTAATTGAGAGTTTTCCTAAGGGATCCCATCCCTTAAGATGCAATTAGCTGTGGGGGGCTTGCCACTATAGGAAACTTAATGAACCCAATTTAAAATAAACCCTTCTTTACTTTTCCATGTAAAGTAGGGAAAGAATCTATGGTACATATGCAGAACCATAGTCCTTAGGAGTCCTTATTGAGGTGATTGGTTCCATTAAAGGGTAGTGACTTCTGTCTTTCGAGATCATACAATATACCTTGATGACGTACCTGATCACCTAAATAAGTACATCTGTGGATCTGCGTGGTATCTTACTAAGATGAATTTCTATAAGGTCTCTTCTTTCTTTTCTCCACCGATTTGAAAGGCGACTCTCTATAAGAGTTTTATTAACCAAAAATAAAATAAATGATTGATCCGAGTTCAAATGAACTCCAATCAAGTACTTAAAGTATAATAAAAAGCTTTTAAGCATTAAATAAATGGTCAAATGATTTCTGAATTTGGCATGTTTATAGTCAAATCAATTAACTCAACAAGAAAAATCCAATTAGCTTAAAATTACTCAATATTGAGATTATTAAATCATTTAAATATAAAAAGAATGGTCTACGATCAAAGAAATCAATGTGAACCATTTGATAAAGTATTTTAAAACTTTAGCTAAATTTTTTTGAATTGCCACTCCCTGAACATTAAAAATAGAACCTCATACTTCAACATGGAGAATTTAAAATCTGAAAGCTAAATCTAAAATTGTGAGAGTTAACTCTAAACTAGTGAGAAGAGCTTGAAGTCAATGACTACAAGCAATCACGATCAACCACCATTAGTGATTGACATGTTGACATCCATGTATGTCACATCAATTGAGTTAAGCTTGCAAGACAAAGTCGATGGACTTTGGGTGCAATTGTGCATAAATTGGAGCTGAAATACACTCGACTTTGCTGAAACTAGTCAAAAGGATCTTTGATCGACTAACGAACTTTGCCATCACATTCAGAATGTTGAAATTAATTCGAATATATATATAGCATAATTCAACGATTAACTGATCAAGAAGAAGAGTCACCGATGCACTGACAAGCATATTGAAGTCGAGAAGCTACAACATTGCTCAAACGACCTTCGTTCATGAAATTGATTACACTATTAGTGTAAAAATATCGAAAGATATCAAATTAGATTGTCTGTGCTCAATTTGGACAAGTCAGTGAGAATGTCAAGTGATCGGATGTGATGACGCATGATTCTGAACTGAAATTGATCTGATTCGACGTCAACTTGAACCAAATAGCCTCTAGTTGTGAAAGGGACTGAGCCGTTCTATCTGGAATATTAGAATAACCTAAGATTGATATATATATATATATATATATATATATATATATATATATATATATATATATATATATATATATATATATATCTACATGATTATGTCATCATAAAGATCCAAATTAGTGTTGATTTAATCACTTAATTGAAAAGAGCCCTTTATAAATACCCCTATTACCCAACCCTAATCCACACAACACACCTATTCATAACCCTAATACCATTTCCTTGAACACTGTAGCTTCCTTCTGTTCCTTCCTCCCAGCCGTGTGAGCTAAGCATGCAGTTCGACCATCCTCCCTCTCTCTCACGATATCGAGCCACACGCACTAGTCAAACGGATCCCCCCGTTTTGTTTCTTCCTCCCACCCACGAGAGCTAAGCATGCGGTTAGTCCATCCATCCCAAGCCGATGTCGAATGGGCTAAACTCTCGCTCATTTCATCCAACCGAAGTGACGCTCCTCCTTGTTGGTAACAACCCTAGTCGAAGCCGCTTCATCTCATTTATTCCATATCGAGCCTCCTCTCATCTCTTTGTTCTGTCTTTGCTTGAGGCACAGTCCCCTCCTCCTTGAGTATGAAGGAGCTCTTCTGTTCTACCATCAAGCCGACCATCTATCTCTTTCTTCCCTTACTACTTCAGGCGAAAACCCTCCTCTCAACATTTCAAGCTCCCTTAACTTGATTTCAACCAAAGAAGTATGTGATAGTGAATCTAAATGGCCGTAGGATTTTATATTGCTATCTCCATGTTGTGTGATTCAAATTTGTTATGTTTCATTGTTGAATGTCTATTCCATTTGGTGAAATTGGAAGAAAGTAATGGAACTTTGTTGTTTGGCATAAGGTGAATGATAAGGTTTGGATTTGTTGGGAGTATGTGGTTGTCACTATTGTTTGGCAAGTTCTGCGTGAAAAGTGTTAGGATTATGTGTATTCCAATTCGTGCTTTGCTTTTAAATTATTGCGATTTTTTAAGAGGAGTGATAGCTTCTTGATGTTTGGATTGAGGGTAAAATGGAGGTTAAATCAATTGAGGGGTTGTGATTCTCATTACTATTTGATGGGTTTCAAAAAAAAAGAGAGAAAATGAGTGAGGTGATGATAGAATCCGTAGCATGGTGGAACAATCACACTTAAATTCTAATCATTTCTCCTTCATGCATATATGTAAAGATAAAATAGTAACGAATGCCAAAAGCCCTAAGTACCTGCTCATTGTTCTAGCATAGCAGGAAAATTTACTAGACCTAAGTACTCGTGCATGTTGCTTCATCATGTCAAAGAAATCAGGATACTTTTTATACATGTTTGAAGGCCTATGTGACTCTTTCATAAGAGCGGTAGGTGTAAGAAAATCACTCGGCCATGGTGTCGCAAAACACCTACCATGCATGCTTTCTTAAGCATGATGGGAATACCTCAAGATCTCGATTTCACATAGTGACAGGAGGCTACCATTTCATTTCAAACATATGTTTCACTAGTATATTAAATTTATGTACTTACTATTCAATAATATAATTGTAAATATTTGCTGATATAAGTACTTATGCATTTGAGCAATACGTAAGTCAAGAAAATCAGGATGATTTTCATACAGGTTTGAAGGTCTATGTGATGCTTTTCATAAGCGTGGTAGGTGCAAGAAAATCACTCAACCATGGTGTCGTAAGACACCTACCATGCATGCTTTTCATAAGAGTGGTATGAAGGCCTTAGTACTCCCGATCTAGCCCCCTACACAGGGATGACGCCGGGAGGCTATCGAATTTTATTTCAAAAATAGATATTGAAGGCCTTTGCACGCTTTCTTAAGCTTGGTGGGTTTAGAAGACTCTTTAAGCCACTGTGTCATAAGAAACTGACTATGCATGCTTTCTTAAGCATGGTAGGAAGGCTCTAGCACTCCTTAAGTAGCCCCATGTGTGGGGATGATGGCGAGAGGCTACCAAAATTTCATCAAAATAGAGATTAATAATTAATAAAAATTAAATAGTCAAGGGATAATATTTGAATCATAAATGAGTAATAAGATCAAGAATTAAACTAAATACATTGACTATGTTGTTGAGACAAAATTAAGCTTACAATTATCTAACTGACAATAGTCTAGAACAAGTTAAATGTTAATCTAATGCAAATAAATGAATATTAATTTAAATAATTGAACAGGAGTTGAAACACTTAATACCGATTTGCATCGCATAAGCAACGTATAAGCAATGGTATAAATTAAACTCTTGCATATATTATAAAGTATGATTAAAACCTAAATTTAATACCTCAAAAGTGTGCAAACATTCTTAAATACACCTGCATGGTCCTTGATACTATACTAAATGCCTATATTTAATGTCTGGGGATGTTGCGTGGGTTGATTCCCAGTTAGGTCTACGGACCGGGTCTGGGTTAACAAAATCTAAAAATCTAATAATAATATCATAAGAATGCTAACTTATTAAAATATCTGAGAAGCTGATTCTATGACATGACAGTAGATCTGATCCTCTAGTATTAAATTAATAGAGTCGATAGGATCTGAAACAGTGAAATAATAAACTACCATGATAATGGTTGTGTTGAATGAAGATTTCAATCAAAGGGGATATTTTTATCAAAATGTGATTGTTATTTCAAATCAAATTAAAATAAGTTAAATATCAATCCAAATGAGAATTCTGATGAATTATTAAGCTCAAAATGACTAAATAAAAATCATCAAGTTAAAAGACTTAAAGCAAAATTCAATTAATCCACCTTCCGTAATTATTTATCAGAGGTGACAAATTAAGAAAACTCTAACTCACAAAAGAGCCAATGTTAAGTCAAGTGTATTTCTATATTCACTCTCAATCAATATCATACTAGTAAGGAAGTGGTCCGTGTCCTCTATATGATTTGGCCAATAAGCTCCATATATGATGCAGTTATGACCAGAGTCCTCTGATCGGGTGGCTGCCGTTAAATGACAACATTATATTACGTTCACAATTATAGCCTATATGTTTTCCAACGGCTCTACCCTTTGAGATGTGAATTATATGATGCACCTGATAGGGCAAAAACCCTCTATCAGCTAAGGTAGACTTAAACTTGTCTCCTAAGACAAACACCATGTCTAAGGTTCCCTCAACGACACAACCATGGTCACGAGCAAGGATCCTTTGTCGTCAATACCACCTCCTTTGAAAACCATGAGATCTTGATCGGGCTTATCATCATTCCCCCAAGCATCCGCTTTAAGTAAATAATGATGAATTTTATAAATGTAAATTTCAAAAATCAACATGTTGCTACTATACACTATGCATTTAGCAATCTAGCGACTACCCTTAATCAAAAGTTTTCTCTCAGCATTGAGAGGGATAATTAACTATAGTGCTTGCGCCTATAGGAAACTTGGAACCAGATCTAAAGCCCTCACAATATGAGGATAAAATCTCTGAGTAGTGTCTTATCTACTATTTCATCTGCCTTCTGAAAATTACACCGACACTTAAATTATACTCTCTTAATCGAGAGGTTGGTGGAAAATTTTCGGAGCCCACATGCCATAGCTCAACTACTATCATACAATTATTATGGCCTAAGAACTATCTATAAGTAGTTATTACCTAATCATTATAACTCAGTTGATGTTGTCATCCATTAACCCCTACTGTAATAATAGAAGGATGAGCAAGTATTCATAACTTTCTAACTCCAACTTCTCAAATTTGGGAAAAAAGTGAAATTATATAACTTCAATTATAAAATACATTATTTTAACTGAATGATTCCTCATGATTTTTTTCTTTTCTAGATTTTCACATAAAATTCTTGCTATCTCTTATCACTTCTATTTGTATGTACTTGATATTTATAATGATCTAAGATTTAATATATTGAAAATCATTTAACATACAATAATCTTGGATTTAATTTATTTTATACATTCCTTTCACTATAGAAAATTTTGATTTTTGTGATCAAATTTGTGTTTGGATGTCATGGCTAGTTGCAAATATTTAATAAATCGTGAACTTAGTGTCAAAATTCACTTCCTAATATACTTCTTTTGAAAATTTATCCCCCATTAAAAAATACAATGCATTAATGAAATAAATTCTACATGATATAAAATTTAATAAGAATAAATATTTTTAATTATATCCTTTCTTAATGTTATTTAGTGCACATAATTATCCATAAATATGATATAAATGTGGGAATATTTCTCTTTTAGCAAATTTGAATGTCGTAGAATTAAACTTTTATATTTTTTATTAAAATATAAGTCATTTGATTATGATAATAAATCAAATAATCATAATTAATTATGTTCATAACGTAAATTAATGTGAGCTCCAAAAATTCACCACTGACCTCTCGAAAAATGAAAAGAGTAATTTAAAGTGTTGGTGAAATTTTCAGAAGGCAGATAGAATAGTAGATAAGACACTATCCAGAGATTTTGCCCTCATTTTGTGAGGACTTTAGATCTAGTTTCATGTTTCCTATAGGCGCAAGCACCTATAGTTAATTACCCCTCTCAATGCTAAGAGAGAACTTTCAATTAAGGCTAGTTGTTAAGTCGCTAAATGCGTAGTGTATAGTAGCAGCATGTGGAGTTTAAAATTTAGGATTTATGAATTTGTGAAATTCATCATCATTAGCTTAAAGAAGATGGTTGGGGCATGCTTGATCTAGATCTCATGGTTCAGTCATCCCGGGCTATCGCGGTCTCTAGTCTACTTAGTCAAAGGAGGTAATCGACCCAACCTGACTGAAAGATCTTTATCAGCAACACATGGGTTACATCATCCAAGAAATCCTTGTAGACCCAGAGTGGTGTTTATCTAAGGAGACATGCTTAAGTCTACCTTAGCTAATAGAGGGCTTTTTTTCCTATCAAGTATATCATATGATTCACAACTTAAAGGGCATAACCATTGGGGAGCATGCGAGCTATAGCCGTGATTATAATATAGTGGAGCCTACTAGTCAAGCCACCTGATCAGAGGACTCAGATCATAACTGCATCATATATGGGGCTTACTAGACAAACCACGCAGACAGATATAGAGCATAATGGTCAAACCATGTAGATAAATGACACAGGCCACATCTTTATTAGCATGAGATTGATTGAGAGTGAACATAATATAACACTTGATTTAACATTGGCTCCTTTCTGAGCTAAAGTTTTCTTAATTTGTCACCTCTGACGAACAATTATGGAAGGTGGATAGATTGAGTTTTTCTTTAAGTTTTTAATTATTGAATTTTATTTAAGCAATTTTTAGATTGATACTTGATTTGAGTTAATTTTATTTGAAATTAGAATCAAATTTTGACGAAGTATCCCCTCCAGTTGAAATCACCATTCAACACAGCCATCATCAGGATACTTAATTGATTGAATCAAATATATTTGAGAACTTTAAATCCTGTCAACTCAGTTTAGCTCCTAACAGATGATCAAATCTACTGTCACATGATATAATTAGCTTCTCAAATATTTTAAAAAGTTGATATTCTTATAATAATTGGATTTTTAGATTTTTGTTAACCCGGACTCGGTCCTAAAACCAAACCGAGAAGCAACCTGTGCAGCATCCTCAAACACTTGAATCTAAATATTCAACATTGTGTCGGGGCTCATTCGAGTATTTTTAAGAATGCTTGCATAATTTTAAGGTTTTGAATTTGAGTTTTAATCCTACTTCATAATATGTGCAAAAATTTAATTGAAGCCTTAATTAATGCCATATGTTCGCTTGTATGATGTTTTGTGAATCTGGTGGCATATTACTTTATATTTTTGATTCCAAAATATTGCAACTTCATTTATATTTAATTTGATAGCAAAAATAAAATGGTCATTTAGCTTATGCACATCGATAGGATTTTGCATCTTTGATAATCATCATATTCAACTTTAATTCTCACCCATAGACAAGCTATTATACCTCTTTCGACTTAGCATATTAAAGATAAGCTTTATTACTGAAGTTATACTTGAATTGCATTTGCTTTTCGAAGCTAGATTTCAAACTTATTGCAAACCTTATATGATCTGATCATTTGTTCAACTGAATTTCCCCTCAGATTACTTGAAGTAAAATATTGCAAGGATCATGTTCAAATTCATTAGTAAGTTATCAAATTCTTTGTAGATTTTTGTTCAAATTTCTTCAACTCCTCTCAACTCATGCAATTGGTGTCAAGCATCAAACGTCAAACATTTGTTTATTAGGAACACTTTCTTATGTCGATCGACATACTTTTTTGTTCACCACAAGTTTTCATTTGTGCTCCCTAAAGAACCTTCAAATGTGATATAAATTTTATTTTGAAGCTTTCTTCATATTATTTTTATCCATTCAATATGCTGCATAACTATTTATGTGTTTTGGAAGACATTTAATCCCATTGCAAATTCTATTCAAATCATATCAACCCATTTAATATGATTGTGCCACTTTGAAAGTTTACAATACCATCTTTATATTTCTCTTGCTTACAAGCAAGTTTGTTTCCATTTCAACACTGATCACGAGTTACTCAATTCAGTGTTCAATACAAATTATAATAAGATTTGATTATTCAATTAAAAGTTAGTCTTATATTTTTGAGGTCATCAAATGATGCTTATTTTGTTTTTTGTAAATTGAAGTGCTTAGGGATTTCCTTTCATATGTTTGATTTTGAAGTACTTTAAAGAGGAGGAGGGCTCAAAATTTGGGTAAGCTTCCAATTTGCTAAATTTTTTATAAGCCTCTTTTTTGTGTTTGTTTAATGCTCATATTCACATTATTTTTCATCATATTTTTTTATTTGATTCTTTTAATTTCAATTTAACTTTAGATTTCTTCATTTAGTATTTTTACGCCAGTTTTTTTATTCCTTTTTTTTTTAAGTCCAAATATTTGACAAAATTTTAATAAAGATTTCAACAAGATCGTCAGTCGTCCCACATAAGTGATCAACTTGTTCAGACGCTCTAAAGCATCAATGAAAGTCTTGTGACACCACATCCATCTCTTCGCACCCGCTATGTCTTATTGGGCATTAGCAGGGTCTTGAAACCTGCAAGTAGCAAACATATATAATTTTCACATATTTAAGCCTCCTTTTTTTTTCTAAGTCCCAGATTTTGACGAAATTTCGACAACATTTCAACATAACAGGTGCAACATCTAACAATTCTTTTCGCTAACTTGATTCTATGAGTGAATGGCTGTCTGGCTTCACAACCGCTTCATCACTATGCCCTATTGGGCATTAGCGGTATCTTGACACTTGTGAAAAGAGAGAAGCATATATACAAATAATTTTCATACACATCCAAATCTATTTTGTTGCACATTTGTAATGATCAGCAAAAAAATTAAGGGATTAATTGTTTTTTTGGCAACCAAACAAGAAGTGAAGAGGATGAGCAACTGTTGACCAAAACTGATCTGCTCTATTGAGCCGGCATAACTCACAATTGAAGGAAGAAGGGATTTCAAGCATGATACCATCAAAAGATTTCTCTGGTATAAGGACACAACCAATATGTTGCCAAACATGGCATTGTGAATCCTCACACTGAATCATTAATTCAGTGTTCAAAGAACCCCCTCAAAGGCAACGAACGTGCATGTCCAAGTGACTGGTGTCTTCCCTTTCCACCGGTGGATTTGCAGTTCTTACATCTGACATAGAATGGTTTTTTTTTTATCCCAAATCATTTACCAATGGAACTTCTAAAGCTTTGGCCAACTGACGGGCAAATAGAATGAACGAATTGTAAGCAATTTGCAAATCCTGTGTGGATAAGTTGGATGCAGTTTGAGCAGCAGCTTGATACTTGTGTATAGCTGCCCCAAATTGACTAACCTGCTCTATTATTGTTCTTCTAGGTATAAGCTTCTCATGTCGTCTAACACAGAATTCCCAAGAAGCTGTAACTACATCCTCTACTTTAAGTTCACCGATTTGATCGGAGAATTGAACAATATTTGTCACCCTTGGATCATTGTCTCTTAGGTAGATCTCTTGGAAAATCTTGAAAGAGTTAACCCCTACAAATGTTTACTGATTGGGGGATGCCATTCCTGGCTTTGTAGTGAACATGAGCTTCCAAAAACCTTCAATCAAATTGAAGTTTGTAGGATCAGGTAAGCCCTTTGGATTCTCTAGTGTTTATACAGCACGTTCTACTTCCTTCAACCACTGAGCAGAGGCAGAACGATTGGAAGGCTCTGTTGGGGAATCTGAGCATGTAGGATGTCGAGTCAACGGAGTGAAGACGACGGTGGGCTTCGTTCGATGGAGTGCGAGGGATCCGGAGTAGAGGGAGCCAGTGCCAACGAGAAAGGGCGGATTACGCGATCCCAGATCTCCTTCTACAGATCGGGCTTGATGAGATAGCCGCGGTCGAAGGGTCGATGGAGGGAAATGGAATGCAAAAAAGGTGAGTTTTCGGGTGAGGTGCGTAGTGAGACAGCAGCCATGTTGGGACTGAAGCCATGAGAATCGAGGAATAGATCGAGGGGAACCTTCGGTTTCTTGGCTTGAAGGAAGATCAACGCGAAGACGGAGCCGTTGCTTGCGGTCTTTTCTGTCTAGAGGATCGCGGGGGAGCGGGAGTGGTTTCTCGGCTGGCTTGCGGTTTCTCAACCGAACCAAGAGAGGGAGGGAAGATCATGCGAGCCTTTCGATTGCTTGCGGAGGATCGGGAGTAGTTCTTCGGCTATGAGGGAATGATTGAAGGATTCAAACGGCGGGAACTTGCAGGTTTGTGGGAGATTGAACAAACAAGATCGCATGGGAGAGAGGTGAGGTCGAGCGAGGGGAGGTTGCGTGCGTTTGAAACCAAGCGCTTGGCTTGGAGCTCGAGCGGGCTCATGCCAAAGAGTGAGAGTTCAGGTGAGTGGGGGCCTAGGGGAACGGGTATTGAGGTGGGTCGGTTAGAGCTATTATATGGAAAAAGGTTTTTTTTTTTTAAATCAATTTTCTAAATATGTAATCCATCTTAATATGAATTTGACGCAGACCTCAATATAAGGTTAATATATATGTTGATTCAAGATTATTCTGATGTTCCGAACGCAATGGCATAGTCCGTTTCGCGATCAGAGGTTGTTTGGTTCAAATCAACGTCAAATTGGATCAAATTTGGCTCAAAATGTGCATTATTGCTTTCGACCGCTCGACATTCGCATAGACTTATCTGAATCAATTACAGACAATCTCATTTGATAGATTTCAATGTTTTAAAGCTAATGGTGCAATCAATTTTATGAACGGAGGTCATTTGGACATCGTCACAACTTTTCGATTCTAATATATGCGTTGGCACATTGATGGCTTGATCGTCTGCTCGATTGATCATTAAATTGTGCAATGTTTATATTATGACCAATTTCGATAATCTGAACATAATGGCTAAGCCGTTCGATCAAGTCATTTGGGCTAATTTTTAATGCTAACGCATCTCTCAATCTCGAGCATTATCGCATTACTTCTAATCATTTGACATTTGCATAGATTCATCTGAATCGAGTGCGGACTATCTCATTTGATAAGTTACTACATTTTGAAACTAACAACGTGATCAATTTCATAAACGGAGGTCGTTCAAGCATCCTACAACCTGTCAACTCCGATATACGCATTGGCACATTGACAGTTTGAACTCTTGAGCGGTCGATTGTCAGATAGTGCAATATCTATATTCTAACCGATTTCAACGTTTTGAACACGATAGCAAAGTCCGTTCATCGATCGGAGGTCATTTCAACTGATTTCGGCGATGTTTGGCGCATCTCAGCTCCGATTTGTGAGCCGTTATATCAAAAGTCCGTCGAATTTGAATTTTGAGCTCGACCCGACTGATGTATCACACTTGGAGGTCAACAATTAGAACTTCAAATATTTATCTATATTGTGCATCTTGCAATAGTATCTATATAAAAAAATTTACAATTAACTTGACAATATTAAAAGAAGATAAGAATTAAAAAGGTATCCTATAGACTCCAATGGCTGTGTTTAACTCTTGCCCATATTATTATGATACTGAAATAGAAAAGTGCAGTTAAATCCGACCATCGAAAGTGTAATGAATGATTGGATTTGATTACTGTACTTTAACAAAGTAATTCGCTGCATATACAAACGCAATCATCAAATGAAAATTTATTCTAATGCAAATGGATCATTTTTGTTATAATTATTCTTAATTTCGTAAGCCAAAAAACAAGAAAAATTTAATCGTTATAATTTTCTTAATTTAAATTTTTGTTAACATGTTTTTATTATTAGTTTCAAGTGGTAATATTAATGACACATATTGTGTCTTACTGATGCTAATTATATTAAGTAAACAATAAAATCCTAATCAATCTGACTTCTGTAATTTGAAATTTTGTTAAATTTTTTTATATTTTTAGTTTCAAAGTGCGAATAATAACACATGCTTTTTCTTACTCGTTTTTATCATTGTGAGTAAACAATGAAATTCTACTCATTCTGGAATTATTAATTTTATTTTTTTAATATGTTCTACATTATTTATTTATTTATTGATATGACACTGAAAATTCTACTTAGACTAATCTTGATGTCAAGTTGATCCTCAATAAACTAATGAGATCAAGCACTTAAAATATCATTTGAAACTTTGGGATATTAGTTAAATCCATAAATAACTCTTAAACATGGAGTGTTTATAGTCAAATCAAGCATTTTGACGAGCCGGCTCTAACAAGCCCAAGATCTCATAATTCCGACTTCATTTGAGCATTCAAATACTTAAAATACATCAAATGATCAAAGGAATTATTCTAAGCCGCCCGATGAAGTGGAGTGGTTCGGATTTTGCATGTATTTACAGAAACACTCATCATCCAATCTATAAATAGCGTCTCATTCCTTATATGAGGGGACCCAAGCAAGAGAGAGGAGAGAGCTCTAAAGCTTGAAAATTCTCCAAGCACAATCCTGCCACCACTCGATGGTCGTCAACCACCGCCGCTGCCGCCGCCACGATCCTCGCCGCCAATCTCTGCTCTCATCATGACGACTTCATCGTCGATGTCCCTCGCTGTTCACCATCATCTGCTACCACTAGCAACTATTACCACCTGAACGTGATTACATAGTTGTTGTTCCTTCTCATATGCAATCCTGTAATCCCGTTATCGGGAAGATTTTGTACTCAAAATACATAGTGGAAGATTTTATTGCTAGCTGGATTTTTTCTCTTTCGAGATTTTTCACATAAAACTTCTGGAGTTTTCTTGTTCACTCTTTAAATACCTATGTGTATGTGCTGGATTTCACAACAAAGCTGAGGCGTAAACTTTCACTCTACCACAACTGGTTTTCTACCATGCAATAGTTTGGCGCCATCTGTGAGAAAAGAACCCCTCAATCACAATACCTGTGAACACCCTCGTTATGGCCAATAAGCGCAACACTCATAACAACGGAGCCTCCTGCTCCAACTTCCGTCACTCTCGAAACCAATCCTTGAACCAAGGATGCCGCTTCACTCCTCGATAGGTGACCTATCATTGAAGGCGCGATGTGAATCTCTTTAGAAGATCGTGTCCGCCGAATGGAAGGGTCTCAAATTGAGATGATCTGACTTTTGCGAGGAACACAACAGTCACTACCATGGCAAACACATCTCCCCCAAGATCGACCGTTAGTCGTGGGAGGTCAAAATGCTAATCTCGACACGTTCTCGCACTGTGATTGATCTCGACACTCTACTCATCATCCATCACATGCCAACCACGCTAATCCACTATTGGTAGCTTGACACATTCTCATCCTGGACCCCTCATGTTATAATGCGAATTATGACACTTAATGCAAGACAATTTCACCTTCAAGACAGAAATCATCTTTCCCCTCACCGTGGCTATGAGGAATCATCACCTTTAGCTGAAACTATTCTTCAACATCCTATTCCCTTGGGCTTCAAGCTTCCGAGGATTGATTCCTATGATGGGCGATCACCCATGAACATATCGACCATTACAGACCATCATGCATATCCAATGCTCACACCGCTTTGCTTTCTACCCCTGGGGACAAGCTCACACTTGGTTCTGCTCCCTTCCAAGAGAATCCATCTCTACCTTTAACGAACTCACCAAGATTTTTGTAGAACAGTTCATTGCAAACCGGAGGATCATTAAATATTTCTCCCATCTCTCCAGCATTCATCAAAATGAGGGCGAATCACTTAAGGAATACTTCTAGAGGTTCTCCTTAGAAGCTCGCCAAATACAGTGTAGACCAACCGAGAGAGTTGAGGGTTCCGGCCCGTAGCCTTTTACTCACTAATGCGAGATACGATCCGCTCATATGCTGACTTAATTCATCGTGTGGAAGCACAAATCTTTGTCAATAAAGCTATTAATGCCCATTGCAAATAATTTGAACAATCTACAGGAAAACGTAAGAGCACCCCAGGGAATACCAACCCATCAAAAGAAGTAATAAGGCAACCGTGATCTCCCTCCACGGCCCCCATATTAACGACGTGAACCACGACCAGAAAAGGAATACACGCTGCTGAACACGTCTCGTGTCAACCTCCTGATGGTTATTCAAGATGAAGAAAATATAAAGTGGCTACATCCACTGAAACCAAATTCAGGAAATCAGGAGCAATATTGTCACTTCCATCGAAGTCATGGACATACTACTAAGGCATGTAAACAACTCAAGGAAGAAATTGAGAGGCTCATTCAACAAGGATATCTACGTCAATTTATGAAGAATCAATCGAATCAAACAAACATACCTCCAACTAGGGGGCAACCAGGACAATCATCACAGAAATAACAAAATAATCATCAAACAGTTGGGAAAATTGAAACAATCGTAGGAGGACCAATACTATCTAATCAAGTTCTCATTACCACCTCAAGAGCCGAAAAGAAGTCTCAGATTGATCATTCCATCACTTTTAATGACTCGGACTTAGAAGGAGTCCATGTTCCTCATCAAGATCAACTTGTCATCAGCGCAGGGATCGGTGACCCATGCTATAATGTTAAGAGAATTTTGATTAACAATGGAAGTTCTATTGATGTCTTATTTTACTCACATTTCTTAGCAAGACGTTGGAGGAAAAGCTCCAATCCACAGGACCATTATATGGGATAAGCACCGGAAGTAGAGGGGACAATCACCCTTCCTATTGTCCTTGGTGAATTTCCTCGACAAGTGACTCATCTAATTCAATTCATGGTGGTCAAGTCATATTTAGCATATAATGCTATCTTTGGAAGGCCCCTCCAATCAATTTTCAGTGCAGTCACTTCAGTCTCTCATCTTAAGATAAAATTTACAACCCCCATTGGAGTTGGGGTGGTATGTGGAAATCAAAAGATAGCGCAATCATGCTACCTCGGACAAGCACAACCACGCCCTTCTGTGACCTTCAAAGATTTTAAGATTTTAGATGAAGAAGTACTAAAGCTTCCTGAAGAATTGCTCTCTGTTGCATTATCGATGATCAACCACAAGGTTGCAAGTTGGATCTCTACTCTAAGAACAAAGGGAAAATACATAGACTTCTTATAAATCAAGACATCTTCGGAGTCCGACGGACATGCCGGGACCTAATGTGATCATGCACTCCCTCAAGATCGATCCGACATTCAAACCGATCATCCAGAAGAAGCAAAGTTTTGCACCTGATCGCCTCCATGCTATTGAACAAGAAGTTAACAAGCTCCTAGAGGTAAAATTTGTACGAGAGGTACATTACCCTACATGGCTAGCAAATGTTATCATGGTTAAGAAAATAAATAGAACATGGAGAATGTGTATTGATTACACTGACCTTAACAAGGCTTGCCGAAAGATAATTTTTCTCTTCCTCGAATTGATCAATTGGTTGATGCTACATCTGGATATCAAATGCTCAATTTTTTGGATGCTTACTCTAGTTATAACCAAATAAAAATGGACTCAACAGATGAAGAAGCTACAACATTTCAAACATATAAAGGTTTATACTGTTACCAAGTTATATCGTTTGGATTAAAAAATGCTGGTGCTACCTATCAACAACTTATGAATAAGGTTTTTAAAGACCTATTAGGCCCCACAATAGAAGTATATGTGGATGACATATTAGTGAAAAGCTTGGAAGAATCACAACATATTTCTGACTTAGAAATATGCTTTAACCTTCTTCGACGTTATAACATGCGGCTCAACCCGACCAAATGTGCTTTTGGGATTACGTCGGGAAAATTTCTTGTACTTATGGTAACCCACCGTAGGAAAGAGGCCAACCCCGAGAAAATCAATGCTCTCAAAGATATGACTCCTCCGAAGAATATTAAGGAAGTTCAACATTTGAATGGATGAATTATTGTGTTATCCCACTTCCTAGCCCGTTCTAGGGATAGATACTTATCATTCTTTAAAATATTAAAGGGAGCTAAAGATAATAATTTTTAGTGGACTGATGAATGTCAGTCTACTTTTGAGCAACTAAAGGAGTATTTAGCATCTCCACCCCTACTATCCAAGCCTATCCAAGGAGAGATGCTATACTTATATCTTGTAATCTCTTCCCACGTGATAAGCTCAGTTTTAGTGCAAGAAGAAAATGCGATACAACAACCAATTTACTATGTCAGCAAAATTCTCTCTGATATAGAAAGTTTATCCACTTGCGATAAGGTTTCGGCTTTAGTTTTCTCAAAAATTTTGTCCATACTTCCAAGCTCATACCATCTGTTTACACTCACATTAAGGGCCATCCTAAAACCGCATCCGGGGAGATTAATTAAATGGTCTGTAGAATCGGGAGAATTTGATATAAATTTTCTACCTTGGCTTGTTATAAAGTCTCAAGTACTCACAGATTTTATAGTGGAATGCACTGCCCTAACTCTAGAGGAGCTATCTGCTACACACCTTTCGTCTCCTCAATGGACCCTCTATGTAGATGGAGCTTGGAAATACTGGCGCTGGTGCAGGAATCTTACTTATTTCCCCCCAGCAAAATACCTTAGAGTATGGACTTCGCCTAAAATTTTTTGCAACTAATAATATAGCTGAATATGAGGCTCTCATCGCAGAGTTGAGACTTGCCATTGATTGTGAAGCTCAAGACTTAGTAATCCACACTGACTCTCAGCTTGTCGCCTCCCAAGTTGAGGGAAATTTTAATATCATAATCCTCAGCTGGCGCAATATCTCCACTTGGTAAAGTCTCTTCTTGCCCATTTCAAGACACATCAAATCATTCACAGAGAGAATACCGATGATGCTCTTGCTAAGCTTGCTACATATGCTACTGGAGATCTATTTAAGAGAAAGCATGTTGAAGAAATATATTTTTGCAGCATCCCAGGGTCGTGGGTAATACAAGAAATTAATGAGAGAAAAGAATATTCGTGGATGGACCCCATCCCGTCTTTTCTACAAGAAGGAACCCTTCTTGAAGACCCAACTTCTGCAACTGCCTCTCAAGACAAGCTTCAAACTTTACTATTATCGGAGGTGAACTATACAAATGAGCTTTCTCTGACTGTACCTCAAATGCCTCTCACCTTCAGAGGCCAATTACGCATTAAGAGAGGTTCACTTAGGGATATGTGGAGAACACCTAGGAGGAAGGGTGCTAGCCCTTAAAATTATAAGGCAAGGGTTCTATTGGCTTACGATGAAACAAGATGCCTTGGAGTTCACAAAAAATGTGCAAGTTGTCAGTTGCACTCTAACCTCTCACATGCGCATACGAGCTCATCCCTTCAAAGCCCATGGCCTTTTGCTCAGTGGGGAATTAATATCATGGGACCTTTTTCGATAGAGCCAGGGCAACGAAAGTTTATCATTTTAGCCATCGACTACTTCACTAAATGGGTGGAAGTCGAACCACTCGCTAAAATTATAGAGGCAAATGCTAAACAATTTGTTTGAAAAAAATATAGTATGTGGATTCGGTCTTCCTGCAAAGATCATCACTGACAATGGAACCCAATTTACTAGAAAAATCTTTATGTCCTTTTGCAAAGATCTTCACATTCACCGATAATGCATATAGCACATCCTCAAACTAATGGACGATCAAGCTACCAGACTATACTCAAAGGACTAAAACATATCTTGAGAAGGTCGGGGGGCAATGGGTTGATGAGCTTTCTAATGTTCTTTGGCTTACTGACTACATCAAGACCTCGACGGTGAGACACCATACAACTTGTGTTTTAGCACATAAGCTATTATACCAGTAGATATCAGGGTTCCAAGTCCAAGAGTTCAATTATTTGATCATGATGGTAATGAAGAAAAACTATGACAACACCTGGACATACTCCCCAAAACTCATGACATGACCCTACTTCAGACTGCTTCCTATCACCAAAGGGTAGCTCATCACTTCAACAGAAGAGTAAAACCTCGTCCCATATCTGTCGATGACTTGGTCCTATGAAGTCTCAAGTCTGGTGCAAAGGCCCTCAATGCAATAAACTCTCACCTCTTTGGGATGGACCCATATGTAGTTATAGCTATGGTCAAGCCGAGGAACATTCAAGCTCAAGGATCCAAGGAAAAACTTTACCTCAAACTTGGAACACCGAGAATCTAAAATATTATCGAATTCCTACTGTATAATTATTGCAACTTTTATTTTGTCTCGTTTGTCACTTCCTCTTCATGTAGCCGACCCCACTTAGTGGGATAAAGACTTGTTGTTATTGTTGTCATTTCCTCTTGAAACTCATATCCGTGTTAAAATCATCTAATGATTGTATCGTCGAATTTATCAAAGTAATGAATTTATAGCTTTTTCTTACAAGCTTATTTCTTCTTCATTTAATCCTCCCACTTGAGAAATATACAACTCACGTTGTATCTCAATCGGGGCATAATCAATCCCAAGGGGACTTGATCGGACCTTTTCCATACAGGTAAGAAGTCAAGTAACACTTTGGTTGATACCTAGGATAGGTCAAAAGTCCTTGGTGGACATCCCACCTCTTCCATACATGTTAACGCCATCAAGTAACACTTTGGTCGATCAGATAGGTCAAAAGGTCCTTGGTGGACATCCCGCGACCTCTTCCATACAGGTTAACGTCATCAAGTAACACTTTGATAAACAACCTCGGATAGATCAAAAATCCTTAGTGGATTAATTCAACCTCATCCATACAGGATAGCGTCGTCGAATAATATTCCGACCAATTATCCTAAATAGATAAAAATAAAACAAGAGCGTATCATTTAAAAAAAATTTCATTGACAGCATTAACATGATGAAATAAGAAAGAATCAAGATTTTGATACACACTAATAACAAAACATAGATAAAAAAGATGGCATCCACAACTGATACTACATGATATCAACGCCCTCACCACTAGAGATGCTCCTCGAACTCACTCTAATTCTTCATCTCCACCAAATCGTGAAGAATCTTGATACTTGGTGGGAGATAGATCCTCAATACTAGCTCCGGTCTTGTGATGTACCAAGAGGATTCCTTTTAGGAATCCTCGGATGAAGCCCTCCTCTAAACATTGGTGCTCCAAGTCCTTCACTTCAATATCAAGAATATGATTACAAGCTTCCTGGACATGGTCTTCGATTGTACCACGATAAGCCAGGGAGCTCTTAAAGTTTTCCACTACCTTCAAGGAGATTTCATTTGCTTCCGCTTCTGGCATTATATGCTCCTTCTTAGAAAGATGATCTTGTAATGCTTTCTTCTCTAGTTCGAGAGCTTTATTCTTCGCTACAAGTGCCTTGAGTCTTTTCTCTTTCTGGAGTCTCTCACCTCAATCATCATGAGTGCTCCACCTCGACCGAGAGAAAGAGAAGTCGACATGTTCGCTAGCCAGTTCACCCGGTGTGATCCTCCAAAGTCGCCACTTCTTTGGCCTTAGCACTCATCTTTGCTCATACTGCCTTGCAGATATTTTACCTTCACAAATTAGTATTCCACTCATCTAAAGAGACACCCAAATGAGCCATCGAATATTTGAGTTACCTATAAAGAAAAAACCATCACAAATATTACACAAAAGAAAAGAAGAAGGAGGAAAAAGAAGAAAGAAGACATGGAAGACAATACCAATTCATCACTCGTTGGCCATTGCATATGTGATTTAACACCTCTTGAGAATGTGTGAGAAATGAACTCCCCATCATGAGTTGAAATACTCTCGAGGAGGCTAACGGGGGCGAACATCTTCTTCCAGATATCGTAGTCACTTGGTGTCTTCTTTTCTTTAGGGAAGAAACATTGCCACCACCCTGATTTCTTGACGGGCTTCTTGAAAGAACCCTATGAATATGAGGAGACCTTTCATCACCTTTACTTAACCTCTTTAGTGGAAAGAATGAGATCTCCACACGGATGGAAAGGCCAACCTTGAACATTCTATCTTCAACTATATATTTGCTAATGTGACGTAACTCATGCTGTAAGCTTTCTACATCAGGAATATTAAGAGTTGTCAAGATCTCATTCTCTACAATCAGCAATGGATCTGGAAGGTCATTCAATCTTCCCATCTCTCAAGAAGGCCCCACTCATTTTCACAAAAAGAATCCATTAGACCAATTTTTTAGAGGGATCCGTGCTGAAAATTCTATCCAATTCTTTATAGTCAGATAACACGTCCCGAGTATCACATGTGAATCTACACATTCACATAAGTATTTGATGTTCAAAGTAACACCGCTCTAAGAAGATAGTCAAACCAATGATGACCACTAAAGCTCGAAATAAAAATTGTGATAAAGCTACACCACATATTTTGAAGATCTCAATCAACTTCGAGCCAAAGGGAATCCACAATCCATGAAGAATCATCTCGAAATAGTAAAGTACCTGGTGGAGGTGAGCGGGCTCGTCGGACTTTTTGGCCACCAAACTCATTAGGAAGTGAAATTTTCATGGAACACCATTAAACTATCGATGTGATAAGTGGATGATATATCGTCAGCCGCCACGTTATGGGTTTTCTTCTAGCCATCACCCTGTGAAAATACATGATAAATAAAGAGGAAGAAATGATAAAAATCTGGAAATTTTGTGAAGCAGCTTACTTATCCCAATACTCGGGCGTATCCTTTTTTGACTCTCTCGCTCACGGATAGCTTGTTCTAAAATTTTTCGCCTACGATTTGATGAAAAAGATACACATACATATGAGAAAAGAGAGAGAGAGAGAGAAGATACTCCCCTCTAATGATGCTCAGAAATTACCTGCCAAATTTTCTAAGTCATTTGAATGGAAATTCCTTGGCGGTTATCAACTGCTGAACCATCCATTGAAGTTCTAAGAAATTAAATTTCCTACAAGAAGAAGTAGGAACTACAGGCCTTGATCGCCTCCAAACCACCTCTTAAGAAGAAGAGAAGGTGCCTTCTCCCTTGGCCCTAAGGGGGTTTTTATATACCCCTATAGGAGCAAAAAGATCAAAAATCCAAGAAAAATGGCTTAAAACCGCTCAAAACCACAGAAAATTGTTAAAAATGGACAAAAATGGAAGAAAATATTCTCATTGGTGCGGTTGCCATGGCAGCCAAGCAGAAGCGCCAGTAGACACCGCGTCTCGTAGCCGCCTCACAAAGCCAGCTGCGGTATGCGTGTGCCTACCGCCGGCGTCTTTCGCGATGCCCGCCGCTTCGCCCGAGGGCCGCCATGGGCCAGCGTGCTCCGCCCGCTGTCGGTGCTTCTTCATCGCCACGCGCGTGGCCTTCAGCGCGATGATCAGCACCTGTAAGTGCCCAGATGGGTCCATAACCCTGAAATATTGTGTCCGCGTGTACCCGCACATATCTTCAGCCCTACACCGCTTCCGCGATCATAATCTTGTACTCACATGAAAATCTGCTCTCTCAAAATGAATGGTTAATGGACTAGCAAATTTCATTGAAGAATCTGCTATTTTCAAATATTCGGCATATATATTTTTGGATGATTGAGATAATATCATCCAAAATTAGTGGGGCAACTGATATGACACTGAAAATTCTACTAGTCGAAGCACGAATCTTGATGTCAGAAGCAAGTTGATCCTCAGTTGAAACTAGTTGAGATCAAGCACTTAAAATATCATTTGAAACTTTGGGATATCAGTTAAATCTATAAATAACTCTAAAATAAGGAGTGTTTATAGTCAAATCGAGCGTCTTGATGAGCCAGATCTAACAAGCCCAAGATCTCATAATTCTGACTTCATTTGAGCATTCAAATACTTAAAATACATCAAATGATCAAAGGATCATTACGGCCGTCGATGAAGTGGAGTGGTTACGATTTTGCATGTATTCTGACGCCCTCCCTCTATAAATAGCCCCTCATTCCTTATATGAGGGGACCGAAGCAAGAGAGAGCTCTAAAGCTTGAAGATTCTCTAAGCACAATCCTGCCACCACTTTCGTCAACCACCACGCCCATTAGTTGATCCTCGGTCGTCAATCTTTGTCGGTCTCCATTCGACATGATCGTCGGTCGATGTCTCATTTTCACATCACTACCAACTTGCATTTACCACACGGATGTGACTACATAGTTGTTGTTCCCTTCTCATATGCAATCATGTAATCCGCGTTATCGGAAGATTTGTACTCGAAATAGATACATAGTAGAAGATTTTATTGGCTAGCCGTAGTTTTCCCTCTTTTGATTTTCATTAAAAAATTCTAGAGTTTTCTTGTTCACTCTTTAAATACACTTGTGTGTCTTTGGATTCATAAAGCTAAGGCATAAACTTTCTCTGCTATGGTTTTCTAGTACGCAATAATATTAAATAATAGAATCATCATAAATGAATGCATATATATATATATATATATATATATATATATATATATATATATATATATATATATATATTGACAAATATCTTGTGAATCATAGTTTTTTCAAATTATTTTCTTTATGAAATTGTTCAATATTATCTTCTACTTTCTAAAGTTGTTTGCACGATTTTAACAATCATAGTTGGCACCTTTTGTCAATGTTAATTTTGTGGAGCCTAATTTTATTCTAAGTCCTACCCTTTGCACTAGTTTAGCTCGATAGTGAGCTCATGGGTGAGGCGGTTCGGGGGCAACACCAAAAAAAAAAAAAAGAAGTTGTGTGTAGGATCGTAAAAGCAGTGCCTTGACACTAAACAGGAGATCTTGACTTCAGAAATAGCGGTAAGCCTCAAAGACAATGCAATGATGTTGGATTTGCACTAAGGATAAAGTATGCAGTGCCTTGGCGCTACAGAAACAGTTCCACGTCACTCAAATCCATGCAAAAAAATCTAGAGAATATTGGCACTAGTGCCTAGGCACCAGTGTTGCAGTGTCATAGCACTATAAGTCGAGAGACTTTGTATTTAGACAATTTGTAATTGTTTAATATCTTTCTCAACTTTTTTCTAAATCTCTCGAGTGTAAGAATGAAGAGAGTACCATAGAGTGACTGAAGTATGAAGAGACTCCATGTTTTGTGTGTAGGGTCGCAAAAGCAGTGCCTTGGCACTAAACATGAGACGTTGGCTTCAGAAATAGAGGTAATGCCTCAAAGACAGTGCAATGACGTTGGATTTGCACTAAGGATAGTGTATGCAGTACCTTGGCGCTACAGAAACGGTGCCACATCACTCAAAACAATGCAAAAAAATCTAGAGAACAGTGGTGCTAGTGCATAGGCACCAGTGTGTAGGTTCGCAAAAGCAGTGCCTTGGCATTAAACATGAGATCTTGGCTCCAGAAATAGAGGTAACGCCTCAAAGACAGTGCAATGACATTGGATTTGCACTAAGGATAGAGTATGCAGTGCCTTGGCACTACAGAAACAGTGCCACATCACTCAAAATAATGCAAAAAATTCTAGAGAACAGTAGCGCTAGTGCCTAGGCACCAGTGTTGTGGTGTCGTAGCACTACGAGTCGAGAGACTTTATATTTAGATACTTTTTTGTAATTTTTAATATCTTTCTCAACTTTTTTCTAAATCTCTCGAGTGTAAGAATGAAGAGAGTACCATAGAGTGACTGAAGTATGAAGAGGTTCCATATCAGTATAATTTGTATTATTCTCCTTGATTTTTCTTTCATTATGAGTTGTTTGGTAGTGTGGCTCCGTGATTTTTTCCCATTTTTAGATTTTTTTTACACTAAATATGATATCTTTAGTGTGATTCATTTGCTCCATGTATGTCCACTAATCTTTTACCATATAATACGTGAGGAGAAGTCTTCGCACATCTATCATTAAGAGCTAATTATGAGACTCAGAACTGCTAATTAAGAGCTAGAGATTAACAATAGAGAAGCCCAATGCAGCGACAAGCATATTATGCTCTTTATCACTTCCCTCTGCAACTAAAACATACCCCTGCATGGCAACTCCACTTTATACTCCTGAGTTTTGATTACTTTGGAAATCAAAATCAGCTAACAATAATAATCTTCTTTGATATGACATTAAAAATTTCATTAGTCAAAGCATGAATCTTTATATCGAAAGCAATTTGATTTTGAGTCAAGAATAACCCAGATGAAGTGCTTATTGAAAACTTTGTGATATCAGTCGACTCCTAAATATGGAGTATTTATAGTCAAATCGAGTGTCTTGATGAGCCAGATCTAACAAGCCCAAGATCTCATAATTCTTACTTCATTTGAGCATTCAAATACTTAAAATACATTAGATGATCAAGAGAGTCATTTTGAACCGTCTGATGGAGTGGTTTTGATTTTGAATGTATTTACAAAACTCAACTACTCATCATAAATAGCTTATTCTTGAGGGGAGGTTGCTAAAAGAAGAGCTCGAGACTTGTAACCTCCCGCATGTCGTTACACAGTCGATGATTGCCGATCACTGCGATGTCATGACCACCCGCCTGGTCATATGTACCGCCATCACCAGCGGCGTCCATCGGTGACCACGCCGTCGACCATTTGTCGCCACCGTCGATCCTTGTTGTGGACCCGCCCATTGATCACCGCCGGCGTTGACCACCGCATTGATCATTCGCCGCTGCTCAACCACCTGTTTCGCTACCACCGTGGCACCACCATCGGTCGTTATGGTTCGTCACCATACCGTCACCCGGTCACACCCTACCACTGACGGTCGTAATCATCCGCAACGGTATCATTCACTTTCGCCGATTGTCACTAACCACTATTACAGTCCAATTACTATTGTATAGCTATTGTCACTTGATTCTGGGATTTTCGTTGTCAGGCTTTCTCACATACAACTATGTAATCTCATTATCGATAAAATTTAAATTTTGTGTTTCAAAATAGATATATAGTGGAACATTTTTACCGAGCTAGGCTCCGTGATTTTTTCCCTCTTTTCAGAGTTTTTCCACGTAAAAACCCTAGAGTTTCTCGTTCTCTCTTCAAAAAGCTAAGTGTGTGCTGTATTTCTCAATAAAGTTAAGATGTAAAGTTTTATTCTACCGCAACTGAATTTCTAGCATGCAATATTCTTCATACTTGATAATTATTTTAAGTGTGTTGCATGCAGCATCTACGTGTTTCCCTGCAAGCAACTTGCATCGATAATCATAAAAAATGTAAGCCCGGAACAGTCGATATCATATTTGTGCATCACTACACGCTCTGTCGATTATTTCAGGCCATAGACTACGAAATGCTCGTCACATTAAAGTGGATTACGAACTGTAAGTTATGGTTTCCTTATAGAATCAATCGTGCTCTGCTTGTTAGGGGTTTTTCTTTTTTCTTTTTTTTTTCTTAATTTGCATGTATTGTTTAACTTAATAATTGCTAAATTTCTTTATGGTTTGTAGGATCTAAGGTGATAGTAGCAAGCATTTCAACAAGTAGAACGTATACTTGATGAAGAAAAAATGAAGTTTTTCTTAGTTGTCTTCAGCACCATAAATGTACCCTAGTTGTTCTTGAATAATCGATTAAGTTGTTTAAACCACATGAACAAAATATGGCTTTGATCTTATTATTTACTTTTAAAAATTATGGAGATTAATTAAATATATTTATGTGCATTATGGCTTTGATCTTATTAGCTTTGAATTACATCATCTTTAATAGTTTGGGCCTAAAAAATATTTGCAACTAATGGTATGCAACTAAGTAATGGAGACGCACTTCTTAAAATAATAATAAAGTCAAAAATCTCTTGAGATATTCCTTAAATATAATCTTTCATGAAAAATTTTAATTGTTGTAGTTAGCTAGAGTTGTGAAAATTTCCTGAAGCTCAAAAACTGAGAAATAATTAATATATAAATTAATTCATTTAAAATTTTATATTAGGGTGAAATAATTATAAAGGAATGTATAATTAAGCATAAATAAATCATCTTTTCGAGATCACACGGCTCTGTAAGGATTTGCATCCTCCCAAATCATATTGTGCACTAAATCCAACCACCCATTAAAACTTCAATGGCTGTGTTTAACTCTATCCCACTGTATTATGATGTTGAAATAGAAAACTGCAGTTAAATCCGACCATCAAAAGTGTAATATTGAATGGTTGGATTTCATTATTGTACTTTAACAATAATAATTGGCTGCAAATGCAAATACAATCATCATATGAAAGTTTATTCTGATGCAAATGGAGCAATTTTTTCTTAATTATTCTAATTTTCGTAAGAAAATCATTTTAATTTAAATTTTTGTTAAGATGTATTTTATTATTAGTTACAAAGTGCTAATAACAGATGTTGTGTCTTACAGATTATATTTATCGACGCTAGTAAACAATAAAATTCTGATCATTCTGACTATAGTTTTTTGAATTTTTGTTAAGATATATTGCATTATTTGCTTCAAAATGGTAATAATGACACATTTTGTGTCTTCCAGTAACAATATCTGACACATTTGAATTATTGTTATCGTAAGTAAACAATAAAATCCTAATCATTCTCTTTGGTAATTTGAATATTTGTTAAAAAGTTTTGTATTATTAGTTTCGAAGTGTTAATAATAACACATATTTTGTCTTACTGGTTCTTATCAATTGTAAGTAAACAATGAAATTTTAATCATTTGGACTTTAGTAATTTTAATTTTTGCTAAGATGTTCTATATTATTGAGTCACCATCAAGCTTTCTATTTTTGATGGGTGTATGCTTGAAGTTCCATTAAAATGGAGTATCTTCCTAAAATCTTTTTCTATAAGAATATATAATACATATAAGTTGTATATATATATATATATATATATATATATATATATATATATATATATATATATATATATATATATATATATATATATATATATATATATATATATATATATATATATAGATATATATATATATATATGTAAACTCAAACTATCATCTTCCTTCTATATTCAATGTGTTAAACTGAGCAACCAATGTAATCCATTACCCCCACAACTCAAACTATCATCTTCCTTCTATATTCAATGTGTTAAACTGAGCAACCAATGTAATCCATTACCCCCACAATAAAATGACAGGCTTTGTTTACTATTTAACTTTCCCTATAAGTAAAATAATTTTCATTTATATTCAGGAGAATATATATATATATATATATATATATATATGCAAGTAAAAGTTTGCAATCATAAAATTTTATTATGTCAATAGAATATTTAAGTGTCTTTCATCACTGGAAGCTAAAACATCAACTATAGGAAATAAATGAATAAGCCTGAAGTTTTTATCTTCTTTGCTTATTCTTGAATCTCTATTGCAACTGACCAATGGTATAAATTACATTTGGAGGCTGATAAATAGAGCTTACATTATTGAGGCATATGGCAAATGAGGCTTCTTTTGTCTTTTGAGGGATATTTATTTTCTATGATTGGTATAAAAAATAATAATTGAAAGTACTATTTCCGATATAATATGTTTGGTTGAATGTCTGATTGTGGAAAAAAAAATATTAACGATACAAGTTGTTGGCGAAGGAAGGATGACAGAATAAAATTTTCAACATATACATACATATATATATATATATATATATATATATATATATATATATATATATATATATATATATATATATATTATTAAACTAAAAAATCGATTCTGGTAGAATAAAAATTTACGTCTTAGTCTTATTGTGAAATCCAGCACACACACAGATATTTGAAGATAAAATAAGAAACTCCGGGTTTTTTTACGTGAAAAAACTCTCAAAAGAGGGAAAAAATTCACACGACCTAGCCTAGTAAAATATTCTACTATATATCTGTTTTGGAGTATAAAGTTTAAGTTTTTCTGATAACGAATTCTGAGGTATAAGAAAGCGTGATGATGAAAATCCATCATAAGTATCATGGTAGTTAATAGTTGTTGGTGGTAGCACATAGTGAATAGCGGATAATATTCGGATCCAGCGGTGACCAAAGTAGCAGTAGCATGGCCTGATGGCGGTGATGGTGACCAACAATAGTGGACGGTGGTTGGCAGCGGCAAACGATGATAGTCAGCGATGACGACGGTAACTCACAGTGGTTAGCGGTGGTGGTCGCAACGATGATCGGCAGCAGACCGTCGGTAATCCTTTCAACTGGCGAGGCCGGGAGTGATGGCAGCTACGGTGGCAGCGGTAAACGGTGTCGGCGCAGCGACAGCGGTGGTATGCTGGATAGTCCAGCTGGTGGTTTAGCGATAATTGATGGAATGGCCAGCGATGATTTGGCGTGGTCGGTAGTAATAACGCAGTGGAGGATCTCTAAGTCTCGTCTTTCTTCTCTCTTTCTCCTCATGTGAAGAAACTATTTATAGATTAGAAGAATGGTGTTTCTGTAAATATGTGAAAAATCCAAACCACTCCATTGGACGGCTCAAAATGATTCCCTTGATCATCTAATGTATTTAAGTATTTGAATGCTCAAATGAAGTCAGAATTAGGAGATCTTGAGCTTGTTAGATCTGGCTCGTTAAGACACTTGATTTGATTATAAACACTCCTTATTTAAGAATTAATGATATATAAATTTTTTTATATATTTTAAGCGCTGATCTGTTAGTCTTGACTCATCGAGCTTCGACATCAAGACTCATGCTTCGACTAGTGGAATTTTCAATGTCATATTAGTTCCCCCTATTTTTGGATGACATTATCTCTATCATCCAAAAATATATGCCAAATAATTAAAAATAATAAATTCTTCAATGAAATTTGTAGGTTCATTAATCTCTGCGTCACATATAGTTTGAAAAAATAGATCTTCATGGGTGCACAAGACTATGATGACATAGCGAGGTGAGCCACAGTACGTGCGGTAGTTCTGAGATGAGCTGCCCTGAAAGCACTCGCTGGCCTTGACTCTCGGGCTCTGTGCTGGGCATGTGGTGTGTGGGAGAGCGGGCATCTGACACTTCTGAGCGCAAGTGTGCCCGCCTATGCACAAAACGCCAATGAGGGGAAATTTTAGGTTATTTTTGGCCTTTTTCAATTTTATCCCCCCCCCCTTTTCCGGGGGTCAAGTAAGGAGACACAGTTTTCTCCCATATGCTCTAGTGTTCATCTACATTGCATGAGAAATTATCTAGCAGAAGTTCAAGGGCTAAAGGTAATAAAAAAATTATTTTTTATCAGCGAAGTTCTGACCTTCTTTTGAAAAGAAGGTCATTGCTTTGTTGATCAAGACCCGTAGTTCATACAGTGAGACTCTGATTTTCCCTTGAGAGGCCTCAACTGTCCTTGTCGGACCGATCGGGTTTGAGGGCGATCAAGGCCCGTAGTTCATAAGGCAAAGCTCCAATTTTTCCTCGAAAGATGGGTCAATTATCCTCATCGGACCGACCGAGTTTGGAGGCAATCAAGGCCTGTAGTTCATACAACGAGGCTCTAGTTTTCTCCCAAGAGAGGCGTCAAATGTCCTCGTCGTACTGACCGGGTTTGGAGGCTATCAAGGCCCGTAGTTCATACAACGAGGCTCCGATTTTCTCTCAGGAGAGGCATCAACTGTCCTCGTCGGACCGATAATATTTGGAGGTGATCTATTCTCGTAGTTTATAGAAAATTAATTTTCTTGAAACTCCAATAGTTGACAACTGCCAAGGTGGGGAAGCATTGATTAGGAACCATTCCTTAGGAAACTTAGAAATTCTGGCAGATAATTTCATTATGTCATTCTTCATAATATTACTTGATGATTGACTTGTATAGAAGGGGTAGAATCGAATCTATTGAGAATTTTTGACCTATCCGAGGTGTTTTATCAAAGTGTTAGTTGTTGATGTTAACCTGTATAGAAGAGGTCAAATCGAATCTGCCAAAGATTTTTGACCCATCTGAGGTTGTTAGTCAAAGTATTACTTGATGATAGTAACCTATATGGAAGAGGTTGAATCAAATCCGCTAAGGATTTTTGACCAATCTGATGTTATTTGTCAAAGAGTTAATTGATGACGTTAACCTATATGGAAGAGGTCGAATTAAATCTGCTAGGAATTTTTGACCCATCCGAGATTATTTGTCAAAATGTTACTTGATAACATTAACTTGTATTGAAGAGGTTGAATCGAATCCGCTAAGGATTTTTGATCCATCTGAGGTTGTTTGTCAAAGTGTTACTTGATGACGTTAACCTGTATGGAAGAGGTCGAATCGAATCCGCCAAGGATTTTTGACCCATCCAAGATTGTTTGTCAAAGTGTTACTTGATAACGTTAACCTGTATGGAAGAGTTTGTTTGTTAAAGTGTTACTTGATGATGTTAACTTGTATGGAAGAGGTCGAATCGAATCAGCTGAGGATTTTTGACCCATCTGAAGTTATTTTTCAGAGTGTTACTCGATGTCGTTAACTTGTGTGGAGTAAGTACAAAGTTATGACCTATCTGAGATTGTTTGTCAAAGTGTTACTCGATGATGTTAACCAGTGTGGAAGAGGTATGATTAAATCCTCTTGGGATTGATCATGCCCTGACCGAGATACAACCTGACTTGTGTATTTCCCAATTGGGAGGATTGAAATGAAGAAGATCATTTATGTGCAACAAGCTTGAAAGAAAAATCCATAAACTCATTACTTTGATAATGTCAGTGATACAATATTGTCATAAGATAACTTAACAAGAGGAATGAGATAAATTTTTAGAGAGAGTTAACAAAAGATAAGATGTGCATCTCCTCTGGCGATTTTGGCGACTTTGCGTTCCCCTCGGTGGATTGGCCGTTCTCAGGTATTTGGCCACTTCTCTCGCTTCTCTGCACGAGTGCGTTGTGCTCCTCCATTATGTGACGTCCTTGGATTAGAGCAATGGCGGAGGCTCACGGTCTGAATCCGGCCCGTCTCTCGGCGTCGACCACTTTTCTCGACTCTGTTTTCTCGGATTCGATTGCACCTATTAATGTACATGTTAAATCATTCAAAGATGCTTTATCGGTAAGATCCCTAGCTCGAATGCTTGATTAATCTCATTTCGACTTCTTATCGTGGATTCGTAATGTGTTATGATCGATGTTGAGAAACTTGCTAAGCCCTTGAGTTATTTGGTGGGTAAATTCTCCCTTAGGCGAACTCTTGATAACATTCGCACTTTCTTTCATAGTTTAAAATTGGTTCTTTCTCTATCGGGCTGATCGATCCCCGTCACATTCTTATTCAACTTTCTAATGATTTAAATTACTCGCGGGTTTTTGCTCGTCATTCTTATTTTGTGCATAATTGTCAAATGCGACTACTGAAATGGTCGCCCCTATTTGATGTCAAAGAAGAATCTCTCATTGTCCCTCTTTGGTTTGCTTTTCCTAACATGCGAATACATTATGTCACTCATCAAGTTTTGTTCGCTGTTGGCGGCCTTTTTGGTAGACCTCTCCAAATAGACCAAGCAATGGCCAATAGATCTAGGCCATCTGTCGCTCGTATTCTCGTTGAGATAGACATCACAAAGAAATATCCCAAAGAGGTTTGGATTGGCTCTGAAAAATTTGGATATAGTCAAAAAGTTGAATTCAAAAATTTTCTGTTTTACTCGCAAGATTCACGGACGACCACTCATATTGCTTTGTGCTTCATCCTAATCTCGGAAAAATTTACCACGAATATGACTACCATTAATGGAACTCAAAAAACCAATACTAGCATAGCATACCTAAAGATACTCAAAAAAAAACCTCTACCTACACCTTTTATTGATCTATCTATCTAGCAAACAATCAGTACTAAAAACAACCAATGAGGGGTGTGATGTTACCAATGGCAATTTACCTAACTTCACCCCTTGTAATAATCGGTTTCCCATGATAGCTCTTTGCTTCATTTAAATCCTACTGAAAATCTGAATGGTAGCCTCATATTGGACAACCAATTAAACAATTTGAATGAGAATCATATAATAGATCAAATTAATATTGACCCTATGGTTTCAGAACATATTGAGAAAGATATTTGTATTACGAATGGTGCCACAACTTCCACATCTATTTCCCTTCAGAGTGATATCCAATTGATCCTAATTTCTCACCTACGTAAGAAGGTGAAATCCCTCTTCTAAATCATTGATAGATTCTTCTACTATTAGGAACCCATAAATAAATCTCTTTCGATGGAGATAATTTGGATTCTGAGAGACCCTTTCAAATTGTTAAAAACAAAAAACCCTTCAAAGCAAAATTTTCTAATAATAACCTCTCTAGAATCACTTGCTCTTCTTCCACCCCACACAAGTAATGTGCCATCATTTCTCTCCTCTCTTTCCTTTTCTTTTTTACTTTTCCCTTTTGGTTGTCCCCCATGATTAATTTTCTTATTTGGAATATCGGGGTTGTGGGTCTCTTCCTGTCATGTCGTGTTAGGAGTCTTTGTTGTTCATAATATCAAGTTACTTGTTCTTATTGAACCTTTCATTAATTCTTCTAAGATTGCTTTTTAGCTAGATCCCTTGGCTTTCATAATTTCTTCTTCAATCTTAATAATAAAATTTAGTGCTTTTGGCACAACTCCATCACCATTTCCATCATTGATAATCTTGACCAATTGGTTAATGTCAAAATCTCCTTAGGTGACTTATCAGCTTTTGGCTCTTTTATCTATGCCTCTTGTAATAGAGCTAGTAGGAACATCCTTTGGAATCACTTACGCACCTTTGCCTCCTCGGCTAACCTTCCCTGGTTGGTTGGAGGTGATTTCAATACTATCATAGCTAGTTGAAAGAAGGGGAAGATGTTCTCTAACCTTCATTCCATGAGGACTTCTCAAATATGACCGATTGCAATCGATCGACATTGGTTTCACTGGGTCTAACTTCCGTGGCACAACTCTAGGCTTTGGCGGCGTCTTGATAGGGCCTCTTTAATTCTCTTTGGATCAATCAATGGTCTTCTACCATTGTTGAGAATTTGAGCGAACTTTGTCGACCATGCTCTCTCTTGATTTCCTTCAATAATCCCCCCCCCCCCAAACGTCTACTCCCCTCCTTTGATTTCAAAATATGTGGACCCAACATAGTGACTTCACCAATGTCGCTATCACTAATTGGATATTTGTTTTCCCGGATAATTATGTTAAAGGTATGACTCTTTGGCTTAAGCTCAAAAGACTTAAACAAAATCTTAATTGGTGGAACAAACACATTTTTAAAAATCTTTTCACAAATCTTAAAGCTATGGAACAAGAGGTTTGTTCTCTTGAAGATCTTTGTCTCAACGATCCTAGTAAACTTGAGGAGTTGAACATTGCCAAGAATAACTTGCTTAATTATCAAAACATGGAAGAAACCTATTGGCGTCAAAAGCATAAGCAAACATATTCGGTGGGAAACACCGGTACTTTCATGCCATTTGTAATAAAAAGCCTTAAACTCGATTAAGAAAATTAAGAACTCTAATGGTGAATGGATAGCAGATAACAATGATATTAAGGATTCTCATTCATCATTTCCAAACTTTATTAAATTCTAAGCCGTTCTTGATACTTTATCAAACACCCATCTTATCCCTTACATGATTAACGGTGAGATAATCATTTACTCACTATGTGTCCTTCAAGAGGAGATTAGTAATACTCTTAAGAACATGAACACTCTTGTCGCCTCGATGGCTATACCCACTTTTCTTTCAACATGTTGGCCATTTATTAAAACCGAGTTAATGTTATGTTATTGATTTCTTTGATGGTAATCCCATTCCCAAATACTTTTCAAGCACTTCTATTGTCCTTATTCCCAAAACTAACAATCAATCTTGATTTTAGACCAATTAGTCTTTGCACCTTTTTTCAAAACTCATTGCTAAATTAATAATAATAGCTTAGCCCTTTGCTTCCTAAAATCATCTCCCTAATCAAACTGGTTTTTTTAAACATAGAACAATATCGGATAATATTCTTCTCGCTCAAGAAATGGTTCATGACATTGATATCAATTCTAGAGGAGGCAACATCTTATTCAAACTAGACATCGCTAAAGCCTTTGATAATCTCTCATGGGACTTTCTCTTTCAAATCCTGAATTTGTTTGGTTTTTCTGATAGTTTTATCCGGATTATAAAAAGATGTATCATGAATGTCTGGTTTTCGGTTATCATGAATGGTGAGTCCATAGGTTTCTTTCATCTAGCCATGGTTTGAGGCAAGGTGACCCACTATCACCTTCTCTTTATCATCGCTATTGAATACCCAAGGAGCTAATGATCTTTTCTAATAAGCCTAATATGTCTTTTAAAACTCATGGAGGTTTCCCTATTTCTCATCTTAGCTTTGCTGATGATTTCATTATCTTCAGCAACGGTTCCATTCAACATGTTAAAACCATTAAGAACCTTCTAAATGATTTTGGTAAAGTTAGTGGTCTTTTCTTAATGAAGGAAAATGCTTTTATTCCTTCAACTAAGATTCCTCCTAATAGACTTAACCAAATATCCAAAATTACTAATTTTAAGCAAAATCAACTCCCTTTAATAACCTTGAGCTCCGCTTTCAAAGGCCATAAAGATCACACCTTTTGATGATCTAATTCAAAAATTTCTAATAAAATTTCGGTTTGGGAATTTCATTTACTCTCTTCTGGTAGGCTTACCTTGATCAAGAGCACTCTAAATTTCCATGCCCATATACCTTCTTCAAACCATTGTGCCTACCAACTCTACCATAAACAGAATTGAGCGCCTCTTAAACAAATTTTGGGGAACCAATACATCCTCTAAAAGAATGCACCGGTCATCTGGTCTAATAGTTGTGGTACTCTTGAAGAGGGAGGTCCGGGATGTAAATCCATCAAAGAAGTTATCCATGCCTTCTCCTACAAACTTTGGTGGAACTTTAGGAGCAAAAAATAGTCTTTGGGCAAAATTTCATGACTTCTAAATATTGCCGTGGTAAACATCCTCTCATTTGTCCTTTTAAATCGTGATTCTCCGTGTGGAGAAGACTTTGTTCTCACAAATGGGATGCAATCCTTAATTTTTTGGGGCATAAACTCGTGCAATTCTTTTTTTGGCAAGACAACTGGAGTGGTTCTGGCTCCATTGATGACTTACTCTACACTCACTCCACCTCCGCTATTAGAGTTAATTCATTCTGGCAAAACCACGTGTGGAACACTAGTAAGATTACTGATTCTATTCCTTCCACTTTCTTAAATATGATTACTATATTCCTATCACTCTAACAATCATGATCGATTATCTTTAAGTTATCTCATAATGGGGATTTCAACCTTAAAAATGTGTGGATTCACATTAAAGACAATCAGGATTCTTCTATTGTGTTCTCCAAAATTTGGAATAACAATATCCCCTCTTCTTACTCTATTTTACTTGGTGTATCCTAAAAAACTTTATTCCTGTTGACTCTTTGTTGTGGGGTAAAGGGTTTTATTTACCCTCTAAATATCAATGTTGTTCCCATATTGAGAATGTTAACCATGTTTTTGTTAATGGGACTATTGCCTCTAAAATTTGGATTTGGTATGACAATCTATTCAACACTATCAATTTTAATTATTCTTACTTTATATCAACTTCTTGAAGTTTACTTTGACAATGCAATTAAAGGTCATATTAAAATCATAATCGCCATTACTCTTATTTGGTTCATATGGATGGACCGAAATGAAGCTAAACATCGTGGGATTCGTATGAATCACATGAGGATTATTGCTAGAACTAAAAATAAAATTTGTGACTTATTTAAAGCTAATTAAATCCATCAAAAGCATTTTAAAGGTAAATGCGCTAATAAACCGGCCTCAACCTTCCGCACTGCCTTACTATCTAAATGATAGAATGGTTTTTTGGAAAACCTCTTGATCATATTATTAAAATTAATATTGATGGCTTTGTCTCATAATGGCTCGGTTGTGGAGGCATTTTCGTGGGATTCTAAGGGTATTGTTCTATGTGCATTTGCTTATCCCCTTATTTCCAAAGATCGTTTCCTTATACTGAGCTTATGGCTGTCCACAAAGCTCTAGAAATTTGTCTTCAAAATGACTGGCTCAATATTTGGATAGAGGTGAATGCTCTTCTACTACCTCCTCAAGCAAACTAGGGCTCTTCTCTCTCAACCGAATTTTACCATCACTCATGTTCATGTGAAGGTAACGATTACCTTGCAAATCAGATTAGACAAGATCATCTTCTTTGATCAATTTACATTACCCAAATACTTGTGTGGTCGGTTAACTTGGATAACTCGGGCTTCCTTACCTCTAATCTAATTCTCCCTTTGCCTTTTTTTTTTTTTTTCGGTTTTCCTTTCCTTGTGTTCTTTATGGATACTCCTAATAGATATCATTGTTGTCTTGTGTTGGTTAGTTTTTCGGTTTGGTAGCCTTCCCAATGTCCCGCTGCGTCTTGGGCTGTTGTGTACACTTCTGTTGTTATTTAACTTTTGCTCGCTAAATTTGTGCAACCTAAATGGGTTTCTCTTGTCTCATTGATCTCCTTGCTGATTCTAGTGGATGCATTCTGATTGATGGGTTTTCTGATCAACCTTCTATTAGGTTTGCTCATCTGGTTATGCAGGATACTTTGGGTTCTTTTTTGCTGATGGGTTTTGTCCTTTCCTGGCACTTTGGATTTCTTTTTGGGTTTTTCAGCATGTTCTTATTGTGGTGGGGATGGCTGGTTCTGTAGACCCTTTGAATCCTTCCTTTTGCTATTCTCAACCTAATACCCATGGGGTTTTTGCCGATCCTTAACACTATTTTATTTACTTTGAATGGATGGAATTATGATCACCGCTTGGTAATTCTGTCTTAGTTCTTGAACCGGTGGATTACTACTTGCATGATTCGAGTTTTGGGCTCTTTGGGATCAACTATCAACTACTAATGATGTTGACTGCTTGATGAACTTTGCTTTAGTTTTATTTGCTATTTATTTTAGCTGTTGCTGCTTTCTTTGGACTTCCTCCTGCACTGCCTACTTACATGATTGGTGCTTGGGCTGCTACCTACTAGACCCTTGCTCATATGCCTTCTCTTTTGATTATCTGGTTCAGAGGCCGATACCTGATAAGTTGGTCTTTCCCTTTGCAGATTGGCATTTTTGAATCGAAGCACCCTGTCTATGTTCTGAATGGTTTGGAATTAATTAAATTTTGGTTTTTGAAGGTTTGCTGCCATGGTTGTTTATTGATTTGGTTAATTATTTTCCATGGGTTTAGGTGGCTGCAGCCTTTTACTGCTGATTCCATTTCCAGTTTTTTTCTTCCTGCCTTTTGATGTATTGCTGCTGTCTTGGCAAGCTCGGGTATTGGACTTTTACTGACTTCAAATTATTGATTGCTAATGAAGTCTCTCCCACCTGGTACCATTGTTACATTAACTTTCTGATTGTCACTGATTGGATTAGTTTGTGGTGGGGTGCTATCATTGCCCCAGGTTTGCTGATTTTTCCTTTTTGCTTTTCCTGCTTACACCCGGGTTTACTACTGTTGCCATTTCCTTTGGCAAACTTGGATTATGGTGTATCGCTAAGCACCCTATTTATAATCAATGCTCAAAGCCTTGTCGAATGGATTGGGTTTAATTTTAAGGGAGGTTGTGAATCATATTTACATATTATATATTGTAATCCGCCTCTATTGGGTCAGTACCTTCTTGGATTGGAGTGTCATTCGCATGAGAGGTACTATAGTCCGATGTTACCCGCTGTCGCTTTTAAGGTTTTGATGTTTGTGGATTTGGTTTATCCGATTAGTTGTCTGACTACTGCCTTTAACTGTTGTAGTATCCCTAGTCCGCTAGTATTGTGGATCACGTGCCTAATCAACTGCTCTACTTGATCTTAACCTATGGTTTGTATACTCAATGATTGTTATTATGGCAAGGTATTTTGCAAGAATTGTGGGCTGAATTGGGATATTGTTGCTGCTGTTATGAATGTTCCTTATGTGGTAGCTTTTCTGATTTTCACTGATCGGATTTGTCTCTGTTGGGGAGCTGACATTATCCTATATCTCTTAATATGTTGTTGTACTTAATGCTATAATTCTGGGTAGCTTAGGTGACTTTATGTATTTACCTTTCATTGACCATTTTCTTAATCGATTACATGAGGTTACTTTGTTTGGCTTGGTTCCGGATGCTTCATATGATTATGGGTTTTAAGTCAGTATGCCCGGCCCAGATTATCCTGCCTATGTTTGTTTTGGCCATTGGTCCGGGCGTCTATCAATTATGGTATTATGTTCTCCCTTCTGTTTTGGTCGTAGTATTTTGTCAGGCGCCATCGCGGTTGTCTTTACTCTTGGCTATTTGCCTTTGTTTTCCGGATTCTCATATGAATCATATTTGGACACCCGCTTTTTTATCTTATTTTATTTTATGGATGCTTCTTTATTTCTTTTGGCTTAATGCTCGCGTTGCTATCTCCTTTCTCGACCGCTTCACCGCTACCTTGGTTCTGATTTGATGGTGCAATCTTATGAGATGTTTTTTCAGAAAAAGTGGTATTATGGCTAGTTTAGTCCCTTCCTGTCTTGGCTGTTGTTGCCTTTTGTCGCCTTGTTCCCCTGACTGATTGTTGATCCGATTATCCGAATGGTGGCCTTGAATGTCGCTATTGGAGCTACGCTAACTGTTTTTCTAATATTGGTTGTGGTTGCGCCCATTTCTGTTGAGCTATTGTCTTCCCTTACTATTGTCTTTCTACGTGACATCAACTAGGGATTGTTTCTCGGTTGTTTTCGCATTGAAAGTTTCATTTACATATCATGTGATTGGGATGCTTTTAATTATAGGCTCATTGACTTATCTGTGATTTCACAAGTTGTCTCCTCCGAACTAATTTCTTTGTTGGATATGGCTATTCATGAGATTCGCTAAGATGGCTCATTCTCTTATGTTAATGTATTCTCATGTCAAGATGACTATATTGATGATAATTTTCTTGAATGAGACTCCTTATCCTTCACTCCAAGCAATTATATATTTTAGATAATGATTTTGCTTAGGTTTGCGTAATAAAGCTCACAAGAATATCAACAACCGGATGCTACCTTCTCACAGTGTTTGTTGGCTATGATGGTCGATGATCTCACTCTATTGGTTCTAGTAGCTCATGTGATGTAACCCTTCTAAGTTTGGATGCTCATACTTGCATCCAACAGATGTGATTGAGCCTGAGCCTTCTCTATCACAATTCCTTACTTTCATACTCATAGTATATTGTTTTCTTCAAACTTTTTGTCTATATTACCTTAACTGTTATAATCTTCCTCTTATTATAACATTGCTGTGATTCTCTCCTTTGCAGTGTCCGCTCCATTATCATGCATTCCCACATCCTCCGAGCATTGGCTTTATTCTTACTTTAGCTTATTATGTTAATCATCTTGTATCTTTTGATTATTTTTATGCTTTCTTTTACTCTTGGATGTACTTAGATAGGGATTTACTCCTTAGGCTGATTGTAGCTCTTTGAGCAGTAGTTCTAGAGTTTATCCCCTTTTAAGGACCTTGTAACCCACTTTTTGTGGCAATAAAATACCCCTACATGGGGCTTCCCTAAAAATAAAAAAAAAATAAAAAAAAATAAAAAAACAAAAGATAAGATGTAGAGAGGAAAAGACAAATAAGGTAGAATTAAGGATGCAATATTTATGCACCAAGAATTATAAATAACACTTTCAAATATCCTTAATATTCTAAGTTCTAGGGAGGATATTTTCCTCTAGATCCTTGATCATAGCTTGACGGTTGGTCATCTGATAATGAAACAGAGAGCAAGTCTTCTACAGGCAAAACCCTCTGAGGCACTTCTTCATATCGAAGGTTAAAATTCTCGATGCTAAAGATTACCGAAGGGCGTGGTTGAGCTTGCCTGAGGTAACATGATTATGCTATTTGTTGATTTCCACATACCACTTCAACCCTAACCGGGTTGGAAATTTTATCTCAAGATGAGGTACCGAAGTGATAACACCAAAGATTGAATAGAGGGGCCTTCCAAATATAGTGTTGTATGTTGAATTTGACTTGACCACTATAAATTGAACTGAATGAGTGACTTGTCGAAGAAATTCTCTGAGAATAATAGGAAGGGTGATTGTCTCCTTCACTTGCACAGGGCGATTATCAAACCCATATAATGATCATGTAGTGGGTTGGACCTTTTCCTTAACCAGACCCATGCTAAGAAAGGTGGAGTAAAATAAAATATCAACAAAACTCTCATTATCATTCAAAATTCTCTTAATATTATAACATGGGTCACCAATCCCCGCACTAATGACAAGAGGATCTTGATGCAGAACTTGAAATCCTTCTACGTCTGAGTCTTTAAAAGTTATGGGATGATTAATACAAGATTTTTTAACTCTGGCTCATCAAAGGTGGTGATGAAGACTTGATTAGATAGTAGTGGTCCTTCTATAATAGTTTTAATTTCTCCAAATATTTGGCATTATTTTATTATTTCTATTGATGATTATCCCGGTTGCCCCGGTAGTTAGAGTTATGTTTGCTTGAGTTGATTGATTTTGCACAAATTGATGTAGATATCTCTATTGAATGAGCCTCTCAATCTCTTCTTTGAGTTGTTTACACGCCTCTGTAGTATTTCCACGACTTCAATGGAAGTGACAATATTGCTCCTGATTTCCTGAATTTAGTTTCAGTGGATGTGGCCACTTAATGGTCTCTTCATCTCAAATGGCCATGAAGACATTAACACAAGATGCATTTAGTGGTGTGTATTCTTTTTCTGGTCATGGTTCGTTGTTGATGTGGGGGCCATGGAGGGAGATCATGACTGTCTTGTTGCTTCTTTTGATGAGATTGATGATCTGTGTTTCCCTGGGTACTCTTACATTTTCTTATAGATTGCTCAAATTATTTCCAATGGGCATTAATAGCCTCATCAGTAGAAATGTGTGGTTCCATATGATGAACCAATTTGGCATATGAGTGGACTGTATCACACATTAGTGACGAGTATAATGGAGCCCTCCAAGGAAAACTCCTCTTACTAATTCAGGGTCTACCCCAAGTATTTGGCGAGCTTCTAAGGAGAACCTCTAGAAGTACTCCTTAAGTGATTCACCTTCATTTTGACAAATGCCTGAGAGATGAGAGGAATCTTTAATGATCCTCTGATTTACAATGAATTATTCTACAAATATCTTAATGAGTTCGCCAAAGGTATGGATAGATCATCTGAGAAGGGAGTAAAACCAAGTACGAGCTTGACCCTTGAGGGTGAGTGGAAAGACCTGACAAAGAAGTGTGTTAGGAGCTCGTCAGATATGCATGATGGTTCTGTAATGATCGATGTGTTCATATGGGCTAGTTTCCCATCATAGTAGTCGATGCTCAGAAGCTTAAAACTTACGGGAATAGGATGTTGAAGAATAGCTTCAGTTAAAGGTGAAGACTGCTGATAGCCGCGGTGAGAGGGAAGATCATTTTTGTCTTTAAGGTGGAATTCTTCTTACATTAAGCATTGTAATTCCACATGTACAACATGATGGGTGGAATCAATAGGGTGAGAATGTGCCAACCTACTGACAATAATTGGTGGGTTAGCAATCAGTTGAGCCGCACATGTTGGATGAGTAGAACTAACAGTGTCAAGGAGGTCAACATCAAGGTCTAGATGCAGAGGAACTTCAGCCTGATGGCGAGAAGGCCCCGTATAAGCATTTTGACCTCCCCCAGCTAATGATCGATCTTGGTGGAGATGCATTTGTCATAGTAGTGACTATCGTGTTTCTCGTAAGAGTTAAATTATCTCATTTTGAGACTCTTCCACTTGGTGAACACGATCTTCTTGAGAGGTCTCTGTTGCACCTTCACTGATAGGGTCATGCCTATTAGGGAAAATGAGGCAGAAGCTTGACATCCTTGGTTTAAGGATTGACTTCAGGAGTGACGGGAGTTGGAGCGAGAGGCTCCGTTGTTGCCAGTATTGTGAATATTCACAGAGATTATGATTGTAGGATAAGTTTCCCACAGACGACGTCAAACCGTTGCGTGCTAGAAAACTAGTTGTGGTAGAGTAAAAGTTTACGCCTTAGTCTTATTGTGAAATCCAACACACACACAGATATTTGAAGAGAAAATAAGAAACTCCAGGATTTTTACGTGAAAAAATCTCATAAAGAAGGAAAAAAATCATGGGGCCTAGCCCAGTAAAATGTTCCACTATATATCCATTTTGGAGTACAAAGTTTAAGTTTTTCTAATAACGGGATTACAGAGTTGTATGTGAGAAAGTTTGACAACGAAAATCCCAGAATCATGTGACAATAACTATCCAGCAGTAGTTGGGCTATAATAGTTATTGATGATAGTGAATGATGGTACCGAATGATCCGACCGGTGGTGGCGGGGTGATCACTAATGATGGCAATAACCAACAATAGTAACTTGCGACCGTGATGGTGGTCTCGGACCGGCGATGCGACCAATGATGATGGTCGATGACGATATTCGATGGCGGTGGCCAACAGCGGTGGTCGACGGCAGCGAGGACCAACGATGGTGGCCAACGACGGTGTTCGGCGACGGTGATCAATGGTGGTGATCGACGATGGTAACCCGGTGGTAGCCGACGCGGTGTAATCGACGGCGATGGCGGATGACCTAGTGGTCGACGCTAAGGACTATTGGGGTGGTGACCGCTGACAACACGAAGAGATCTCGAGTCTTGAAGCTCTCTCTTCTCTTTAGCTTGGGCTCCCCTCATGTGAAGACTGATGGGCTATTTATTGATTAGAAAAATGACATTTTTTTAAATATGTGCAAAATCCAAACCATTCCATCGGATGGCTCAAAATAATTCGCTTGATATTCTGATGTATTTTAAGTATTCGAATGCTCAAATGAAGTCAGAATTATGAGATCTTAGGCTTGTTCGATCTGGCTCATCAAGACGCTCGATTTGATTATAAACACTCTTATTTATAAAATTTAATTGCATCAAAATTTTTAATTATATTTTAATCACTTGATCTGGGTTAGTCTTGACTCAAAATCAGATTGCTTTTGACATCCAGATTCGTGCTTCGACTAGTGAAATTTTTAGTGTGACGTGTATATATATATATATATATATATATATATATATATATATATATATATATAGAGAGAGAGAGAGAGAGAGAGAGAGAGAGAGAGACCCCTAAGAAGAGATTTTTCTTTCATTCATTAAATTCTTTTAGACCTCTCTCTCATTTCAACTCTTCATCTTGAGCTTGCTCATTCTCTTCTTCTTCTTATTTTTAAATTTTGCTCTAATAATTGCCTTGCTCTCAAATTCTGGAGCCCTCGCTAATGGTTATTCAACTATTTAATAAAACTTGGTTTAAAAATGTACCAAATTCAAGTGATTTATTATTAAGAAAATTTGAAACAATATATGTTGCAATATTAAACTTCTATATTTTTGAAACAACAATAACAAGCTTTTATTTCACTAAGTGGGATCAGCTACATGAATCCATCTTCTCCATTGTGGCATATTAATAAGTAGTATGTGATCTAAACTATGTAAGATATTAATTATTGGCATATTTTGCTACCTATGCAAATAATTATTTTATACAAAGTTAAAATTTCATTGATATAAAAATTGTAGCACAAAAAGTTCAAAGCTTCAAGAAAAAGAAGCTCAAAAAGAGTGTCCATCCTATAAAATAATGACTCCATAGAAGCCAAATAATACATAGAATGAAATAGAGCCAAAATAAAATAACTAAATACACTAACAAGAAGAAGACAAATAGAGCAATTGAAAAAGTACATGAGAATCTCATCCATCAACCTCCAAATCCATTACACCCAACAATAGCATCTTGGCCTTTCGAATGTTGGGGTACATATGTAATTGGACCAATTGATCCACCATCGTCAGCTGGACATCACTCATCCTAGCAGCGACTGACTATTTCTCTAAGTGGGCTAAGGCTATCCCATTTAAAGAAGTTACTGCTGACCAAGTGATCAACTTGTTCACACATAATGTGGTCTATAGATTTGGAGTGTCACTGACACAAAAAGTGCAAAGATTTATAGATTCGTCAATCAACACAAAATTGATTGATACTCTTCAATATATAATCCAAGAGCAAATGGTTTGGCAGAGGCTTTCAACTAGATATTTGTTAAATTGCTCAAGAAGATCCTCACTAAAAATAAAAGAGAATGACATACCAAGCTAGTAGAGGGACTATGGGCGTATCTAACTACCTACAAGATGCCGACTAAAGCCACTCTCTATTCATTGGTATTTGGAACTAAAGTAGTTCTTCCGCTCGAAGTTGAGTTGCCTTCACTTCGAGTAGCCATCCAATACAATCTAACTGAAGATCAAAATGTGAGTCTGAGAATGGAGGAACTCGATGCGCTTGATAAAGTTAGATTGTAAGCTCATCAAAATCTAGAAGTATATCGAGTAAAGATGTTCAGGGCTTTTGACCATACGGTGTGGCCTCGAACATTCCAAAAAGGGGAATTGGTCCTGGTGCTGAGAAGACCAATTATCCCCAATCAAAAAATTCAGCAATACGTTGAGCCTAGCGGGAAGGCCCTTTTGTCATTGAAAAAGTATACCAAGGAGGGGCATACCAACTCATCAACTTAAAGGGTGAAAGACCAATGACGCCAATTAATGGTTGATACTTGAAAAAGCACTATATTTAACGACCGTATTCTCAAGGTACAATAGAAATCCCCCCATAAGATAGGGGGCATTTTTTTTAGTATATCTATTAACGTGCTTCATGCCGAGATCCCTAAATAAACATACTCTAGATGAAGAACTTTTCTGTGAAAATTCCCCTGTTACACAGGGGGTATTTCAGATTTTTATACATGGATAAAATCAATGTTGTATGTTAAAATCTCCTTTTGAGCACATCAATTCAAATATGGATATATTTGTATATTTTCATTTTGAAAGTTCTTACAAATGTGCTTTAGAATTCCTCCTGTAAGATAGGGGCATTTTTTAGTTTATATTAAGTTTATTTGAGTTGACGTCATGCTATAAGATGAGATTCTCAAATATATTCTTTTCGATGTTGACATCGAGCTTTATGTCGAAATCTATGGATATATCCATAATTGTTCTTGTTAAGTTGCAGAGTCTTGTAGGAACAAAATGAATCTATTTCTATGCAAGAAAGGACAACCCTAAATGTCAAGAAATTTCTCTCAGATTTGCCAAATTCTGGAGATCAAGTCAGAAGAACTCCTGATTTCAGAAGCTTCAATCAACTGAGTTAGAGAAACATCAACCTCTACATCTTGAAGTCTAGGACATGGATGGGTTCTAAAGGTCGAACTCAATAAGCCTACAAATGGCTGAGTTGCTGATGCTCTCCTCATGCAACAAGCTGAAAGAAAAGGTAGCAGTGAAAGAGCCCTCATTCGTCAGTATGATGACAAAACCACCAACCCACTACAGCTTAAGTCGAAGACTCGAGTAGGTTCTAAAGTTCAAACTCAACAAGCTCAAATATGGCCAAGTTGTTGACGCTCTCCTCGCTCAACAAGCCGTAAGAAAAGGTCGCAGTGAAAGAGCCCCCGCTTATTAGTTTAATGGCGATAGTTATTCAATCACAAACTAGATCCAGCTTAGTGATTATAAGAAACTAGGATCTAAGAGATCTTTCTATTTGATCGATAGATCAAGGCAATTTGAGGAAGCGCTCAATTCAGGGTTGCCTCAAATCAATCTTCTTATTACCTGCAAGGTGATATTTCAATCTATTTTCAAATGATCTGATCAAGTTCAAAGCGAAGATTGAAGCTTATCTCCTCAGCAAGTCCGTCAAAAAAGAATGCACAGGATCGAGGAAGAAATTCCATAGTTCATACAAAGTCGGTGGCCGAAATAAAAGAATTTTGTGGTTATTCAGTCTGTTAAAGCACATATTGCTAAACTAATAACTCAACATTGACCCTATATAAGCTGGAAAGCTGGGTCATCTGTATGTATCCTTCAACGAATATGTCAAAATATCAAGCACAGGATTCATGGCATACATACACTTCTTGACAAGTCAATATAGACAAATCAAGTCAGTCCATCATCAAGTCCGTCAAGATCAAAGCAAGGACAGAAGGAATTTCAAATCCGACCAAGCATGGATAAACTGATTCCCCAGCAAATTATTTATCAAAATAAGCAGACAAATTCCTCTATCAAACCCAACCAAACATGAAGCTAGAGTTAGAGAAAACTCAAATCTACAATGACATAAAAGATAGAGATCTCCAACAAAGCCACTGAAGCAGAAAGTAGATGGTGTAAGAGATCTTATCAATCCAATAAGTCGATTCTGACAAATCGATCAAGCCCATCATTTAGCATGTCATGAATAAGGAAGCATACTAATGACAAATCCTATCAAAGCTCCATAAGCTATTACAAGCGAAGCTGAAATGATCCGAGTTCTGTGGCCAGCCCAAAGGGTCAATTAGTTTTCAACAAATATGACTCACTCCATGCACGAATCACATTTGTTGGGGGGCATTTGTTGACCTCCACATACTTGTCATAAGTCGAGTCAAGCTCACAAGTCTAATTCGATGGACTTTGGAAGCGACAATGCACAAATCGAGGCTCAAAATGCACTAGATGTCACTGAAAATGGTCGAAACAACCTCCGATCGATGAACGAACTTCACCGTCACATTCAAAATGTCAAAATTGATCGAAATATAAATATTGAAAAAATCGCGGCTTGTCGATTAAAGCCAGATAAATGCAGAGATCGGGGCAATGAGCCAAATGACCCTCATTCATGAAATGGATCATGTTGTTAGCTTTGAAACATCAAAATCTATCAAATGAGATTGTCCGTGCTTAATTCGGACGAGTCTGTGCAAATGTCGAATGATTTGAGATGGCAACGCGCAAATCAAGGCTGAAATGCACTAGGCGTCACTGAAATTAACTCAAATAACCTTCAATTGATGAACAAACTTTGCCATCCTATTCAGAATGTCAAAATTGGTTAAGATATAAATATTGCATGACTTGATGATCAACTGATCAAGTACTTGAGTCGTCAACGAGCCTAGACGTATATCGAGGTCAGGAGGCACCGACGAGGGTCAAACAACCTCTATTCATGAAATTGATTGTGTCATTGGCTTTGAAACATCAAAATCTATCAAGTAAGACTATTCACACTCAATTCGAACGAGTCTGCACAAAAATCAAGCGGTCGAAAGCGATGATGCCCATTTCGAGCTGGAAATGGACTCAATTTGATTTCAACTTGAACCAAATGGCCTCTGATTGTGAAACGGACTGCGTCATTGCGTTCAGAATATCAGAATTATCTTTAATTGATACATATATATTGATTATGTGTGTTTATCGACGAGAAATTCACATTAAAATCTTTTAATAAATTTAAAATTGATTTAAAAATCTCTAAATTACCTCCTCACGCGCAACCCTTCCCCCCCTCAATTTTATTTTTCAGCTTTTTTTTGAACAACTCCTCCAAAAAGAAAAAAAAAAGAAAATCCTCCATTGTCCCCATTCTTGCATTCCCATGTTCAGAAAAGCTCCTACACAAAGGTAAAATTTCTCCTCTGCCCTCTCAATCTCCTCCCTCCGGCGCACGTGCAACCCGTGCTGCCGGCCTGCTCTGACCCAGCCTCAAACCCGCATCCGTGAAACTGCTTCGCGGCCCTCTTTCAGAACACAAACCGCGTGTCCCGTTAGCCCACTCACGTGTCCCGTCAGTGCAATTCAGCCGCTCCCGCCGGCGCACGTGAAACCGCTCTGTCACAACCGCAAACCAGTCATTCCGCGCCATCCACCCCAGAACCGCCGTTCTAGCCCACGCACTCTGTTCCACCGCACCGTCGGCCCGCTGCATCTCCTGTTCCACATGCACAGCCCGTGAAACGAGACGCACCGCTCCCGCCGACCCTTTTCCGCTCCTCTCGCAGCCCGCCTGCGTTGTCCGACCCGCCGCCGCAAAATCACAGCTTGTTCCACCGCACGCACCGCAGCCGGGCAACCTGAACCCGCCGCCTTTCCTATAGCCCAATCCCACCATCTAGCATTCATCCGCAGGCCAGCCCGCTATCCAAGCTAGCCCAATTCTATGGCCCAAGCCCGCACTAGCCTGCGTCCAGCCTTCTAACCCACTAGCCCACCGCACCCCGGCCAGAATTGGAAAAATATCGTCAGTGGCTTAATTTTCTGATTTCGCTTTTTCATTTTCACATGAGCCCAGGAAGAACATCATCAAGAGGTGAATTCTTCGGTTTCAGATTCTGCCGTCAATTTTGCTCGCCGCAATTAGGGGAAAATATCATCAAGAAAAATTCTTCTTCGATTCGACGTCGCTCAGCTTTAGCCTTCAGGTTTTGCGCAGATCGGGAACATCGTCAAGGCGGCTTCTTTCTTTTTTCGCACTCCTTACCTTACAATCCCAATTGCATACCTAACCCCGTTCCTTTGCCGAGAATTGCAGTACGTCGAAAATGCATCAGAATATGTGTGATATGTGAATGTGAAAATATATATACATGCTTATATCTCTTTGCAGGTTTAAAGACCTTCTTGTGCTCAAGAGGACACGATATGAAAAAGCGGTTCGTGTCACACTCACTTCGCCAAGAGGGCATAAGAAAGTCAAAAACAGATCACTTACACGAGGATGATGGGAGGTCGCCAAAATTGTGTCCAATCTTTTGACTTAGGAAAGATGGGACAGTGAAATGAACTGACTTAAGAATGCTAAGTAAGAAAACTTGTAGCTAATTTTAAACTAAAAGCGTCAAACAAAAAAGGGGAAAAGTAAAATGGCATATGACAAACACAAAAGTAAAACCAAAAAATAGGAGGAAAATGAAGGCTACTTTCAGAGAAAAATTTTCTTTTAAAACTACAAATTAAATTGTCTTTTAAGCTACAATCTAAATCAAAATACCTTCTTCACCACCGAATCTACAACTTGTCGTACAAGCTGATAGAAGGAGATACTAAATCCAGTTCTACAAAAATCATAGGGATTCCTTCAACCAAAAATCAAGGAATTTCATCCTAACTATGATTTTCAAATCAATGATTTAATTAATTAGATGAAATTAAAACTAAATTCTTTGCTGACATAGAGATTTAAATTGCAAATTTTAATGTCTAAAAAGGCTACGTAAGTGAAATTAAAATATATTAAATATTAATCTGAAAAATCTAATAAGATATTAGATCAATTTACAATGTCTTTTTCGCCACCAGATCTTTAACTCATTGTACAAGCAGATAGAAGGAGATATTAAATCCAATTCTATAAAAATCATAGGAATTCCTTCAACCAAAAATCTAGAAATTTCATCCTAACAATGATTTTAAAATCAATGATTTTATTAATTAGATAAAATTAGCTGGTATAAATTCTCATGTGCTCAGACAGATTTAAAGTGCAAATTTTAATGTTCAAAAGAGCAAGCTAAATTAGAATATATTAAATATTAATCAAAATCTAATAAGATATTAGATCAATTTACAACACTTTCTTTGCCACCAATTTGCAACTCTTTTGTGCAAGCAAGACAATACTAAATCCAATTCTACAAAAAATCATAGCTTTCTTTAATAAAAAATTGAGATTTCATTCTAATTATGATTTTTAAAATCAATGATTTCATTAATTAAGAAATTAGTTAAGCTATATGCATGTGCTTTACATAGAGATTTAAGTGCAAATTTTAATTTCTAAAAGGCTGTGCAGGCTAAATTGAAATATATTTAATATTAATCTGAAAAATCTAATAAGATATTAGATCAATTTACAACGCCTTCTTCGCCACTGGATCTGTAACTCTTTGTACAAGCAGACATAAGGTGATACTATATCCAATTCTATAAAAATCGTAGGGCTTCCTTTAATCAAAAAATTAATGAATTTCATCCTAATTATGATATTTAAGATCAATAATTTCATTAATTAGATGAAATTAGATATAAACACATGCATGTGCTCGGACATAGAGATTTCAAGTGTAAATTTTAATATTTGAAAATATTGCGAAAGCTATATTGGAATAAAAAAAATGAAAATATAAAATCAATCACATAATTCAAACACTTGCCTAAAATCACTATACACCATGGTCCACACAGGCTGAATGCTTAAATTGTGTCAGGATCTTTGCTTGCTCCCGGTTTAGTCTTGGGGTGAGGAGTTAACAAAACCTAAAAAAACCTATAAGAGTTTCAAATTGAAATATCAGAAACTAATTAAAGTGATAGTAGATCTAATCTTACAGCTAGAGAGTTGTGATCTAAAGCTCTTAAACATATTCAAATTAATCAATTTTTCAAATCAACTTAAGTAGCAATCTGAAACTGCTTAAATGAAATTCTATCATTAAAAACTTAAATCAAGCTCAATCTATCCACGTTCCGCAATTGTTTATCGGGGGTGACAAATTAAGAAAATATTGGCTCACAAAGAAGCCAATGTCAAATCAAATGTTCTGTTATGTTCACTCTCAATCAATCTCTCATAGAACACTCGTGTCCTCCGTGGTTTTGAAATGACTTCCGAGATGAAGTAGTTATGGAGTTCTTTGATCGGGTGATTTGGCGGTCAGTTCTATTATATTATGATCATGTGCAGATGCTCCCAATGGCTCATTGAGTTGTGAATCATAGGGTATACTTGATAGGAAAAAGCCCTAGCGGTTGACTTAAGATCTTTTTTAGAAACCACCCCAGATCTACAAGGATTTCTTGGGCGACTTAACCCATGTGTTCTTGATGAGGATCCTCGTTGGGTCAACTACCTCCTAAGTAGACTAGAACGTATGTATGGCGGAACCATGGGATCTAGATTGGGCACATCATCATTCCCCAACCATCCGATTTAAGAAATGATGAATTTCATAATCTAAATTCTAAACTCACATCGCTACTATACTATGCATTTAGCGATCTAATGACTAGCCAATCAAAGTTCTTTCTTACTTATCGAGAGGGGTAATTAATTATATGGGCTTGCTTATGAAACTGGAACCAAATCTAAAGTCCTCACAAAATGAGGGTGAAATCTCTAGGCAGTGTCTTACTATCTCATGCCTTGAAAATTACACCCACACTTTAAATCACTCTCTTCAATTCAATATCAAATTTGTCGAAAGGTCGGTGGCGAATTTTTTGAGCCCACAGTTAAGTGAAAAAAAAACTCAAATTTATCTTATGAACACAAAGAAGATAACATACGAGCATAAGAGTTGTGGTTTTCTTTAAAGTGATAAACTAGTAATTTTGTAGGATAACATGAAATATGCATGAGGAACACAAGAGAACACATTACCCAAATTGAAATATCTAAGGGTTATGGCTCAGTTTTCATGGATATCAAATATTTCAAGTATAACACAATCTTTGGAAAGCCACTAACTTCAAATAAGAAGGGAATCTAAACCAATAATTACTCTCCAACTTCAAATATCCCTTCTCCATAAATGAAGCAAAGCATCATTGTCATCCTAACCCTAGATATGCAAATACATAAACTAAAAAAATCAGAGCATATAATCTCAAATTTTGAGGGCATCATAAGTTAAGATTCAACCCTCTGGAAAATGTGAAATAAGAAACTTTGAAATCGTTATGAGGCATAATTAGAAAATGGTACAAATCATCATATGTAAAATAGTACATTTGGAGACTGATCGATGGAATTTACATTACCGGGGGATAATGCAAATGGAGCATTTTTGTGTTAATTATTTTAATTTTTGCAAGCAAAATTTAATTTTAATCATTCTGACTTAATTAACTTAAATTTTTTAAAGATTAATTATATTATTAGGTTTTTATATTTTAATACTATTATTAGTTTCAAAGTGCTAGTGATGATATATATTGTGTCTTACTAATTATATTTACTGCAAGTCTAAAACAAAATTCTTATCATTCTGGCTTTAGTAAGTTAAACATTACGCAAGATGTATTATATTGTTATTTCCAAGTGGTAATACTGACAGATATTATGTCTCACTGATCCAAATCATTCAGTAATTTGAATTTTTGCGAAGATGTTCTACATTTTTATTTTTTAGCTGAATTTAAAAAAAAATCAAATCATCGTTCGTGCTTGCCTGCACACATATATAAATATAATATAATTTTCACAAATGTCTTGTGAACTTAGTTCCCTGAAATAGTCTTCTTTATGGCATCGTTAAATATTATCTTCTGTTTTCAAAAGATGCATGCAAAATTGTTCAATGTCATGTGAACATAATTGGTGCTTATCTCATCTTGCACTATATATATATTACGTGAGCAGCACATCGATCATTAAGAGCTAATCACAAGGCTCAAAAGTACAGATTAAGAGCTAAAGATTAACAATGGAAAAGCCCAATGCAATATTTATTGTTGTAACGACTGCCATATTATGCTCTTTATCATTCACCTCTGCAATCGAAACATACTCTCGCTTCACCACTCATCCTTATACTCGTGAGTTCTGATTACTTTATTTCTTTTCATCATACATCAAATTAAAAATAATCAAAATCTAACAATAATAATCTTTTTCATACATATAATAATTATTTAAGTGAATTTGCTTGCAGCATCTACGTGTTTTGGCAATACAGATAAGGGAAATTCGATTGTCTATGTGGGAGATTCAATGTGGAATGGTGGTTCAATTTGTGGGAAGAATCTAAGAGTAAGATGCATCGATGAGGCTCAAAACTGTAAGCCTGGAACAGTTGATGCAACTGTTGTGCACCACTGCAACAATTGCGATAATGGCATCAGACTCTCTCTCGAAGCGTTTACTACCATAGCCTACGAAAGTGTTCGTCGCGTAAAAGTGGATTATGAACTGTACGTAAGATTTTCTTAAATGATCTGCATGCTAACTCTCATCTTTAATTCTAGGTGTCTTTTCTTTCAATCAAAACTATATGAGAGCAGTTATTTATATGCCATATATAATTTTTTATTCTACCGTTAAAAAAGAATACTAGTAAAGACATTTGCTAAGACTCTTCTTATTTAAATTTGCATTTGTAGTTTTTTTTTTTAATTAATAATTGCAAAGTTTCTTTATGATTTGCAGGGTCTAAGCTGACAAAGGCTAGCACTTCTCTCTAGTGGAACGTTTAGTTAACGAAGAAAGAATAAAAGTTTTCTTAGATGATGTCAACATCATGGATGTACTTTTGTGTTTTCGTGAGAATGAAACATGCCTTTTGATCTTTTTATTTATTTTCAATTTTAAATGCAATAAAATTTTTTTTTTTAAATACAAACCTAGCACAATTGGTTTCCAAATAAGCTAATTGGATCACTTAACCCTTTATAACTACTTGTCTCATTTAGGTCACTTTGAGCCAACCATAAACTACAACCAAATTGATTTGAAACCAATCAACCCAAAGACTCCCAAAACACTAACCACACTCAATTGAAGCCTAATTAAAAGCCAATTTGAATTAGGTTACTTAATAAGTTAACATATTTGGGTCTTTGTGAAATAAATCAAAATTAAATCAAAATCATTTAAATTTCATCATTCCTAAAGCATAGTAAAATAATTAAAGTTGTTTCAACTTCACCTAGCTCAAGTTTTTCTTATTTGAACCCTACAGGACAAATAAATTTAAACTTAATGTAAGTAAATTGGACCAACCCAAAGCATTAGAATCATTACACGCATAATTGAACACAACCCATGTCAAATTGAGGCCCAATTTAACTAATTGATTCACTTGACCCAAACAGCCCAATTTGAACTATATTAAGCTAAATATAATTAGAAGCCAAATTAGGCCAAACCAATATTAATACATTCTAAATTAACAATGTAACATAACACAATATCAATCTAAATTGGCTCACTTGACCCAAATTGACTTAAATAAACCTAATGAAGTAGAAATGAAGAGCGGCGAGACCTATGTCTACTTTGAGAAATCCAAATTATGGTTTAAAGAGAACAACACATGTAACCTAACTTCTTATCATGTAGTAGATTACTTCTATAAGCGCAAGCCTCTATAGTTAATTATCCCTCCCAATAAATAAGAGAGAATTTTCAATTAAAGATAGTCATTAGATCACTTAAATGCATAGTGTATATATTTCTTATTTGATTTAGATTTATGAAATTCATCATTTTAAATAAAACAGAATTGGATGATGATCATCTAGATCCCATGGTTCCATCATCAGGGCTATCATGGTCAAACATTTGTCAAAATATGATATTTATACAAATGGTTTAAATAAAATTTTTTTTTAGTGGTGTTTGTAAAAAGATAATTTAAGTCTACTTAGCTAATAAATATTTTTCTCATTTATGATTCATAACTCAAAGGGTGAGCCATTAAAGCATAAGTATACATTGATAAATAATAGAGTGACACACAGAGCATCATTGCATCATGTGGAGCACTAACTAAACCCTCTTAGACACATCATGCATGAGATTGATTGAGAGTGAACATTAGAACACTTGATTTGACTTGGCTCCTGCTAGAGTTTTTTTTTAATTTGTCACCTCCGACAAACAATTGTGGAAGGTGGATAGATTGAGTTTTGCTTTAAATTTTTAATGATTGAATTTCATTTTGTTTTTAGATTGATACTTGATTTAAGTTAATTTGATTTGAAATTAGAATCATATTTTGATGAAAGTATCCTTTGAAATCACCATTCAACACCATCATCTAGTTAATTGATTGAATCAAATATATTGGAGAACTTTAGATCTGTTTACTCATTTAGCTCTAACAAGATCATCTCTTGTCACATAAAAAAATTAACTTCTCATATTTTAATAAGTTGAAATTCTTATAATAAATTTTTTAAGTTTTGTTAAAACCCATAGACTAAAATCACCACACATCTCTTACTAAGTTTAAGCATTGATAGTGTTCCCATCTTAAATGTAAGAATACCTTAATTAATGCCTTCTATTTTCTTGTATGATGTGTTGTGAATCCAGTGGTGTTTATATTTAAAATTTTTAAATGGTGCATTTCTTGTACTTGAATATTCTATTCATGGCATTTGATTTAGGTTGTAATTTAAAATACTTGCATTAGTTTACTTGTTGAATTTTTCAGCTCAAGCTTTCAAATTTATTTATTTTGAATTCTTTCATATTTGAGAATTTATCTTCCAATTAGTTTAAAACAAAGCATTAATAGCTCTTGTATGAATCTTTCAATCATTTAAGGAGCTTTAACTATGCCAACATGTTATTTAACTTCTTCATTGATCTCTTATAAATTTCATTTGATTTCCCTCTTTTTTATATATATGTAACATAACATATTATGATTTAGTTTTGTATTGAAATACAATTGAAGTAGACTTGGAATATAGCATTCATGACTTTCAAGCCAACATGTTATGCTTATGAGTAGCTATCAAATAATATTCTTGCACTTATGAGAGTTATTATCTTTATATATATCAAACCCAATTTGACTTTATTTTAAATTCATCAAGAGATCAATATACATAAAACTTCAAATTTATTGCAAGTTTTTATATGTTTAGAGTTAGCTTCAAGCCTCATTGTAAGTACTTTTTTTTAAAGTTCACATAGAGTTAGCTTCAAATCACTTGTAAAGTTCTAAGTTCATTATAATCTCTATTTTTTATTTCAATTTAATATTTACCTCAATGTTCATTTTATTAGAATTTTCAATACATTTAAATATAATTTTAGATTATTATGTTTTGGGTATTTTAAATGAATTTTGATTCTTTTAAGTCCAGAATTTAATCCAAAATTTGGCGTTTCAACACTATTCTTCATTAAGGGTGAGCTTTGTCTTGTGGTGTGTATTGAGCTCATCAGTGGTGTCTTTGCGACAGTATCTTCACACCCAACACTCTAATTGAGTAATTTAAACTGCATTGGTGTCCAAACATAAGATTAGGAAAAAAATAAAGTAACAAAATTTAAAGATATAGTCTAGTAACATCTAATAATTTTTTAGCTTACTGATTGATTGAGTGTAGTGGTTGTGACACAACAATGTCATACATTATTTTATGGGGCATTAGCGGGTCTTGGAATGCAAATGAAACCAACACATATATTTCAAAAGAAAATAAATTTTGTATGATTATCATAATATTCTAGAAAGAAAACATCTTTGGGTTTAAGATTCTAATGCAACTTAATCTTGATAGGATTATCCCAATTTTTGATATTTATAACAATCAAATTGTAAGTAATCCCCATAATTTCTCATGAGGATCTCGAAGTTTTGAAGCTATTCTGAAATCTTGAGAACCTATGGTTATTTGATAAATATAATCTCACTAGTGTAGAGGATAACATAGATTTCATAAGTATGAATAAACAAGAATCATCGATAAATAGAGAATGATGACAACATCATCATGACTTATCAAAGAATCGAACTACAGAAGACCCATATAATCAATGTCATGGGAACTCGTGGTCAAATGAACAGAAAAGTTCATAGCACAAAGAATGGGATTAAGGGATCAAGTGAAAAGTCTCACATAAAAAATTGAATGGGAACTTGTGTGTGAGAATGAAATCATGCATAAGAACTAGAGGAGAATGAGAGAGGAGAAGCGAGCTTGTGCAATCGAGGGGAATGCCTCATTCGATGTTGGCTTGGGACGGATGAGATGAAGGATCAAAGAAAGAGGAGAGGGTTTTGGTTTGTTGTTGAGGGGCAAATGAATGAGAGAGCGCTTGGCAGTGTTGATTTTAATGATCCATAAGAGAGCGGTTCTCGGCTCATGCGGTTAGATTTGGATCAATGGGAGATCGAGAGAGGAAGAGGAAAAATGAACCTTCCTTCTCGATTGAGCTATGAGATGAAAACCTTTCTGGTCAAAAGATTAATTTTTAAAATAAATTAATAATTAGTGATTAGGCACTTAAAATTTTTTTTAAAATAGCCTAGTTAGTCGTGAGCTTTAATTTTTTTAAAAATTAAATGGATCCAGTTCTTATGTCTGACCAACAAATGTCAGATTTTGGCATGTTTGGTATTGTTGAAAAGATAATAAAAAATTATACAACTTTTATCTTAACAAATTTCAACGAATCTCGTCCGGTGAGCCGCAGTGTTTAGAAATGTGCGACTTCTGAAGTTGCAATAATTAAAGATATTGATGCAGCTCTCATTTTTTGGCCATTTCAGGCTCATTAGGTGTCGGGTTTTGGCGTGGTTGGTATCGTTGGAAAGATAATAAAAAATTTGACAACTTCTATGTTGACAACTTTTGATGAATCTAGCTAGATGAGCCGCAGTTATTATAAATGTGTGACTTCTGAAGTTGAATATATTATTTCTTTGATATTATCAAACACTCTCATTATATTCTATATAAAAATTGAGTTTGAATCTTTATGTAATTCGTAGTTGAATCTCTCATCTTCGCATTTGATTTAATCAAAATATACAAATAATAAAGTACACTGGGATAATACAATTAGAAGTACATGAATGACTAAGGATAACAAATAAAAATAGCCAATATACATGCCTTCCATTATATAAGAAAGATAACACATCTATCTTCGATGCCTGCGTGGTGGAATCGCATCGCTATGAGTGTAATGTCGGTGGTCATGGCCAATCCGCGCATGATGATGTTGTTGATGGTCCCCTTCTTCCCGCTCGGAGTTGTTCTATATAAGCCGTAACATGAGGTCATCGACATAGGCAACAAATACTGGTACACTCCATATGGCGGTGTCATATGGAATGATGTTATCCATAACCGGTTGACTGTGCCATGGGTGCATCGAGATCACATTATCTCCGATATGAATACGGGTGTGAAAATGTGTATGTCGCCCACACTGGTGTCGAGGATGGCCCCCACATCCATCGACGGAAAATCTTTCTTTGCGCAAAATTCGGTATGTCCAGATCCCTGCATCAGTGTCGAGATATGCATATTTTGTCTAGTCCACGCAGCTCTTCATAATCATGAAAGATTTCAAATTATCTTCATCTCTGCCAAAAAATCGAAATATATCCTCGGTCTTCAGATGTGCTGACATATAAAGTTTTAGATCGATTTTATTATAGTGAAAAGTATACTTTGCATACTCATCAAATGTTCCCTAATGCTGGGTAATATATATCAAGATGCTTGAGCACGCGCATGTAAAGTGATGCCGATACCACCTCATATTGATCGGCGGCTCCATCAACAGCGATAACCACCCGCACAAGGAGTGGTCTCCATCACAATGATGCTTAATCACATTGTAACTAAGCACCGATGAGGCATGTACCACTCTACCCTCTTCCAACATATCACACTCAAATATCTCCTCTCCCGTAAACATATCTCCACACACAAGTGGATCGATGTCCATATGGCTTAGATGACCCCAAATAAAACATAAGTTATTCTTTCAAATACAAGATGTAATAACCAAATAATATTATATCAATTCATACACTCAGAAGTCCATCCTCATCCCTATAGACTCGATATTAGATAATGGCATTTCCCAAACATCCATCATTCCACCAAAACCAACGCTAAGCGTCAATGATGATCGTGGTCACGCGTAGTCTTCCACATGAGTGTGCTCCATACCGCGGTAAATGAACACATCCGACCATGTTTATGCACTTTAGTTTGGTTTCTTCATGTAATTCCCTGTATAGATGAGCGAGCACAATGAAAAGACAACCCCTTAAATGTGTCAGATATCCTCAAGTAATGGCTACAAATGAATCTACGTATCTGGAAGAAATGATCCGATGAATAGTATGTAGGCTCGACATGCATAATGAGATCGGTAGATCTATGTATGAATCATGATAGTATGTCCATTGTAGCCATCGTAAAGGTATACAAGTATGCGCATGAGCCTATCCCATGTGAAACTCTGATGTAACATGTGGATGGATAGAATCACGGTAAATGACGTACATCTATGGATGTGCTCAACTCATCGAACAATCGCCGAAGCCCATTATTTCACACCAATACTACCAATCATAGTGGGCCATCTATCCAATGCCTAATCATCGTCACATCCAGAGAGTAACCATCATCTCTCCGCCAGTGGAAGGTATTCGTCAGGACCACTCTAATCGTTAGTAATGATGATCGCTTAATATACTTCAGAGACACAATCTAGGTTAGCAACTCACAAGGCATCCATAAATCTAGGGCAGTTAACAGGCCATTCCCTAAACATCGATAAGTGCCTACAAACACAAAACCTACAATCAAATGAATTATGATTATTATGCATCAGTATATTAACAAAGTCTACACTAAATCAAACACAAAACTCTAAGAAAACCCTTTACTATATATCGATGCACTTTCTGCACGCCATGTGCTATCTTTGGGGTGAACTTCCGGTGAGCCATAGTCCTGTCTCCTCACGCCTCCTCTACGTGGGGAACAAGGAGCGTCATCGCCGGACATCTTCCCTGTTATAAATTTAGCAGCTAACAATTGAATAAAGAAGTGCAAATTGAGAGACGCTATAATGAACACATTTAGAACTAAGCAATTTACTTGTAGATAGAACATCAAATTAAAGAAGCTTGCATGCCAACCATGAGTTTGCACTTATATTTAATGAAATGACATTTACTAAACCAAATAATAAGTAACAACTAACACATAAACTAAAACAAATCACAATCTCCATGATCTAGAAATGAAATTAGGGGTACTACAAGCCCAATAGTCTTACAAACACCAGAAATAACAACCAACACATAAACTAAAACAAATTATAATCTCCACGATCTAGTTCGATGACATGTGGACCTATTGGCTAGTACACACACCACAAATCCTTGAACTTAAAAGTGCTCTCGCCCATTGAATTCTTATATCTTAGACCTAGGATGGCCGCTTCATTTGGAGGATTGTAATTTGGGTATGTACCACTCTTGTGTTATTGACTCTTCACGATCCGGTATTACATGGAATTCACCTTGGTAGGTTTTAATGTAGTTTTGCAAGCTGTAATAAGGTGACACAAATTGCACATGGCTTAGGCATCGTTGTCCCAGAACAGCAATTACATGTGCACACGGTAGGTGGTAAGACTGTGGTTGTCTGCATGAACACCTAAAGTCATATTTTTCAGTTATTTTAACCTTGAAGGTTCTTCTTATGACATCAAACACTTGGTACTTAGTCATGCTTATCCTCAATGGTTCAGGAACTCTTCTTGCCACTCATTCATTATCCCGTAACATTGTCTTAATGCGGTGGGAGAACAAGGTATCTTATTGCCTTTCTAGAGTGGTAGCTACTTTTAGCCGTTTCATGAATAGTGATACTATGTTGTAATACACTACTGTAATCAAGGCTTGAATTGGTAAACCACGTGCTCTTTTCAGCACACCGTTGAAACACTCAGCTGCATTTGTAGTCATTGTACCTACCTATAACCTTCATCATGAGTTAGGGACCAATGCTTAACGTCCTGAGACCGACCAATCATATGCCTCCTTAATATTCTTGATGTCTGTACCTTTTAAAAAGTCAAATATCATCAGTATTCCTAGCAATGTACATCATCTAACATATGAACTCAACATCACCTATCCCTAATTATCTTACTGCTATTTTAAAGTTCTCCCTCAAATGGCACGAAAAAAGTGATGTGCGGGGAAAGATCTCTCTGCAGACAAGACTACATGTCTGACGGTGAGATCAGAACTAGTGGGATCAAATTTTATAATGTGTAAACCATACCCATGACTCGATGCACTCGATTCCTGCGCAAAGGCTAATGGGAACAAGCCATTATTTCATCGATTCCAATCTAAGTAGAGTACCTCATACTTACCCGGTAGGAAGGTGCCATCTAGACATAGTGGGTGATACTTCACACAGAATTGAAGGTTCAAACAACCGAACAATCATTGAATCTATTTGACTATTGCGTGGACACGATACACTAACCCAGGCATAGATGAACATACTGCAGCCATGAGTTTTCCCAAAGATCTGTAAGTCCCAACTATCAAATATCGCCTTCACTGCTTTCCTATGTGCATCCCAGGCTTTCATGTAAGACACTCTTATATTGAACTTGGACTCAATACGTCCTACAATTTCCCTGGGCTTTAGATCTAGCTGACGTCTGATTGCGGGTTGTATGAAATAACTGATGAATTCTGATGTACATTGCATGTGACGATTAAGCCCGAATGAGCATAGGTATGGTGATTGAATCCTCCATCACCATGCACCTTAATTGAGCTTGCATGTAAACGCTACAAACATGGTCTACGGTCGAATGATGGGTGCAACATAGTGAATTTTGATTTGTTCAAGCATAGATGACATACTCGACGTTGTTTGTGATAGACCAGCCCTGAACAACAAATTGTAACTATTTCTTCTCATGAAAGCAGATACCCTCAGCCAATTCTTTTGGAATGTAGTTCTCCTCTTCAAAGATTGAATTATCTAATGGGCCATCAAATGTGAGATCCTCATCCCATTCTCTAATTGTTTGGATGCTACGCATATAGTCATTGTTACATATCAAGTGCTATTCAATGTGACTTGTTCTAGTTAAGTAACCGGCAATCAAATATTTGACCCTGAGGGATGGTTCTATGGCCCTCAAAACTGTTCTCTTTGGGTCGGTATCATCCTCTTCATCATCATCACTACTTCCTCCACTAGGCATAGTTTCATATCCAACATCTTCATGAGATGGTGGATTCATATCTTCTCCCACGTCACCCTAGTGTAAAACTTGTCACAAAATAATCATGTTCTCTTCTTTGCACCCATAGAATTCCAAAGAAGATGGTGTGATGTACAATCTTTGTTTCACCTATCGACATTCCCGCCGCTTTACCTCCCTATCTCCACACTTGTTAACTTCAACATAAATCATAATATTGCACATCGCATTGACTATAGCTTCATAGACTTGTCATCGTTAATGTGTGTGGTAATAAATCCAGACCAATAGGCACCGTTAATGTAGATAATTGTGCGGATCTAACTTCAACAACTCATTATTCTTTTAATTCATCAAAATTAATCCACCGTGGGATTTGGACTGGACGATTTTTCCCACCAACATATATTGGAATAAAATCGTGGCTTACTCTGAGTTCACCACCATAATAAAGAACTATACTGACATATAAATTCATTTTCAACTAATAATAACAAAATAGTAATCCTTCGTCTTACCTGATGAATTTACATAGTTTAAATTAGAATAAAGACAATGATGGGGTTAGCTCACTGCTACCTATTGAAATTTAATAATTCAAATTTTATACTCTATTTCACATCTCTAATGTGACCTTACAAACTTTTGTTGTACAAATTTAATATAATCCACACAAAAAAATAAACATGAAATACACTTTAATCTATAAACACGCACAAACATATTATCATTTATACTAAAAAAATAAACACGAAATACACTTTGATCTATATATATAGCATAGCTTGGTAATTCTTAAGCCATAAATCTAAGATCTCTAGTAATTCAAGGCTAATGAAACTTTTCATAAAATTCCTTCAATTATTCCCGAAAGTTCTTTCTAGCACAATTCATAAATTGTTTTTTTTTTTGTTTTGTAAGTGGTAAGCTACTTAAGTTCAAACTATTTGCAAGTCATTTGGGCATTTGTGTAATTTATCAAATTGTTTGTAACATTGCAAAGTTGTTCACTATATTATTTTTTTTGTTAGATCATTTTTGTGCAAAATAAGCAATTCTTTTAGTTTTCTCTTTCTATATCTTGACATAACTTAATAGGTTTGTTTTCATATTGTTTTGGATTTTGATTGCGCATTAATTTGTTATGCTATTACAATTTCTCCATCACTTAGAGGAGTAAGGAAGATTAAAATTATGATTTTAAACTTGAAATAATGTAATTAAATCAAAATGTTGATTAGTAGTCAAAAGCACAAGATTAAATTGTGTTTTCTCTTTTATTACACATTTACTTAAATATACCTACAAGATTTTTTGTATGTTTGAATTTTAATAATTTAAAAATATTTTAAAAATATTATTTCACCTCCCGCATGGTGTTGTATATGTTTCCTAAAGTCAATCGAGATTTTGAATAAACAACACTACAATGACTTTAATGTGGCAAACATGATGTTTTAAAATGTTGATTACAACACTTCAAGGACTTGCACTATCAATAAACCAAGTTTCACATACAAATTTTTCATCAACAAATATTATAAACTAATGAAACATTACAAGTAAATTCTCATAAACTAAATATCATGCACAAACTAATCAAACTTTGATCTTATCAAATTTTTCACCACAAAAGGAATGCGTTTAATCCAACTAAAGATCATACATATTGAGCAAAAGATATGACATAAACTAATCAAACAAAAATAACCTCATTAATTCAACTAACCCCCAAAAAAAACAACACATTCAAAATCAGATCTAACACATATTTCCTATAAAAATCAAACTACATAGCTTAAAAATACCAACTAAATCAGATCTAACCCATATTTCCTATAAAAATAACATATTCAAAGTAAAATCTAACATTTTTTTTTATTTCGGGTAAAATTTACCTAAGTCGGCATAAAATGTTTGAGATCCACTCTTTCACCGGTGAAACCACTGCGGTGCGACCCTCTAGCGGGCGAGTCTTGGCGTGGACCGAACGCGACAACACGCATCGGGAGAAAAAAAAAATCAAGCGATGCTTCGATGAAGCTCTTGATTTCCCTAATTTGAGGCGGGCCGCCCAATGGCGGTCGGCCGCGGTCGCCGACGCCCGTGGCCCACTCAGCACATTTTTTTTTAAGTGCCTAATCACCTAATTATGATTATTAATAGGCCTATTTTAAAAATTAAGCCTGGGAAAGGAGAGGCCGAGCGAGTATAAGAGGAGTGTGAATCGGGCTTGGTTGGCTATTAGGTTATAATTAGGTTTAGTTAATTTTTTCAAGTATTTAATTAACCTTAATATGAATTTTGTGCCGACAAAACCATATAGTTAATATATATATATACTTAGGTTATTCCGATGTTCTAGACGCAACGACACAGTCAATTTTATGAACGGAGGCCATTTGGCTCAAGTCGATGCCAAATCGAGCCAATTTCAATTCAAAATTACACATCGCTACTTTTAATCTCTCAATATTCATGCAGACTTATCTAAATTAAGTGCAAATAATCTCACATGATAGATTTCAATATTTCAAAATTAACAACGCAATCAATTTCTTGAACGAAGGTTATTTGGGCATCATCACAACCTCTTGATCTCGATATATTCGTAGGTGCGTTGACAGCTCAATTGTTTGATCGGTTAATCATTAAATTTTTTCATATTTATATTCAGACCAATTCTGATGTTCTAAATGCAATGTCAAGTCCGTTCATCGATCGGAGGTTTTTTTTTGCTAATTTCAATGATGTTTAGTGCATCTTAGCTCTGATTTGTGAGTTGTTATATCAAAGGTCCGTCGAATTTGGATTTTGAGCTCTACTCAATTGATGTATCATGCATGGAGGTTAACAAATGCCCCTTATAAATGTGATTACATGAGTGAAATGTTTGTTGAAAACTGGTTGACACTTTGGGCTAGCTACAAAACTTGGATCACTTCAGCTTCAATTGCAATAGTTTAAGGAGCTTTGATAGATTTATCAGTATAATTCTTTATTTTGGACACAATGATGAGATTGATCAATTGAATCAACTTGTTATAGTTAAGAGTTCTTACACCATCCGCTCAATGGCTTTGTTGAAGATCTCATTTTTATGTCTTTGCATATTTGAGTTTCCTCCAACGCTAGCTTCATGCTTGGTTGGATTTGATGGAGGAATTGGTTTATTTATTTTGAGATTTGGAATTCCTTCTATCCTAGCTTTAAGCTTGACGGACTTGATGAAGGACTGACATGATTTATCTATATTGACTTATCAGAAAGTGTATGTATGTCCTAAATCCTATACTTGGTGCTTTGATAGATTTGTTGAAGGGTGCATATAGACAACCTTCTGGCTGATATTAGGTCCATAATGTCGAGTTATCAGCCTAGCAATGTGTGCTTTAACAGATTGAATAACTACAAAATTCCTTTAGTTCGGTCATCGGCTTTGTATGAACTATGAAATTGTTCCCTCAGTCCTGTGCTTTCTGATTTGACGGGCTTGATGAGGATTGACCTGATTTGTTCACATTGACTTCTCAGAAAGTGTATGTATGTCTTCAACCCTATGCTTGCTACTTTGACAAATTTGTTGAAGGATGTGTATAGATGACCTAGCCTTTTGGCTTATATTAGGTCTATAATGTCGAGTTATCAGTCTAGCAATGTGTGCTTTAACAGATTGAATAATCATAAAATTCCTTTAGTTCATTAATCGGCTATGTATGAACTATGAAATTGTTCCCTCGATCTTATGCTTTCTACTTTGATGAACTTGATGAGGAGATTAGCTTTGATCTACGCTTTGTGCTTGATAAGATCATTTGAAAGTATATTGAAATATCACCCTACAGGCAATATATAGAATGATTTGAGGTAGCCCTGAATTAGGAGTTTTCTCATATTGTCTTGGTCTATCGATCAAGTAGAAAAAATCTCTTGGATTTTGATTATTTGTAGTCACTAAAGTGGATCTGGTTTGAGATTGAATAGCTATCATCATTGGACTGACGAGCATAGACTCTTTCACTGCGGCCTTTTCTTATGGCTTGATGAGTGAAGAGAGCGTCAGCAACTCAGCCATTTATAGGCTTGTTGAGTTCGACCTTTAGAACCTACTCGAGTCTTCGACTTAAGCTATGATGGGTTGGTGTATGGTCATCAAACTAACAAACGAGGGCTCTTTCACTGTGGCCTTTCCTTACGGCTTGTCGAGTGAAGAGAGTGTAAGAAACTCGACCATTTATGGTCTTGTTGAGTTCAACCTTTAGAACCCATCAGTGTCCTAGACTTTAGGATGTTGAGGTTGATAGTTTTCTAACTCACTTGATTGAAGCTTCCAAAATTGGGAGTTCTTCTGACTTCATCTTCAAAATTTGACAAATCTTGGAGATAAACTTTTAATATTTAGGGCTATCTTTTCATGCATAGAAATAGACTCTTTTTATTCCTTGTAAGAGCCTGCAACTCTAAAATTAATAATTATAGATATATTCAGGGATCTCGGCATAAAGCTCGATGTCAACTTGAATCAGAATTTATTTGATGATAACGTCTTATAGCACAATTTCAACTTAGCTAAATATATAAAATGCACCATGTCTTGTAGGGGAAATTCTAAAGCACTTTGAAAAAGCTCTAAAATAATTTAAGAAAATATATCAATGTATTAGTTGATAGATTTGATCTTAAGAGGGTTTTAACATGTAACATTGATTTCATATATGTATCGAAATCTAAAATGCCACCTATGTAACAGGAAAATTCACGGAAAAGTTTTTTCATCTTGAGCAAGTATATTTATTTAGGGATCTTGACATGAAGCATGATGTCGACCTAAATAAATATACTAAAAAAATACCCCTTGTCTTATAGGGGGGTCTCTATTGTAACTCAAGAATTTGTTTATCATGTATAATACTTCTTCAGGTATCGACCATTAATTGGCAACATTAGTCTTTCACCCTTTAGGTCAATGAGTTGGTATGCTCCCTCCTTGATACACTTTCTCAATGATAAAAGGGCCCTCCCAATTGGGCTTAAATTTGCTACCAATTCTTTGATTATGAATAATTGGTCTTCTCAGCGCCAAGACCAATTCCCCTTTTTGGAATGTTCGAGGCCGCACCATATGGTTAAAAGCCCTAGAGATCTTTACTTGATAAACTTCTAAATTTTGATGATATTGCAATCTAACTTCATCAAGCGCATCGAGTTCCTCCATTCTCAAATGAGCATTTTGATCTTCTTCTTATTGTGTGTTGCTTTCCAAATGAGGAACTGATTTTCTTGATTTAGGTGTAAAGTCAAGTGCTTTAGGAAAATTCAGCATGGTCTTCTTTCTTTCTCTTTACTTCTGCTCTTTCACCTTGTGAAATTACTTTTTTATTCCTGAAGTGGATGCTATCACTTCAAGAGGCTCTGTTGGCTTAGGCTCTTTAGGGATAAAATATTTTGCATCATCATAAATATTTACTTTATGGATGAAGAATGGTTGTAGGTTACCAGGAATTCTGAACTCTTCTCCATCTTTTAGTTACTTCATATACTGATGCATAGTTGATGGGACCATACCATACTCATGTAACCATGGCCAACCCAAAAGAGCTCTAAATGATGAATCATTGTCAATTACATGAAACTTCACTTCTGTATATAAATCCCAAAACTTGAGCAGGAGAATAAAGAAACCCAAGGTTTTTTGTCCTTTCTTATTGAAATCATGAACCGTCAATTTATCTCTCCCAAGATGTTGGATATCAAGTGATAATCCTATTAATATTTTTAAACTCATAAGATTGATAGAAGAGCCTGGATCAATCAGTATTCGATTGATTAAGAGGTCATCACTTTCTGAGGTAACATATAGAGGATGGTTGTGATCCATTATTCTCAACATAAAACTTCTTTAGAAAATGTGATTACTAGGAGATCATGAGTTTGCAATGATTCAGTCAAATATTTTTTAACAAAATAAGCTTCATAACTCTTTGGATCTTTGAGAGCTTGTATTAAAGTTTCTCAGAGGTCTTTTGAAATAAAGAGAGCCTCGCATACATGTGGATCTTTCTAAGATGTGATAATATTATAATCTATCTTTTATTGATTTAGGCTTCTAGGATTTTGAGAATGATATCTTCGTGACTTCAATTTGTTTACCTTTGTCTTTATTTAAATTCCCCTATTTTGATGATGGTGGTAACACTTTATCACTTCTCAACTAAACTTGAATCACCTTGTCTTGCTCAGATTCCTCTGAAGAGGTAGTTTCTTGAAATTCATTTTTTATTCTGGAGGATTGACCAAAAAGGATAGACTCATTTTTTAAATTCATACATTTCATACGTGATGATATCGATGAGTCTGACTCTTCTTAATTTGGAAAATATAAATCTTCATATGAACTATTATCATTTTGTTGAGTCATTAGACAAAATTCAGATGTTAACTCCTGAGGCTCTTCTTACTTTTCTGATAATAATTTTGATGGGTTGGTCGAGTCTGTCTGATTACCCTTGTCATTTTGGAGTAACTGATCTTGAAGAACATCTGATGTCACATAAATGATTCAACATTTCTCTACTAGACAAGATTTACCATTATCTTCTTCATCCGATTCAATAATATGAAGTTTAAGCATAAAGTTTGCAAGCCTAATTGTTATCTTATGATACTCTTCTAAATTTAATAATATTTGAGTGGTCTTCTTGATCTTCTTTTTCTTAGCCTTCTTTGATTTATGAGGCCTACGCTTAGTAGATATCTTGTGATAAAGTAGCCTTATCAAAATGCCACTGAGAAGCCCATATACTTGGTTTAGGCATCTCTTTTAAGTCTAATATAGTTTCAAGTGATGATTTTCACTTAACACTAGGGACGTCTTTTTGCCGCGATTTTCATGATCTTCTTAGACTCGCTTTCCCATTCTTCAATCTGAATAGATTTTTCCTTCTTTTTTATCTTTAATGAATGATACGGAAGAAGACATAATTATCCTTGTAGATTCTCTTCGGGGACTAACACCTTTGATAATGTAAATCCTCGCCGATACTTTTCTTACCAATCTTTGAAGACATAATTTTCAATAGAACCACCGATCATCTCATGATAGGACAATATTTTGACTTGATCATATTCTTCGTGGCCTTTTAATTTCTAGTGATCGTAGACCATGATAAATTGTCAAATAATTAGCTACATTATCCCTCCTAAAAAAATATTCTTTGTTCATCATTTCCTTAAGAGATGTCGGCATTTGTTCATCATCTCTTATTGCTTGTTTTGGACGCTCTCCGCCACTTGGAAAAGTATGAGGTATATTATTGCTTCCCAATACCTATTTTGGCTGTGGATTAGAATGGACAAGTTTCTTTCCCTTATTTTGTTCTTCTTCTAATTATTGTTCATATTTCATGCTTAGGTTATGCCAACGAGTTATAAATTTTATCATTGACTCATCTTTTCTCCTCTTCAGTAAGGCAAGGTCAGTGATTGTTATTTTATCAATTGTAGTGGTGAACCTCTTCATGATTGGTAGCTCCAACATATCCTATTGAGCCCTCAGTTCAATATTTCTTCTTCTTGTTTGTCTTCTGGTTAATTTTCTTCTTGATGAGGAAGTTTTATGATCATGCTTTTCAGGTACAAAAGGTTCAATCGGCGAAGCAATTACACATTGAGGTATTAAAGGCACAGTTTGCCCACTGATGGTTCTTTTCATCATGGGGGCTTCAGATTGACCTAATCTTATAAAAATTAAAGTTGTTTATCGAGAGGACTCTTTAACAATAGTTGGTTGTTGAACTGGTTGGAGAGCATGACGAGTAGGAGCTTCAGTAAACTGAGTCCTTCCAAAGATAACCTCGATGGGTGTGCACCAGTGTGGTACCGGGAGTTACAACTATAATAGCTGGGAAATTCAAGCTGCCAAATTGAATGGTAGCTCCAACATATCCTGTGTTGATGATGACATTAGCTAAGCAGATGTTCACACCATTCCCTAGATGAATAGCAAAAAAAGTGCTCTATAGATCCATTCTGCAAAAGTGGAAGATGGGGATTAGTGATTAGTAATTATTATTTCACCCCATACTTTCAAAATATAGAGGTACTACAGAATAAAATAATAGTGTAATAAAGATATACTCTACAGAATAATTCATTCGACATAGAGCCTCATACATTAGTAATTTGAATTTATTACACATTTAAATCACCATATTTCATTTTGAATTTTCAAATATTTTGTTGCTACTATAACATATATATGACTAGTGAAAGATGGAAAGAGAATCATGTCCCCAATGGAGTCTCCAGAAATCTACGGGCTCCAAAAATTTGTCGCCGACTTCTCGACAATTGAAGAGAGTATGGTTTAAGTGTCAGAGTAATTTTCAAAAGGAAGATGGAATAGTATATAAGACACTACCTAGAGAATTCCTCGTCATTTTATGAGGACTTTAAATCTAGTTCCAGGTTTCCTATAGGTGCAAGGCCCTATAGTTAATTACCCCTCCCAAAGTGAGAGAGAACTTTCAATTAAGGCTAGTCAATAGAACGCTAAATGCATAACATATAGTAACAATATATGGAGTTTCAGGATTTAGATTTATGAAATTCATCATTTTAACTTAAAGCGGATGGTTGGGGGAATGATGACGTGCCCGATCTAGATCTCATGGTTCCATCATCCTGGGTTATCACAGTCCCTAATCTAATTAGTTAGAGGATGTAGTCGACCCAACCTGATCGAATGATCCTTATCAGCAACACATGGGTTATGTCATCTAAGAAATCCTTCTAAACTTGGGGTGGTATTTGTCTAAGGAGATAATCTTAAGTCTACCTTAGCTGACATAGAGTTGTTTTCCCTATCAGGTGTACCCTATGATTCACAACTCAAAGGGTAGAGCCATTGGGGAGCATACAAGCTACAATTATGATCATAATATAATGGAGCCTACTGGCCAAACCACTTGATCAGAGAACTCTGATCATAACTGCATCAACTGTGGAGCCTATTGGCCAAGCAACACAGTCAAAGGACACGGGCCACGTCATTACTGACATGAGATTGATTAAGAGTGAACATAGTAGAATACTTGATTTGGCTTTGGCTCTTTTATGAGCTAGAGTTTTTCTTAATTTATCACCCCTGAAAAATAATTATGGAAGGTGGATAGATTGAGTTTTGCTTTAAGTTTTTAAAGATTGAATTTCATTTAATTAGTTTTTAGGTTAATACTTGATTTAAGTTAATTTAATTTGAAATTATAATCATATTTTGATAGAAGTATCCCCTCCAGTTGAAATCATCATTCAACACAACCATCATCCGGGGTAGTTAATTGATTAAATCAAATATTTGAGAAATTTAAATCCTGTCAACTCTGTTTAGCTCCTAATAGAGGATCAGATCTACTATCATATGAAAGAATTAACTTCTCAGATATTTTAATAAGTTAAAATTCTTATAATAATTAGATTTTAGATTTTGTTAACCCGCACCTCCCCAAGACCAAATCGAAAGCAACTCGAACATCCTCGACACTGCTTAAGGATTAAAGGTCGTATCGAGTGTATTTAAGAATGCCTTAATTAATGTTTTATGTTTTCTTGTACGATGTGTTGTGAATCATATGGCATTTGTGTTTAAAATTTTCAAATGGTTTCTTCTGCGTGCTTGTACTTGAATATTGCGGGTTCGATGGCATTTGATTTAGGTTGTATTTTAAAATATTACTTGCACTTAGTTTACTTGTTGAATTTTTTAATTCTCCGAGCTTTCAAATTTATTTATGAGCAAGTTCGAATTCTTTCATATTTGAGAATTTATATTCCAATTAGTTTAAAGCAAACTATTAACAGCTCTTGTATGAATCTTTCAATCATTCATTAAGGAGCTTTAACTATGCCTGCCAACATGTTATTTAACTTCTTCATAGATTTTTGATAAATTTCATTTGATTTCCCCCTTTTTATATATATAAGCATAACACTTAACAAATTTCTTATGATTTAGTTTTGTATTGAAATACAAATTGAAGTAGACTTGGAATATATCATTCATGACTAGCAGCAAGCCAACATGTAATGCTTGTGAGTTTTCGAATAATATTTTTGCACTTAGAGTTATGCCTTCACATAAGAGTGATCAAATCAAATTTGACTTTATTTTAATTCCACATCAAGAGATCAATATACATAACCAAACTTCAAATTTATTGCAACTTTCTTATGTGTTTAGAGTTAGATTCAAGCCTCACTTGTAAAGTCCCTTTTTTTAATAAGTTCTGTAGATTTTCAAGCCCTCACTTGTAAAGTTCTTTTTAAGTTCATTATAATCTCCTCTTTTTTATTTCAATTTAATATTTACCTATATATTTATTTTATTAGAATTTTCAACACATTTAAATTTGATTTTAGATTATTATGTTTTGGGTATTTTAGATGAATTTTGATTCTTTTAAGTTGAGAATTTAATCTCAAATCCGATAGAGTTTCAAAATTCGCCATCCCCGCATATCGTGACTAATTGCTACTAATTACCCTATTTAGTGTAATGACATCGTCTCACACACCATAGCCGTCTTTACACTCACTACACCCTATTAGGCATTAGCAGGGTCTTGAAACCTACATTGGTGTCCAAATATAGGGATTAGGATAAAACAAAGTTTGACAAAATTTTGGCATACAGAAGCAAATTGTGGTGAAAAATTTCTATAGAGGGAGTCGCCTTTCAAATCTATGGGGAGAAAAGAAAGAGGAACCCTTACAAAACTTTGTCTTGGTAAGATGCCACGTAGATCCACATATGTATTTATTTAGGTGATCGGGTACATCATCAAGGTATAGTGTACTATGTCAATAGACATAAATCACTACCCTTTAATGGAACTAATCATCTCAATAATAACTCCTAAGGATGATGGGTCTGCATATGTACCAGAGATTCTTCTCCTACTTTACATGAAAAAATAAAGCAAGGTTTATTTTAAACTGGGTTCGTTAAGTTCTCTATAGGGGCAAGCCCCCATAGTTAATTACATCCTAAAGGATATGACCCTTTAGGAAAACTCTTAACTATTATAAATGATTGTTATCTTTGAAGATTTCAATAGGAAGGACTATTAATCGATTGGTTTTGTTTTTAAAGATCAAATGGGATTGATCAAAAGAGAAAGTTATTATCGAAGCCAAAATGGGAATAAGTAGGAGATGCTCACGATGCTAGGAAACCTAGCGAGCATCTAAAACTATCCTAAAATTGGGCTTTATATTTTGAAAATTGATTTAATTTATTTGAGTTGTATTTTTTTCATCAAAATTTTAGGACTTAAGATTCCTTAACACAAGATTAAGAAAATGCTTAAGATGTGAGGAATTATGCTTATGTCCCACAAAGGGGAGAAGTAACCTTAGAACCTAAATCTACGGAGCTTTGGTGAGGGCCGGAAGTATAACCTAAATCTAAGGAAAAAATGGGTAATTGGTTGACCTCCATAAGAGAGGACAAACCATCCGACAACTTGGACTTATAACTGCCTGGGGGTGGCTGCCAACTAACTCCTCCTACGATTTTAAATACATGTAGGCAAGTCTTTATGCTTATGCAAGATAGCTAGGTTATTTTTATTTAAAAAGAGACTAAGTTCTTAAACTCACTCCTTGAAGAGACTAGATCATGTAAAGGGACATGCTTCAAATGACCTAAATCTAATGCATATTTCATTTTATTTCCATTTTGGACAATCATTTTGACTGCTCTACCAAAACCCACCATGGCCAGGTCAAGCCGAGTTTTCTAGCGAAGGTGGAATCCCTCCAATCAAGAAACGCCCATCCAGCTAAGTGTTGCTAATTTTTTATATTGATTTAAAACTTAAGCTTTAGATGAGGTTATGAGTTATTTAGTTTTAGTTAGAATTGTTAAGTTGAGTAAAAGATTTATTTTTTCCTAAAAAGAAAAATCCACATCCAGGCCATACTTAAAACAAGGAAGAAATTAGAAAAATCATGCCACTTAATGTAAAAGCTAAACAATTTATCAATTAATTTATAAAGCTAATCACAAAAAGAATAAATGGTCATTTGTGGTCAGGCACCATTGTACAAACCAAAAAATATCAAATGTGGTAATGAGCTCTACCCCTATACAACTGGATTACAAATGATTACAATTAAGTAAAATAATTCATTGTTATGGGGTCTTCAAGTCGTCCTTCTTTCTTCTTTCTTCTCTTCTTCTTTCTTTTCTTCTTTTCTTCTTTGGTTTCTCCTTTGGATGGTTGTATGGTTGGTGCTCCAAGGCTTCACATGGTACATAAGATAGGATCTTATGACTAATGTTCATCTTAATATCCCATAACAAATCATTCCAACATCCTACTTATACAAATTTTTACATGAAAAGGAAAAGTATAAATCTAACTAACACCTGCAAAATAAAGGTTAGTCAAATTACGCCACATAAATCGCAAGCATGTATATTGGACATATCACCCCACACATGGGTGATTAAGTCCACCTAGCCTATGGATTATGCTAAGGAGTATAAGCACCGGCAAGCAAGAAGCATTTATATTTTTATTTATGATAGCGCTCCTTTAGCACAATCCCCTGTGGAAAAGAATAGTTAGACTAAGCATGTCCTACCATTCATTCTACGAGTATACACCCTAACATCCCCTAAAATATTCACCATAAAATAAAACATAACATCAAACCATACCACCTAACCTAAAGCTAGAAGTGGTGTAATGTGTGCTAAGGTTTGTGTATGCTTAGCTTATGACTTTAGGTTTGAATTTTCTAAGTGTGAAGGATATTTTCAACTTAGAGGAGGGTTTCATTTAAGTTTTTTAAGTGTTTGGGTTATTTTTATTTCATGTTTTAATTTATTTTAAGTGAAACCTACAATTAATTATTAAGTTATAAAGTGAGGGAAAGAGAAAAGAACTTCTTTTTCCTTCCCTAATCCTTAAATAATTTCTAAAGTAAGTTCACATTTTAATTCTATTTAGGTGAACTTTTGGATTATATCTTTTAATCAATCCAAAGTTTTGATAAACCTTAAACATACTATTCAAAAGAAAGACATTTTAAGATTAAATAAAATGAATCAAAATTCACATAACACACATTTCATTTCTTTCCCAACATATATAACATGCATATGGATGGACCCTAAGCATATCTATACATGCAAATGAGAGTAGTAAACACACTTTATGATGCATGCTAAGTAATCCATTTTAAGTAAATTTAGAAGCTAAATATGCATGATTTTTCTTAAGTAGAAAAGATCTTCCTTATCCAAAATTTTACATACATGCATGAAAGTAAGAAAGGCATAATGAGTATAAGGCCTACTTAGGGCTACTTGAAGCCTCACAACCTTGGGGTTGTCCAAACTAATATACCACTTTCCTTAAGTACTAACATGCATATAAAAGAAATGAAATGGAAAAAGAATATGCAAAATTATTAAATAGTTTCATTTTTGTTTATGCAATTTATTCATGAAAGTATCAGCAATCCTTCTTAGATGATGGCATAGGGATGAATAAGGTATAAAATTAAGTAACTGTTGGGTTCTTTTCAAATGAACCCTACATCTTACCAACTCCTATTCAAAGCTATGCTAACATAAGAAAGAAAGGAAAAGGCTACACTAAACATGCTTTATAATTTCATCACATGCAAACTTATAATTAAAGTATAAAAAAATGCACACTTTAGATTTAATGTTTCATTTATAAGTTTTGAAATACTTTGATTTAGTAGTGATAATATCCACTCATATTTTACTTTAGCCAACACATGCACATTTGACATAAAGTAAACAATTTCATTTTAAAATTTTGAAACATGAAATTATGAATGCATGAATCATATGGCATACACTTTAGCATGTTGGAAAAGATCCAAGGCAATGTAATCATGTAAACAAACTCACTTTACTTAAATTCTAAAGACATTCTCAAAGAATAAAAAAATTTAGAATAAATAAAAATGAATTTTAAAATAATTTTGGTTTAGTTTGAAGTTTGATTTAATTTTAAAACGATGAGATGAGTTTGCTTTTTCTAACCCATTCCCACATTTGTTTTAGATTTTTTTTTAATTTTTAGATAATTAAATCCATTTTAAGTATTGATTAGGTTAAGGTATACATTAAATGACTTAATTAACCTTACTTACACCACCTTAGAGAAAATTAACTAAGTTATGACAATGAGATGACATAAAACCCACAAGGTACTTAAATTTGCAATGCACCTAATAAGAAAAAGGCCAAATGCAATTTGGATCACAATTAAAAGTTAATTAAGCTAAGGGATTTAGCTTAAATACTTTTAAAATACCACTTCAGACTTATGAAAGAGATTTTAATTTTCTTAATTAGACTTAGGCTATTAAACACCCAAGCATCTACCAAGATAGATGATTAAGTTCTAGAAATTTTAGAATTTTTGAAAATTTGTTAGGGTAATTAATGAATTAACTCTAATTAAGAAGGGATTAAGAAAATAAAAGGGGGTTTAGAGAATAGCTTAGGGGAAATACCCCAAAATTATTTCATAAAACCCATACTCATTGGATCTAACCTTAACCAAGCTTAATCATCGGGTAAATCCATTAATCACACCTTAATTATCCTTAATTACATGAAAGGGGTAATTAGGGAATGAAATAGCAATTTTCTCATTTAAGGCCTTAATAAATCTCAAGAAAATTAAGGGAGGTAGAGGTCATCCCCAAAAAATGAACCCTAAAAATTTGAAATCAATTGGTGACTTATTTATGGAATAATTAACTAATTAACATTCCTAAAGAAACCCATAATAAGAGAAAAAGGGAATTCAAAATACATTGAAAATATTTTTTAAATATTCTAGATAAAATTATCTATACATGGCATTTTTCCTTATATTTTTCTAATTTTCTTGAAGGAGTTATGATTTTTTAAAGTTCTCTAAGTAATTTATGAATTAATTAAGCATTTTCTTAATCCTAAATTAACCTTTGGCTCACGTCATGTGTGCGATCAGCGCTTTACACGCCGATGCGAGCCTTTAATTAAGTTGTAAAATCGGGGACTTTGATATAATACAAATCGAGCAGATGCGCCAAACATCAAAATCACCGACGACGAATACCGCCATGATTCAACGCCGAAATTGTTTAGAATATAGATATTGCACTATCGAAATCAACCGCCAAGAGTTTGACTCATTGCCACGCGATATCGAATCGAGACGATGGATGCTGAACGACTCCATTCATGAAATTGATACGCTATTTTCAAATATAGAACCTATCAAATGAGATAGTTATCAATTCGATGAATCTACGCAAATGCCAAACGATATTCCAAGCAAATCGAGATCAAGTACATCGGCGCTAAAATTAGCCCAAATGACCTCCGATCAACGAATGGACTTCACCATTATGTTCAGATTATTGAAATTGGTTAGAATATAAACATTGCACAATTTAATAATCAACCGAGCGATCGATCAAGCATCAATGACAACACATATATTGAAGCTGATGATATCTAACTCCGCATATAAAATTGATTCATCATTAGAAAATATGAAATCTATCAAATGAGAATGTTGCCATAACGCATAGCAAATTTGATCCACTGATCAATAACCAATAATCTCCATGCAAAATCCACGCCAGGTCTAACATCATAATAATTTTGAATCAATATATATATCAACCCTATATTGAGGTCTGCATCAAATTCATATTAAGGTGGATTACATATTTAAAAATTGATTTAAAAAGAAAAAAAAACCTATTTCCATATAATAGCCCTAACCGACCCACCTGAGTACCCGTTCCTCCCACTCACCTGAACTCTCCCTCTTTCGCATGAGCCCGCTCGAGCTCCAAGCCAAGCGCTTGGTTTCAAACGCACGCAACCTCCCCTCGCACGACCTCACCTCTCTCCCATGCGATCTTGTTTGTTCAGTCTGCCACAAACCTGCAAGCTCCCGCCGTTCGAATCCTTCAATCGTTCCCTCCTAGCCGAAGAACTACTCCCGATCCTCCGCAAGCAATCGAAAGGCTCGCACGATCTTCCCTCCCTCTCTTGGTTCGGTTGAGAAACCGCAAGCCAGCTGAGAAACCACTCCCGCTTGCCCGCGATCCTCTAGACAGAAAAGACCGCAAGTATCGGCTCCGTCTTTGCGTTGATCTTCCTACAAGCCGAGTAACCGAAGGTTCCCCTCGGTCTATTCCTCGATTCTCATGGCTTCAGTCCCCACATGGCTGCTGTCTCACTCGCACCTCACCCAAAAACTCACCTTTTTTGCATTCCATTTCCCTCCATCGGCCCTTCGACCGCGGCTATCTCATCCAGCCCGATCTGTAGAAGGAGATCTGGGATAGCGTAATCAGCCCTTTCTCGTTCGCACTGGCTCCCTCTACTCCGGATCCCTCGCACTCCAGCGAACGAAGCCCACCGTCGTCTTCACTTCCAATTGTTCTGCCTCTGCTCAGTGGTTGAAGGAAGTGGAACGTGCTGTATAAACACTAGAGAATCTAAAGGGCTTACCTGATCCTACAAACTTCAATTTGATTGAAGGTTTTTGGAAGCTCATGTTCACTACAAAGCCAGGAATGGCATCCCCCATTCAGAAAACATTTGTAGGGGGTTAACTCTTTCAAGATTTTCCAAGAGGTCTACCTAAGAGACAATGATCCAAGGGTGACAAATATTGTTCAATTCTCCGATCAAATCTGTGAACTTAAAGTAGAGGATGTAGTTACAGCTTCTTGGGAATTCTGCGTTAGACGTCATGAGAAGCTTATACCTAGAAGAACAATAATAGAGCAGGTTAGTCAATTTGGGCCAGCTATACACAAGTATCAAGCTGCTGCTCAAACTGCATCCAACTTATCCACACAGGATTTGTAAATTGCTTACAATTCGTTCATTATATTTGCCCGTCAGTTGGCCAAAGCTTTAGAAGTTCCATTGGTAAATGATTTGGGATAAAAAAAAAAAAACCATTCTATATCAGATGTAAGAACTGCAAATCCACCGGTGGAAAGGGAAGACACCAGTCACTTGGACATGCACGTTCGTTGCCTTTGAGGGGGTTCTTTGATCACTGAATTAATGATTCAGTGTGAGGACTCAAAATGCCATGTTTGGCAACATATTGGTTGTGTCCTTATACCAGAGAAATCTTTTGATGGTATCATGCTTGAAATCCCTTTTTCCTTCTATTGTGAGTTATGCCGGCTCAATAGAGTAGATCAGTTTTGGTCAACAGTTGCTCATCCTCTTCACTTCTTGTTTGGTTGCCAAAACAACAATTAATCACTCAATTTTTTTGCCGATCATTACAAATGTGCAACAAAATGGATTTGGATGTGTATGAAAATTATTTGTATATATGCTTGTCTTTTAAGTTCAAGACAATGCTAAAACCCAATAGATAGTGCGATTTGGATATGAAAGAATCGCCGTTAATTAATAGACATAAAAAAGTTCAAAAGAATTATTAGATGTTATCAAAATGTTTAAATTTAAAATAGACTGAAAATAAAAAAAGGAGGCTTAAATATGTAAAATTATAGTTTGATGCGGTTTCAAGAGCTAACGCCTAATAAGATATATGGGTGCTAAGAGATCTGATGTGAATTTAAGATTTTATTAGATGATAAAAAATGATGCATATTTTTAGATGAAGATCAAATCTATTTTATCAAATCTTTGGACTTAAAAAAAAAAAGAGGAATAAAAAAATTGGTTTAAAAATACTAAATAAAGAAATCTAAAGCTAAATTGAAATTAAAAGAATCAAATAAAAAAATATGATGAAAAATAATGTGAATATGAGCATTAAACAAACACAAAAAGAGGTTTATAAAAAAATTGAGCAAATTGGAAGCTTTGCCCAAATTTTGAGCCCTCCTCCTCTTTAAAGTACTTCAAAATCAAACATATGAAAGGAAATCCCTAAGCACTTTAATTTATAAGAAACAAAATAAGCATCATTTGATGACCTACTCATAAATATAAGAAGAACTTTTAATTGAATAATCAAATCTTATTATAATTTGCATTGAATACTGAATTGAGTGACTGGTGATCAGTGTTGAAATTGAAATTTGCTTGTAAGCAAGAGAAATATAAAGATGGTATTGTAAACTTTCAAAGTCGCACAATCATATTAAATGGGTTGATATGATTTGAATAGAATTTGCAATGGGATTAAATGTCTTCCAAAACACATAAATAGTTATGCAAAGATATTGCATGTATAAAAATAATATGAAGAAAGCTTCAAAATAAAATTTATATCACATTTGAAGGTTCTTGGGAGCACAAATGAAAACTTGTGGTGAACATAAATAGTATGTCGATCGACATAAGAAAGTGTTCCTAATAAACAAATGTTTGACGCTTGATGCTTGACACCAAATGAGTTGAGGAGTTGAAGAAATTTGAACAAAAAATCTAGAAAGAATTTGATAACTTACTAATGAATTTGAACATGATCCTTGCAATATTTTACTCAAGTAATCGAGGGAAAATTCATTGAACAAATGATCGATCATATAAGATTTGCAATAAGTCAAATCAAATAAAGCAAATGCAATTCAAGTATAACTTCAAAATCTTATCTTTAATAAGCTAAGTCGAAAGAGGTATAATAACTTCTATGGGTGAGAATGAAAGTTGAATATGATGATTATCAAAGATGCAAAATCCTATCAATGTATGTTAAATGACCGTTTTATTTTTGCTATCAAATCAAATATAAATGAAGTTGCAATATTTTGGAATCAAAAATATAAAGTAATGCACATGCAAACACATCATATGAACGAAGACTTTAATTAATTAAATTTTGCACATATTATGAAGTAGATTAAAACTCAAATTCAATACCTTAAAATTATGCAAGCATTCTTAAAAATACTCGAATGAGCCCCGACACAATGCTGAATATTTAAATTCAAGTGTTTGAGGATGCCGCATGCTTTCTGGTTGGTAGATCAGCTAACAAAAATCTAAAAATCCAATTATTATAATAATATCAACTTTTAAAATATTGAAGAATTATGTCATGTGACATTAGATTTGATCATCTGTTATGAGCTAAACAGAGTTGATAGGATTTAAAGTTCTCAAATATATTTGATTCAATCAATTAAGCATTTTGATGATGGCTTTGTTGAAAGGTGATTTCAACTGGAGGGGATACTTCGGCCAAAATGTGATTCTAATTTCAAATAAAATTAACTCAAATCAAGTATCAATCTAAAAATTGCTTAAATAAAATTCAATTAAAAAACTTAAAGAAAAACTCAATCATCCACCTTCCAATTGTTCGTTAGAGACAAAAGAAAACTTTAGTGAAAGAGCCAATGTCAAATCAAGTGTTATATATGTTCACTCAATCAATCTCAGAGCAATATTCCTATCTACGTGGTTTGACCATGTGACTCCACATCTTTGTGTGGTTTTTAAGCCACATATGATGCATTATGATTTGAGTCCTCCGATTGTGACTTGACCAAGAGGTTCCACAAATTTAATCACTATAGTGATGCTCCCTAATGGTTCTGCCCTTTAAGTTGTGAATCATATGGCATACTTGAGAAAAATCTTATTACCAAGGTAGACTTAAGCATGTCTCCTTAGATAACATCTTTGGGTCGGATGATGATGTAACCCATGTATTGATAATGATCTTTCTATACATTATATTTAGACAGAATAGATGATGGATGACTGAACCATGAGATCTAGATGAGCACGCCCCAACCATCGCTTAATGATGATGAATTTCACAAATTCATAAATCATAAATTTTAAACTCCACATCGCTACTATACTCTAAATTTAAACAACTAGCCTTAATTGAAAGTTCTCTCTTAGCATTGAGAGGGGTAATTAACTATAAGTGCTTGCGCTTATAGGAAACTTGAAACTAGATCTAAAGTCCTCACAAAATGAGGGCAAAATCTCTGGATAGTGTCTTATCTACTATTCCATATGTCTTCTGAAAATTTCACCGACACTTTAAATCACTATTTTCATTTGTCGAGAGGTCGCTGAATTTTGGAGCCAATTAATTTACTTATGAACATAATTAATTATGATTATTTGATTTATTATCATAATCAAATGACTTATATTTTAATCAAAAATATAAAAGTTTAATTCTACAACATACAAATTTGCTAAAAGAGAAATATTCCCACAGCTATATCATATTTATGGATAATTATGCGCACTAAATAACATTAAGAAAGGATATAATTAAAAATATTTATTCTTATTAAATTTTATATCATGTAGAATTTATTTCATTAATGCTTTGATTTTTTTAATGGGGATAAATTTTCAAAAGAAGTATATTTGGATGCAATTTTACACAAGTTCTCGAATTAAATATTTGCAACTAGCCATGACATCCAATCACAAATTTGATCACAAAATCAAAATTTTCTATAGTGAAAGGAATGTATAAAATAAATAAAATTCAAGATTATTGTATGTTAAATGATTTTCAATATATTAAATCTTAGATCATTATAAATATTGAGTACACACAAATAGAAGTGATAAGAGATAGCAAGAATTTTATGTGAAAATCTAGAAAAGAAAAAAATCATGTGGAATCATTCAGTTAAACTAATGTATTTTGTAATTGAAGTTATATAGTTTCACTTTTTTCCCAAATTTGAGAAGATGGAGTTAGAAAGTTATGAATACTTGCTCATCCTTCTATTATTACAGGGTTAATGGATGAAAACATCAATTGAGTTATAATGATTAGGTAATAACTACTTATAGATAGTTCTTATGCCATAATAATTGTATGATAGTAAAGCTATGGCATGTGGGCGAAAATTTGCCACCAACCTCTCGATTAAGAGATAAGTATCTGTAATTTTGAGAAGGTAGATGAAATAGTAGATAAGACTCTACTCAGAGATTTTATCCTCATATTGTGAGGGCTTTAGTTCTGGTTCCAAGTTTCCTATAGGCGCAAGCACCTATAATTAATTATCCCTCTCAATGCTGAGAGAAAATTTTCGATTAAGGGTAGTCGTTAGATTGCTAAGTGCATAGTGTATAGTAGCAACATGTGGAGTTTTAAAATTTAGATTTATAAAATTCATTATTATTTACTTAAAAGCGGATGCTTGGGGGAATGATGATAAGCCCGATCAAAGTCCCATGGTTTTGTCAAAGAGGTAGGCAACCCGACCAAAAGGATCTTATCGAACCATGGGTTGCATCGTGGAACCTTAGACATGGTGTTTGTCAAGGAGACAGTTTAAGTCTACCTACCGATAGAGTTTTTTCCCTATCAGGTGCACCATATAATTCACATCTCAAAGGGTAGAGCCATTGAAAAACATACGAGCTATAATCATGAATGTAATATAATGGTGTCATTTAGCGGCAGCCACCCGATCAGAGGACTTTGGTCATAAATGTATCATATATGGAGCTTATTGGCCAAACCATGTGGTCAGAGGACACGGGCCACATCCTTACTAGTATGAGATTGATTAAGAGTGAATATAGAAATACACTTGACTTAACATTTCTTTTGAGTTAGATAATTTGTCACCCATAAACAATTGCGGAAGGTGGATTAATTAAATTTTACTTTAAGTCTTTTAACTTGATGATTTTTATTTAGTCATTTTGAGCTTAATAATTCATGAGAATTCTCATTTGGATTGATGTTTAACTTATATTAATTTGATTTGAAATAATAATCACATTTTGATAAAAATATTCCCTCCGATTGAAATCTTTATTCAACACAACCATTATCATGGTAGTTTATTATTTTACTATTTCAGATCTTATCGACTCTATTAATTTAATAATAGAGGATCTGATCTACTGTCATGTGATAGAATCAACTGCTCAGATATTTTAATAAGTTAGCATTCTTATGATATTATTATTAGATTTTTAGATTTTGTTAACATAGACCCGGTCCATAGACCTAACTGGGAATCAACCCGCGCAACATCCTCAGACACTAAATATAGGCATTTAGCATAGTATCTAGAACCATGCGGGTGTATTTAAGAATGTTTGCACACATTTGAGGTATTAAATTTAGGTTTTAATCATACTTTATAATATGTGCAAGAGTTTAATTTATACCTTAATTAATGCCTTCGCTCGCTTGTGTTTGTTGCAAATTCGTAAGTAAGTGTTTAAACTCCTGTTCAATTATTTAAATTAATATTCATTTATTTGCATTGGATAAATATTTAACTTGTTGTAGACTATTGTCAGTCAGATGATTGTAAGCTTAATTTTGTCTCAACAGCATAGTCATTGTATTTAGTTTAATTCCTGATCTTATTACTCATTTAAGATTAAAATATTATCCCTTGACTATTTAATTTTTATTAATTATTAATCTTTATTTTGATGAAATTTTGGTAGCCTTCCAGCGTCATCCCCACATAGGGGGCTACTTTAGGAGTGCCAGAGCCTTCCTATCATGCTTAAGAAAGCATGCATAGTCAGTTTCGTGCAACACTGCGGCTTAAAGAGTCTTCTAAACCCCCCAAGCTTAAGAAAGCATGCAAAGGCCTTCAATATCTATTTTTGAAATAAAATTCGACAGCCTCCCGACGTCATCCCTGTGTAGGGGGCTGGATCGGGAGTACTGAGGCCTTCCTACCACTCTTATGAAAAGAGTGCATGGTAGGTGTCTTTCTACACTATGGCCAAGTGATTTTCTTGCACCTACCGTGCTTATGAAAAAATAGCACATAGACCTTCAAACCTATATGAAAATCATCCTTATTTTCTTGACATGCTGAAGCAACATGCACAAGTACTTATATCTAGTAAATATTTACAATTATATTGAAATAGTAAGTACATGAATTTAATATGCTAGGCAAGCATATGCATATGTGTTTGAAATGAAATCGTGGCCTCCTGCAGGGTCGTGATCGAGAGTATTGAGGTCTTCCCACCATGCTTAAGAAAGAGTGCATGGTAGGTGTTTTGCGACACCACGGCCGAGTTATTTTCTTACACCTACCGCTCTTATGAAAGAGTCACATAAGCCTTGAAACCTATATAAAAAGCATCCTGATTTCCTCGACATGATGAAGCAACATGGACGAGTACTTAGGTCTAGTCAATTTTCCTGCTATGCTGGAACAACAAGCAGGTACTTAGGGCTTTTGGCATTTGTTACTGTTTTATCTTTACATATATGCATGAAGGAGAAATGATTAGAATTTAAGTGTGACTATTCCACCACGCTATAGATTCTATCATCACCTCACTCATTTTCTCTCTTTTTTTTTTTGAAACCCATCAAATAGTAATGAGAATCACAACCGCTCAATTGATTTAACCTCCATTTTACCCTCATTCCAAACATCAAAAAGCTATCACTCCTCCCAAGCTTAGCAAATGCAGCAATAATTTAAAAGCAAAGCACAAGCAGAATTGGGATACACATAATCCTAACACTTTGCTCAGCTTCTGCACTTTGAACTTGCCAAACAATTGTGACAACCACATACTCCCAACAAATCCAAACCTTATCATTCACCTTATGCCAAACAACAAAGTGACATTACTTTCTTCCAATTTCACCGAATGGAATAGACATTCAGCAATGAAACATAACAAATTTAAATCACACAACATGGAGATAGCAATATAAAATCCTACGGCCATTTAGATTCACTATCACATACTTCTTTCGTTGAAATCAAGGGAGCAAATGTTGAAAGAGGGTCGCCTCTGGAAGTAGTAAGGGAAGAAAGAGATAGATGGTTGCTTGATGGAAACAAGAGCTCGCTCACCTGCATACTGAGGAGGAGGACCGCTGCATCGCAAAGACAAATGTAGAGAAGAGATGAGAGAGAGGATCGCTCGGTCAGCTGTGTGGAATAAATGAGATGAGCAGCTCAACTAGGGTTGTTCGGCCAAGAAGAGAGGAGGCACGGGGTCACTCGGTTGGATGAAATGAGCGAGAGTTTAGCCCATTAGGCATTGGCTTGGGACGGATGGACTAACCGCGTGCTTAGCTCGCATGGGTGGGAGGAAGAAACAGACGGGGAATCCGTTCAACTAGTGCGTGTGGCTCAATATCCCGAGAGAGAGGGAGGATGGCTGAACTGCATGCTTAGCTCACACGGCTGGGAGGAAGGAAAGAGAAGCAGGTTCAAGGAAATGGTAAGGAATGGGTTGGGGGTAATAGGGGTATTTATAAAGGACTCTTTTCATTTAAGTGATTAAATCAACACTAATTTGGATCTCTATGATGACATAATCATGTAGTTCATATATATATATCAGTCTTAGGTTATTTTAATATTCCGGATCAAATCAATATCACATCACATCCGACCACTCGACATTCATGCTGACTCATCCAAATTGAGCACAAATAATCTAATTTGATATCTTTTGATGTTTTACGCTATAATCAATTTATGAACGAGGTCGTTGAGCGCAGCTATATATGCTTATAAGACGGTGACTCTTCTTCTCGATCTACCATAATTATAATATATATATATATATATATATATATATATATATATATATATATATATATATGTATATATATATATATATGTATATACATATATATATATATATATATATATATATATATATATCTACATATATATATATCTATGTAATACATATATATTCAGCATATACATATGTATATATTATTATATATATATTATATATGTATATATATATATACATATATAATATATATATATATTGTTATAAAATATACATATATATATATATATATATATTATATTATATATTATATATATATATATTATTATATATACATATTATACATATATATATAGATATTTTGTTATTATATATATACATATTATTATATATTATTATTATTATTATATATATATACATATTAAATTAATTTAACATTAATGTGATGGCAAAGTTTGTTTATCGATCGTAGATCCTTTTGACTAGTTTCAACAAAGTCGAGTGTATTTCAGCTCCGATTTATGCACAATTGCACCCAAAGTCCATTGACTTCGTCTTACAAGCTTAACTCAATTGATGTGACATACATGGAGGTCAACATGCCAATCACTAATGGTGGTTGATCGTGATTGCTTGTAGTCATTGACTTCAAGCTCTTCTCACTAGTTTAGAGTTAACTCTCATAATTTTAGATTTAGCTTTCAGCTTTTAAATTCTCCATGTTGATGTATGAGGTTCCATTTTTAATGTTCAGGGAGTGACAATTAAAAAAATATTTAGCTAAATTTTTAAAATACTTTATCAAATGGTTCACATTGATTTCTTTGATCATAGACCATTCTGTTGATATTTAAATGATTTAATAATCTTAATATTGAGTAATTTTAAGCTAATTGGATTTTTCTTGTTGAATTGTTAATTTGACTATAAACATGCAATTCGTAAATCATTTGACCATTTATTTAATGATTAAAATCTTTTATTATTTTTAATACTTGATTGGTTTCATTTGAACCGATCAATCATTTATGGTATTTTTGGTTAATAAAACTCTTAGAGATCTTTCAAATGGAGAGAAAGAAAGAAGAGACCTTATAGAAATTTATCTTAATAAGATCCCATGATCCATTATGTACGTTAGTGATCGTGTCACCATCGGTATAGTATTATCTCAAAAGCAAGTCACTACCTTTAATGGAACCAATTATCTCAATCTCCTAGGATGATGGTTCGCATATATATAGATTCTTTCCCTACTTAAAGAAGGGTTTATTTTAAATTAGGTTCATTAAGTTTCTATAGTGGCAAGCCCCCATCTAATTATATCCTAAGGGATGGGATCCTTAGGAAAACTCGATTAAGTTAAATGATCATTCTCAAGATTTCAATAGGGAAGGACTATCAATCGATTGGTTTATATTTTTGAAGATCAAATGGGATTGATCAAAAGAGGGAGTTATTATTGAAGCTAAAATGAGAATAAGTAGGATACACTCATGATGCAAGGAAACCTAGCGAGCATCTCAAACTATCTTAAAATTGTGGTTTACATTTTAGAAATTGATTTAGTTTGTTTTAGTTGTATTTTTAATAAGAATTTTAGGACTTAAGATTCTTTAACACAAGATTAAAAAAAATGCTTAAGAGGTGAGGAATTATGCTTATGGCCCACAAAGAGGAGAAGCAACCTCAGAACCTAAATGTAGGGAGCTTCGGCGAGGGCTGAAAGCACAACCTAAATCTAAGGAAAAAATGGGTAATTGGTTTGCCTCCACAAGAGAGGACAAACCTCCATAGCTTACAACTCCCTGGGTGGCCGCCAACTAACTCCTACGATTTTAAATACATGTAGGCAATTCTTATGCTTATGCAAGATAACTAGGCTATTTTTTATTTAGAAAGAGACTAAGTCTTTAAACTCACTCCCTAAAGAGATTAGATCATGTAAAGGAACATGCTTCAAATGACCTAAATCTAATGTAATTCAAATTTCATTTTTATTTTCATTTTTGGAAAATCATTTTGACTCAGGCTAATAGGATTTTTTATGACTAATGCATGAGAAATCAGATTATTAGTCAAAATTAGAGAGAAGTTTAGGAGGTGAGTTTCCACCACGACCCTCAAAGGTCAAGCTGGGTTCTCTGAAAAAGGTGAAAGCCCTCCAATCAAGAGTGAAATAAGATGCATTTATGCATGCTATTATAAAAAAATGCTCGTCCAGCTAAGGGATTGCTAATTCTTTTACCTTGATTTTAATCCTAAGCTTTGAGTGAGGTTATGGGTTATTTAATTTTAATTTGAATTGTTAAATTGGGTAAAAAATTTATTTTTCTCTAAAGAGCCTAATTCATATCTAGGCCATACATAAAGCAAGAAAGAAATTAGGAAAAGCATAGCACTTAATGCAAAAAGCTATACAAATCATCAAACAATTTATAAAGTTAATCACAAAAAGAATAAATGGTCATTGTGGTCGGGCACCACCGCACAAACCCAAAAATATCTAACGTAGGTAGCCGAGCTCTACCCTTAAACAAACCAATTACAAATGAATCAAATTACAATTTTAAGCAAAGGAATTTTTTGTTGTTATCTTCAAGCTTTATTTTTCTTTTCTTTTTTCTTCTTTCTTCTTCTTTGGTTCCTCCTTTGGATGATAGGTGGATGCTCCAAGGCTTCACATAGTATATAAGATGGGATCTTATGACTAATGCTCATCCTAATCCCTATAACAAGTCATTCCAAAACCTACCTATACAAATTTTTACATGAAAAGGAAAAGCATAAATCTAACTAACACCAAAACTAGGTTAGTCAAATCACACCACAAATTCCAAGTATGTGGACTTATCACCCCACACATGAGTGACTAAGTCCACTGGCCTATGGATTATGCTAAGGGGTATAAGCACCTACAAAAAAGTATATTTATTTATTTATGATAGCCCTTTAGCACAATCCCAGAAAAAAGAATAGTTAAAAACGCCCATTCATCTACAAGCATACACTCTAACATCTAGTCTAAAATATTCATCATAACATAAAACATAACATCAAGCCATGCACCGACCTAACCTAAAGCTAGAGGCGATGACTTAGGCTAAAGTGTGTGTTTTGAAGGTTTCTATGAGATGCTTAGCTTAGGACTTTAGGTTCAAGTTTTCTAAGTATGAAGGACATGTTAAACTTAGAGGAGGGTTTCATTTAAGTTGTTTAAGTATTTTTATTTCATATTTTAATTTGGTTTAAGTGAAACCTACAATTAACTACTAAGTTATAAAGAGAGAGGGAACTTCTCTTCCTTCCTTAATCCTTAAGTAATTTCTAAGGTAAGTTCACATTTTAATTTATTTTGAATGTTTTGATTACATCTTTTAATCAATCATAAGTTTAGACAAACTCTAAACAAACATATTAAAAAAGAAAGGCATTTTAAGATTAGATAAAATGAATCAAAATTCACATAACACACATTACCTCATTTCTTTCCCAACATATATAACATGCATATGTATGGACCCTAAGCATGTCTATACATGCAAATGAGAATAGTTAACACTCTTTATGATGCATGATAAGTAACCCATTTAAGAAAATTTAGAAGTTGAATATGCATGATTTTTCTTAAGTAGAAAAGATTTTCCTTCCATACATGCATACATGAAGAGTAAGCATAAGGCATAAAGTAACCAGGTGTAAGGTACTTAGGCTACTTAAGCTCAACCTCAGTCCCACTAATATACCACTTTCCTTAAGTACTAACTTGCATGTAAAAGAAATGAAATGGAGAAGGATATGCAAAAAGTTGTTTTATAGTTTTATTTTTGTTTATGCACTTTATTCTTGCAAGCATAGGGAAATCCTTCTTAGAATGATGATAGGAATTATGGGCTCAATTTTCAAATGAACCCTACATCTTACTAACCCATATTCAAAACTATGCTAACATAAGAAAGGAAGGAAAGGCTATACTACACATGACTTTATAATCTATCACATGCAAGCTTATAATTAAAGTATAAGAATAGCACACTTTCAGATTTGATGTTTCATTTATAGATTTTGAAAATATTTTGGATTTAGTAGTGATAATTGTCATTCATATTTTACTTTAGCCAACACATGTACATTTGACATAAAGTAAACAATTTCATTTTAAAATTTTGAAACATGAAATTATGAATGCATGAGTCATATGGCATACAACTTAACATGTTGGGAAAGATCTAAAGCAATTTAATCATGTAAAAAAAACTCACTTTAGTTAAATATTAAAGGCATTCTTAAAGAATCAGACAATTTAGAATAAATCAAAGTGAATTTCAAAATTATTTTTGTTTTTGAAGTTTGATTTAATTTTAAAAGGGTGAGATGAGTTTTCTATTCCTAACCCATTTCCACACATGTTTTATATTTTTATTTAATTTTTAGATAATTAAATCCATTTTTAAGCATTGAATATGTTAAGGTTTAAATTAAGTGGCTTAATTAACCTTACCTACAACACCTTAGAAAAATTAACTAAGTAAATATGAGCCAATGAGATGACATAAAACCCACAAGGTATTTAAATTTGCAATGCACCTAATAATGAAAAGGCCTAATGCAATTTGACTCACAATTAAAAGTTAATTAAGCTAAGGGATTTAACTTAAGTACTTTTAAAACACCCTTTCATAATTTTGAAATGGGTTTTAATTCCTTAATTAGACTTAGGAGATTAAACACCTAAGCATTTACCCAATATAGATTAATTAAAATTTGGAAATTTTTAGAATTTTTGAAAATTGTTTAAAGTGATAATTAATGAATTAACCCTTAATTAAGAGGGGATTAAGGAAATAAAAGGTGGTTTAGGGAATAACTTAAGGGAAATACCCATAAATTATTTTATAAAACCCCTACTCACTAGATCTGACCTTAATCAAATTTAATCCATGGCTAAATCCACTAATCATACCTTAATTACCATTAATTACATGAAGGGGATGATTAGGGAATAAGCTAGCAATTTTCTCAATTAAGGCCTCAATAAATCTCAAGAAAATTAGGGGAGGCAGAGATCATCCCCTAAAATGAACCCTAGAAGTTTGAAATTAATTGGTTACTTAATTATAGAATAATTAACAAAATAACATTCCCAAAGAAAAACAAATTCAAAGAAAAGGGGAATTCAAAATCCATTGAAAACATTTTAAAAATATTCTAGATGGAATTATCTATCCATAGCATTTTTCCTTATATTTTTCTTGAAGGAGTTATGATTTTTTTTGAAGTTATATGAATTAATTAGGAATTAATAATAATCCATAACTAATCTCTACCTAATACCCGCGCCACACATGGCGTGGTCAACGCCACATATCATGGCCATGAGCTACCCACTTAAACATAAAATCAAGCAAAGAAGGCACACATTTTTATCCTATGCTCGATCGGATCGGACGGTACCGATACACCCATTTTATAAAATGGATAAAGGATTTAAAAACTTGGGAATAATCTCAGCCGTCCATCCCAAATAGCGTAGATGGATGGCCAGAGAATCATCCCTGCCAAAGCTTAGGAAGAATGAGATCCATCCACCTTCTAGGCTCTGATCCGAGCTTGACTGAGCTCAGATTAGACTAAAATTTAGCCTACACCTTCATCATGCAATTACCAACAAATTCAATGGCTAAGACCCTATAAGATTAAAATTCACTTCACAAAGGACAAACACCTATGAGAATTAAGCTCGAAAAATCACTAACCTCACCGGAGGTGATCACCGGCACTCGATTCCCTTAGAGGAGCTTTGTTTGGTTGATACGAGGCTTTGCTGAAGTTTTGAGCACTTGAGGTTGAGTGTAGAGCTCTATGGACCAACTCCTCTTCACTCCCTTTGCGGTTTTAATGAAATTGAACTCTCCCTTGCCAATAGAACTTCAGAGAAGGCTTGGGCCAATTCGACTTAGATCTTAGATCAAGTGTGCAAGAGGAATTGGAAGGAGATTAAGTGTGGAGAAAATTCACTATTGGATCGAGCTCTCATTTTGCATTGAAAAGGAAGAAAGAGATTCAAAACCTCTCGGGACCCAAGAAAGCTCTGAGGTGGTTGCAAGGCTTCATAGGTTCCAGTCGAGTATGAGTGAATTAAAATTTTAGTGGATTTGGTGGAGTATATCTCCCCCTATGGCAATTAATTGGACTTGCCATTTTGCTGAATGACCTGAGATGATGTTTTGGATGTTATAGCAATGCACATGGTCGGTTTGGCTAGAGGAGTGAAATGCTAACTCCTATGTGCATCAAATTAAGCTTAAGGGGGAGTTTGAAAATTGAATTTCATGTTATGGGGCCGGGTTTGGTCCATGGGACAAATGGGTTGACAAAAACCCATTGGATTGAGTGCTCCACTCATCACTAAGTCCCCTTGAGCTTTTAGGAAAGCCTCAAGTGATTGTGATGAGGGTATGACCAAAATACCCATGGGCTAGACAAAATTTGTTGGGGTAAAATGATCATTTTTTTTTTTTTCAGTATTTGGTATGAATATGTTTGGGCCAAATTTCATTTGAATTTGAATCCATTTGATGGGGTTTGGCTCATGTTGCCCATTCAGGTCAAAATGGGTCAACATGAGTCAAGTTGACCAATAGGTCAAATGTCAAACCAAGGGTTGGGTCAAGTTCATATGGCCATTTGAAATATTTTGGTGCTTTTGGTTTGGTTCAGTTTTGATTAAATTTAATTTTTGCTCATATGACTCATTTAAGTCAAATGGGTCGAGTTGACCTATTTAACTCATTTGACCTATTTGGGTAAGGTCAAGGGCAGGTTTAGGTTTGGCTAGTCATATGGAGTGGATTAGTATCTTTGTTTTTAATCAATTTGGGTTAAGTTCAATTTTTGCTCAACATGGCCCCTTTAGGTCATGTTGAGTCTAAGGCCAATTGGGCTATGTTGGGTCTAGTTGGCCAATTGAGGTTTTGGTCAAGTTTCACATGTGATTTGGGATGGAATTGACCCATTGGTTTCAATCAATTTGGCCTATGGTGGATTTTGGCTATGTTAGTTTCATTTTAGGTTAAGTGTTGACTTGGTCAACCCTTAGGTTTGACTTGGTTTGACCCAATTTGATTGATTGATCATCCTATGATGATTATTGATTATTATGAGAGAGGATATATGAGTTTGGTTCAATAATTTGGTTAGGGATCAAAAGTTTGGCTCATAAGGGTACTTTAGGTCACTTTGGGTCAAGAGCCTAACTGGGTCAAATGACTTGGTCAACAAAGCTTGATTTGAAGTTGATTGATCTTATATATGGACTTATGATTGAAATATTAATCCATTTACAAGGTTTGAGTCAAATGGATTTTGATCCATTTGAAAATTTCATATTCAAAAGAAGAATATGAAGGAGTTTTCCCATTGAATTGGGTTTTGATTTGATTGAGGTTTGGATATATATGAGCTCATGATTGTAGGATTGATTGAACCATGAGAGAAAATCAAGGGTTTGGCTTGAGTTGGAATTGATCAAAAGGCTCAAATTTTGGCTTGAGATTTGAGTGGATTTAAGTTTGATATTTGAGTTGATTTTGATTGTTTGATTTATATTTCATTTATATATGTAAATATAAATGAGAATATAAATTGATCATGAAAAATTTCAAGAATTTGAAAGAGTTTGGTCATGATCCAAAAAGGAATTTAAAGGATTTAAAAGAATTTTTATTTTGAAATTTAATTTTTGAATTGGATTTGATTGATTTATATTTATATTTCATTTATATATCAGAATATAAATGAGAATACAAATATAGTTTGAGAAAATCCCATGAGGTTGACTAGGTTTGATCAAGATTTGGAGTTGATTTTGGCTAAGTCCTTTAATGGAAAATTAAAGGGACTTAAGAAAATTTTCATAAATTGATTTAGAATTTTGAATTTGATTTGATAGGTTTGAATTTATATTTCATTTATATATTTGAATATAAATGGATCATGAGAAATTCTCAAAGATTTGAGTAGATTTAGATCATGATTATGGCTAAGTCCATAAGAAAGGGCTAAGGACTTAGGAAATTTGAACTTAGGAATTTTTTATGTATTTTGTTCATCAGTTTCAATCATGGATCTCAATCATGGAATTGATTTGAGTTTGGAGAAAATCAAATAGAATTGTTTTGGAGTTTGACTTGAAAGAAAGAAAGTGAGGAATGGATTAAGCTAAAGGATAGGAGGTTTTCCTAACACCCCTAAGGCATGACTTATTCCTATGGCTAACTCTTTTAAGTCTTCTAGGGCTAGGTTGGAGTGTTCACCTAGTCACTAGATGTGTCTTAAGACTAAAAAACTCTTAAAGTCTAAGAGAAGTCCAATGCCAAAGATGAAAGTGTTGAGAGCTCATTCTAAAAATGAGATCAATAAAGGGCGCCCAATAGGTGTGGTGTGACTGACCAGGAACACCGCACGTATTGGTGTTGACCTAAATGATCAACAATATCAAAAGATCATAATCACTAATAGAAACCATCTATCCCTAATCTACAAAAAGAAAGAATCCAGAGCTTAGTGCAAATGTGGCTCTACTTATGTCCAAGACATAAGAGAGATGAAAGAAATCTGCTAAGGGATAGAGTGTGAACCTTCCACTAAGGAAGCAGGTTCAAGTCATCCACAAGGGGATGAGAGGTTTGATTTGATTTGAATCTCACTAGGAAGAGATCTCCATTGGGGGAGATAGTTGAATTTGTTTCAAATTTTTTGTTAGGTTTGAATTTTCAGAAACTCTAGGTTTGCAATGGGTTGTACTGAATAGGAGCCACAAAACCTAACTCAGATTTACCAATCCAAAAGGGTAGTCTACTAAGCACATAGTAGGACTAGCCAACTAAAGGGATGCCTTTCGATATGTAGCAGTTGTACTGAGAAGATAATGTAATAGACTTACATCCTCCAAGTAAGGGCCAGTTGCTAGGGTGATCTATTGGCAAAGCAACAATTGAACCCAACATAGGGCTAACTATTGAGTGAATGCCACTGAGGGACTTAGATAAACTCAAAGATTGATTTTATTTTTTAGTTTTGTTTATTTGGATGGATTTCTTCAGTTTATAATGGATCTCACTGAGAAAGAGCTTATAGAAGCCTAGACCTATCTCAGATTTATTGAATCAAAGGGAGTAGCTTCCCGGCTGATGGGAGAATTATCTGACCAAAGGAGTACCTTTCGATTTGTAATGATCAATTGAAGGGAAGAAAGCTTGGGGACTCACATCTTCCACTAGAAAAGATCATTTGATCGGTTGCTTGCAATAAATCAAACCCGACCCGTCTGTTATATATCATGCTAGAAAGAATGCTTATAGTCTTATATCTTTCAAAGCGGAATGATTGTCGGGGTAACCTACTTGTTGTAAAACATTGAACCCCTGGCTACCATGAGTACCACCTAAGAATTTATCTCAACGTGTGGTCGCAATTCCTATAAGGAGTTCTCACGACACCGCCAAAAGATAGAATGCCCGCTTGGGAGGAAGGGGACCTTTGGGGCAATTCTAATCCGAATTAGTTTTGTTTGTTTATTTTAGTTTTTTATTTTATCTGTTAGTTTTGAGGGATCAAACCGAGTAAGGAGCTTATAGCTCAGAACCAAGGGGAAAATCCATGCATCCGCAAACAAATTCCAACCACGTGGCTACTAGAGGGGATTGTCCAATCCAAAAGTAACCCTAGTAGTGTCTAAATGGGGTCGCAAAAGATTTGATGCAAATAGAGTGCCCACAGGGGATGTGGTCAGTATGGGCTTAATCCAACACCACGGAGAAAATGACATGGCTAGTCATAAATTCAATAGGTACTGTCCAACTTAAGGAGAAAGCGGGACTCATATCGCTAAGAGTGGTGTACGGGTGAGTCATTGTCGATAACGAACATCAACCAACCTAAGGTGATCGTTTCGTCAACTAGGAAGAAAGCTTGGGGCTCACATCCTCCCATAGTAGAACGATTATTGGGATAGTCACTCTCAACAGTGCTATTCACTTTATGAATGTCACTGGGAGACTTATATCAACTCAAAAGTAGTCAAGAGGAAAGGAGCCTCTAGGGGACTTAACCTAAACCTCAAATATACTCAACCTAGTTAGAACATGATGGCTAATTCAAGAAGAAAGCATGAGGTCTCACATCTTCTTAAACAAAGTCAACATGGGGAAGCTTACTGGCTAGGCAGTGAAGACTACCATACTAACAAGGTGCTCTTTAGTTTGTAATGATTAAGTTAGGAAGAAAGTACAGTGACTCACATCCTCCAACAAATGACCAATGGGGTGACATACTAGTGAGGTAGCATGCAAACCTGATCTAGAGTAGCTAGTTAGTGAGTGCCACATGGGGCTTGCTCTCACTTCAAAATAGCTTGAGGCAAAAGGTTTGTGTTTATTTTGTGCATGTCTTAAAAGGAATTGGATGCCTCTAGGGGACTCTTACACCTACCTTAAAACATGTTGAGGAATTATGAAGTGATGCCACGGATGGAAACAAGAATTCCCACTAAGAAAGGATGCCGCTTGGGTACTCTTACACCTACTCTAAAAGCAATGGGAGATTGTGCTTGTGTTGTGAAAAAGGGATAGGATGCCACTGGGTGAATCTTACACCTACCCTAAACATGTCATGGTGGATTCGCAAGACAAGCAAATAACACTTCAAAAGAAGAGAAGATTTGATGAATGGAATCAGATTTTGTTCTTTTTATTAATAAATTATTTTCAAACATGTTTTGTTTTATGGGTAATATTTCTTTAGATAGAGCCCATTAATTGAAAGCATTGAGTGTTTCCCTTTACAGTCAATAAGCTGATAAGGTCCTCCTTGGTAGGTCTTCTCTATGACATAGGGACCTTCCCAAGTTGGTTCAAACTTGCCTCCCATCTTTTGATGGGAAATAATTGGTCTACTTAGGACTAACACAAGTTCTCCTACTCAGAAAGACCCACGATGGACCAGCTTGTTGTGAGCTTGAATCATTTTGGCCATATACAACTCGAGGTTTTAGCATGCCCGTAGGTGACTTTCCTCCAAACCTTCCATCTCTTCTAACTGTAACTTTGCATTCTGTTCGGTAGTGATCTTGTTACCAAATGTTATCCTTAGTGATGAGAGTTTAACTTCTAAAGGAAGAATGGCTTCAGACCCATACACTAAAGAAAATAGGGTAGATTGAGTTGAAGTTTGATATATGATGCGGTAGGCCCATAAGGCTTCAACCAACTACTCGTTCCACTGTCATTTGTTATTATCAAGAGTCTTCTTCAGTATCTGGATGAGAGTTTTGTTGAATTCTTCCGCTAAACCATTAGCTCTGGGGTAATAGATAGTGGAGTATCTCCAATCTATTTCGTGTCTTCTAGCAAAGCTATTTATCTTCATACTTTTAAATACAGTACCATTATCAAATAGAATTCATTGAGGCACCCCGAACCTATATACGATATGGTTTTTGAAAAATTGAAGCACATGGTGAGTTGTGACCTCTCTAAGGGGCTTCCACACTTGGAAAAGTAGTTGGTAGCTAAGATGAACCGATGCCCTTGGAAGGAGGATCTATCAGCCCACACCCCAACACTAAATGACCTTAACAAGCCAAAGTAGGGTGTATAATATTGGGTGGTTGATTGAGGACCACATTGTGCACGACGATGGCATCTCAGCTACGCCCCATGCAATGATCATAGAAGGCTAGTAGTATCTAAGTCTTTTTGATCTTTCATCTTCACACGACCGACATGAGCTCCACATACTAAATGTACCGGTTATAATGTCATGGTTTTTTTCCAAATAACATAATAACATTTGGTCAAAGGATCGATATGCCATCAAGAGTGCATAGGAAAGAGCTCTTTGTTTCATGATCTTGAGATTTCTCTTGAGTAGGTGTTCAACTAATCTATGAATGGTTACCTCCAATCTAGCTCCCTGTCTATTTTGGCAATGACAACCTCCCCTTTAAGAGAAAGTATCTTGATGAGTTTTGAATCAATAAAGGATAGGGCTTGTCTATTTTGGACCCTTATTAAAATGTACTCATCTTCCGGACATGCCAACTCTTTGGCAAGTTTTACCAAGGAATCTGCTATTGCGTTCTCTGCTCAAGGAACCTTGTAGATGGTGACTTTGAGAATCTGGGCCAACAACTTCATGGTATACTCGTAGTAAAGATGAAGCTTGGGTTTGAGGACTTGGTAGGACCCAACAATCTGGTTCATGACCAACTGAGAATCCCCAAAGATGTTGATTCTTTGACACTGATAGTGATGGCTAGCTCTAAACTGGCAATCAAAATCTTATACTCGGCTTTGTTGTTGGTGCAGGGGTTGGAAAGATGGTATGATAATATCATCAAATTGTAGTTTGGAGTTAGAAGAATGATCCCTACCCTTGCCTTTCTTGGGAAAATAGATCATGGTGCTTCACCTTTAAGAAAAGAAGAAAGACATATCAAAATACAGCCCATCGAGTCCTCCCCAGTTCATGATTTATTCATCAAGGAGATCATCACTAAGCTGAGATCAGTAGGAAGTGGGTGTGCTGCTAAGAAATCTGTTAGTGCCTGACCTTTTACTGCACGGAGTGGTACAAATGGGATATCAAATTGCAAGAGTATCATGGACCAACGAGCAAAACATCCAAAAAGCATTGGCCTTGTCATGAGATACTACAGTGGATTGGTTCTTGAGATCAAGTTCATCTTATAAGAAAGCATGTAATGTCATAGCTTATGAGATGCAAAGATCAAAGCTAGGCAATGTTTCTCAATAGGTGGGTAATTTGCGGATCATCATGGATCGAGGTAGTAGAGAGCTTTCCCTCTCATTGGCTTAGGCCAACAGAGCACTAAGAGAGTTATCTAATGCAGCAGTATAAAAGATGAATGACCTGCCTAGGATAGAGGCTACTAGAACTAGCGGCTTCACCAACTATTCTTTGATGTCTTTGAATGCATGCTGGCACTTGTCATCCCACTTGAACTTGGCATCCTTTTTGATAAGTGATGAGAATGACTTGCATCTCCCTGATAACTTTGAGATAAAGCATCTTAGATACGCTAACCATCCTTGAAAGGATCTGAGTTGAGTTAAACTCTTAGGAGGCGGCATTTCTAAGATAGATTTAATCTTTTTAGGATCTATTTCTATTCCCTAGTGTCGAACAACAAACCCAAGGAATTTTCCTGAAGTGACTCTGAATGCACACTTTAAGGGATTCATTTTAAGGTTATATTATCTTAACTATTTGAAAACTACTCTCATGTCAAAGAGATGGTCTTTCTTTTTTAAGCTCTTGACTACTAGATCATCAACGTATCACTCAACCTGATGAGGGATGAGTTCATTGAAGATCTGAGTCATGGCTCATTGATATATAACACCAGCATTTTTAAGGTTGAAAGGCATGACCCTATCATAGAAGATTCTGATCGGGGTTAGAAAAGCAATATTTTTTTCATCTTCAGAAGACATCTTGATTTGGTTATAGTCAGAGGATCCATCCATGAAAGAGAAGACTGCATGAGATGAGGCAATGTCCACCATTAATTCTAATATAGGAAGAGGAAACTCATCCTTAGGGCATGCCATATTTAAGTCCTTAAAATTAACATAAATATGAATTTGATCATTCTTCTTCTTAACTGGGATGACACTAGCTAACCAGGTACGATATAATTCTTCCTTGAGGAAACCATCATCGATCAATTTTTTGACTTTAGAAATGACCTGTTGTTCAATTTCTAATCGCATGTGTCTAGGAGCTTGCTTAATAAGGGTAACGTTAGGGTCTATTGCTAACTTACAGACTACTATGTCAGGAGATAATTCAGACATTTCTTTAAAACTTCATATGAAGCAGTCTTTAAACTCAATCAATAGCCTAACTAAGTCATTGGTTTCATCTTCATTCAACAACGAACTGATATATGCCGAGCGAAGATTTTCTTAGTTAGTTTATTTATCGATTATTAAATGAATCTCCTCTTCAAATTATGGCGGTGCCTCATTGATTTGGAGATCATCTGGATCATCTGAAGTTTCTAAATACACATTCTCATGAGAATTGGGGATGTGTTAGAAGAACCTATCAGATTCCAAATGGTTGGTCACAACTTGGCAATAATCTTCATCATCGACTAGACTCACTATGCTGAATCCTAGTCTTGCTCTTAATTATGCTTCCCTACCTGTATTGTTCCATAGTTTTTTGAAATATTATGACTTGTACTTGGACCAAGTGTGAGGAGCTAAACTTTTCTCAGAGTAAGATTTTATAAAAGTCGAAAAGGTAATTTCATTAATTCTTTAAAAGTATCTTCCTCAAGTCCTACATCGAGCTCTAAACTTGAGGATGATGAACCCAAAAAGAACCTTTTCTGGGTCATGTCACTGGAAGACTTAGGGACTTTCTTAACTACTAAATCTTCAACTTTTTGAGATGTAAGTGATGTAAGAGCTAAGGTTTCCAACTGTTGCCTGATAGTTTCACATAAACCATATTCGAATACTTTGGTTTGCTTGGAGGCCTGGTCTTCATCTCTGGATGGATCAAAAGTCACCTCCAATGGAACCTGCTGAGAGGGTTGGCTGGTATACTAATCACATTAGACTCATTCTCCAAGCTGGATTCCAAGTCTATGTGAATAGTAAGGGTACTCCTATGAATAGGAACTCGATCTCTATTGGTTGAAGGCCAACTAGGGGGTCTCCCACCTCTAGAACTACCTTTGTTTCTACCTCTGCCTCTACCTAGTGGAGGTTGAGCCATCTTACCCACATGTCTATATGATGGAATGAACTGTGGGTGGAATGTGATATGAGGATCCACTTCTTCAATTCCCCTTTCTTGTTCACTTGGATTTTTCCTTTTCTTTTCATTTTCTATTATATTTTCTTTTACTTCATTTTCTTTTACTTTTGCATTTAAATTTTGTACAAGTTCATAAGAAAGGGTGTTTTGAGAAAGATAATAAGTAGCATCCTCATAGATCTCAACCTCTCTAATTAAGAATGGTTTTCATCCCTGACACAACACTCAATTCCATCTTTTGAACTTGATGCAATCGATGAAGGGAGTGATCTTGTCCGATGTATCTAAGGTCTACCAAGAAAAGTAGTGAATAGCCTTCCAATCAATGAGAACAAGAACACTATGGAACCTAAAGCCCGCTCGCCAGGATCATTGAATCCTCTCAACATCATCATATCTCCTTGGAGAGTAGAGATGTTGATCTTCAAGTAGGCAAAGGTCCTTAGACTCATAATGTCTACTGATGCACCTGAATCCACGAGAACCCTAGTGAGTCTGAACGTGTCCATGTTAACTGTAATGTATAGGGGACGGTTGTGATCCAAGTCCCCTAGTAGAAGGTCTTCATCTGTGAAGGTGATCCCTTGGGCTTCTTTTGCATAGTGAGCTTCCTCACCTATAATGATCAGCTGAGCTAAGCATATTTTAGGAACAAGGAGGGCCTTGATTGGTGATTCCCTCAACTCTTTGGATAAGATAAGGGCATCATATATGCTTAGCTTAGATGGAAACTTTCTTAGATGTGAAAGGATGTTGTAGTCCACCTTCGATTGGTCTTTCACAAGCATATCTAAGGGTGGAGCATCCTGTGGAAGGGCTTATCGATCTTCAATACTAATGACATGTTTCCCTCTATCTAGAGGTGCTGCCCTAAGAGGTAGAACCTTGCCACTACGGAGGTTGACTTTGGTAATCACTAGAGGTAAAGTGGTGGCATGTTACCCACACTCGTGCTCACCTATGGGACTCTTAGAATGATTCTAAGTCTATTTCAAGAGGTGAACTGAGTTTGAAGAAGATCCAACTCAATAATCAAAAGAGGAAGATCAAAATTTATAGTTAATTAGACTTGAAGAGTTATCAGGAATAAGAAGATAACTCATCGAAAGTAATTCAAATCAACTTTATTCTTCAATTTCTTGGAAGTATTTGGGGTACAAAGTAAAATCAAGTAGAGTGAGGAGTAAGGGATTTGATGCCCTTATCCATTGATACAAGTGTTCTACTAGTAGAAATAAAAGAACTAGCTAAAATGGTAGAAGATGCTGTGGAAGGCTGAAGGGATGGAGCACACCTATTAGCTGGTGGGCTATCTGTGTCGCCACTCGCTTTGAAGCTACTTTCCTAAAGTTGACACGCAACTTGCAAACCTTCCTTGGTGTTGGAGGTTCGAGTGACTGCACCCGCAGGAAAGCTTCTTGATCTTCTTAATTATTTTCTTAGAGGTTTTAGACAAAGAGATATCCCAACCTTTTTTGGTTTTGGTAGGATTACTTGTATCCCCAAGGATTACCCTTATAGAGCTGGAAGGTTGTTCTACAAGATATTACTTTGGGATAATGACAGTACCAGTCTTGAAACTGTGTTCAAGCCAATCCTTAAATGAAAATCAATCCTCCAAAATATGATCGAACATACGGTGGTGAGGGAAAAAGTTTGGTAGCTAAAAATTAGGTTTCTTTAAGAGATTCTTAAAGATTTTCCCAATTACCTTCCTATTAACAGAATAAGGTTTGTTTAACTTATCTAAAAGAGTAGGTGGATCATAGTTACGGCGATTGCATGTTGTCGCTGGTGGTATGGGGCGCTAGCCGGGGAAGGCTAAGGTGGAGGCCTGATGGTAGCCCTCGATGGTGTAAAAGGAGGTGGAGGTCTGAGGTTGTAGTCACTTGAATGATCTCTAGCTGCTCAACCACGCTACTACTCTAGGTTTCTTCTCATAGACTTTTTGGGATTTTTGTTTGGAATTTGATCTGGAAAAGGCAACTATTTGGCATCTCCTTATAGACTAGCCGCCTTATTGATTAGCTTCTCAAATGTCTTTATGGTGAAGCCCTTAAGCATGAAGGTGATCAAGCCATGGATATTCTTTAAGAGAATCTCAATGGCATGCTGTTCAAATAGCTGCGGTTCATACTTCATACTCATGTTATGCCATCGAAGAATATAATCAACAAGTGACTCACCGGAGTGCTATTGGGCTACAATGAGATTTCCTACAGTAACCCTTTGTTGAGCTCTAGTAAATCTCTTGATAAAGAGTTGCTCTAACTCAACAAATGTCCTAATTGAACCATTGGGCAGTTCAACATACCAATCAAAAGTGATACCTACTAGGCTACAAAAGAGTCTAAAGAGTAAGCATTGCCACCTCTTTGCAATAATTGGCCTCAAGTGAGCTATACCTTAGATTCCGACTACCATCATAGCTCTTAAAGGAAGTAAGCATGAAACCCTTGGGAAACTGTATAGCATTAAACTCCTTTGGGTATGGTATACCCTTTGGAACCGATGATCCTCCCTAGGCTTGAGCCAAAGCTTCCTTCACCTGCTGCTCAACCATGGATTTCAGATCTTTTTCATGTATTGAGGTACTTTCCACTACCTTCATATAGCTACCTTGCTCAATAGGTACCACTCTTAACGGGTCTAAGACATGCTCTCTCAGCCATGATTGACATCATGTGTTAGATGAACTAAAAGGGCTTGCTTTTGAAGCACTGATACTACTGCCAACAAGTCCTACAACTGTTGTGCCATCCTATCAATCTATTCATCTTTCTACCTTAGCTACTGTTGGAGGTGATGGGATGATTCTCCAGTGTCTCCTTGATCAACCTCATCTCCTTCCATGGCCTATTGCTCCCTAAGAAGAGAACCTCTAGTATTAACCATGCATACGCCAGCTGAATCCCCCATCAAGTCATCTTTATTGGGATCGAAGCTAACTCTTTCTTCATCATCATGCATACCTAGGATCTCATCTAAGGATCGATCTAACCCCAGCAGGTACAAACAACTTGTCGACCCAGGATTTCATGACATGACCGAGAGGCACCACCTCACCCAAAGTCAATCTTATGTAGACTGTACTCGTTAGAAGAATGATAATCCTGATTGATGCTGGCTGTAATAGGGGTAACAATCTTAGAATGATCCTCTAGCACTATTGCCACTAAACTGTCATCTAGAATATCCCTGATAAGCATCACCATCTCTGCATCTGGCTGAGTGGGTGGAGTTGGTGAAGGAACGACCACGATGCTCTGGGGTCACCACTCCTTCCGCACCACCACGCGAAGGTCAAGCGGAGAACTTCCTACCATAATGGGTGTAGGAGGAGTATGATCCTCGTAGTCAGATCACCAACGGGGTACATTTTTCCCCGGATGCAGCCTTCATGGCCTTGGATGGAATGGGTGATGTTGGAACCTACACTGGTGATGGCGGACGTGGAGTAGAGTAGTGGGGTAGAGACACCACTGACTCTCTATATACAGGAGCCCTCTGTGATTGGTCCCGTGAGGAGGATACTATCATGATCGCGGCGGCCAAGCTGGAAAGTCAACCAAAGTCAAGCGCGCCTAAACCTCCATCGCTCTCTAGTGATATATGATGTATGGGGCCTCATGGTCCCTCTCGATGGATGCCTCCCATCGCGGGGATAATAGATCATAAATCAACTGAGTACTGACTGAAGCATCCATAGTTCCACCTAGCGCAAAATAAAGCGAAGGCCAACGTATGACCTCCTACTCCTAGAAACTATCTGTAGATGCACCACTAGAGGAGGTGACGAACGGATCCTCCTAGAATCATTTCTATCTGATCCTGAGAGAGGATGAAATTGGTTCTCTGTAATCAGTGCTGATGTGACCATGGAAGACTCATCCATGGCTAACCTAGTAGCTGTCTCAAGCTCTCTGGCTATCCTAGTATGGAACCGTTTGACCATACGGTTCGTGTTTATGTGCTGGGTGCAAGTAGGATGAGAGGAGTGTGAGCTAGACCCATACTCAAATGTAGGGGAGGTAAGCCCTAAAACCAAGGGAACCTTACCCTTGGAGGGTACAGATGATAGGGTGCTAGCCCACACTGGGGCAACATATGCAACTCGAGGATGAACTGCCACTAGAACTGGAACTGTCGATACTACTGTGAAACCACAAGTGTGGTACTACTGCCTTTCCTCTTTAGTGAGGAGATCTCCCGATTGAGGGTAAGTCACCCTGATGACCGCTACCAAAGTGATTTATCCAAATGTTGTGAGTGGAATGCCTCATAAGTGATTTTGGGAAATTAATGTTGAGAAATTAAAGGTAAAGACAAATTTTGGGAACCGGAAACAAAATAATTTGTACTTTCAATTTCGCTCCATAGATTTTGAATTTTTGAATTGTAAAAATCTGAACCCACATCCAACAACTTGTAAGTGTTAAGTGAGGTTCAAATAAATTTGGAACGATTGATTGAAAGATGAATTTGAGTATGAATCCAAACTTCAATAAATTTGAGTATGTTAAAATATGAATTCAAGATTTTGATACGATGCTTCCATAAGTTCATTTTGTTTTGATTTTGAATTTTTATGATTTGGATTTGGAGGACCTTTCCCTTTAACAAATTTGGGTATGTTAAAGTAAGGGTCAAATTGATTTTGTTTTGTTTGATTATTTTGAAATTCTTACTTAGCAAATTTAAGTATGTGAAGTAATTATTTTTTATCAATTTTCTTTTATTTTGATTTTGGAATTCTTACTTAGCAAATTTAGGTATGCTTAGTGAAGAATCCAAGTGTATTTTGTTTGATTTTGAAAATAGGATTCTTAGCAACTTTAGGTATGCTAAAGGAATCCTAAGTGTTTCATTTGTTTGGAAAATTTTGGTTTTTGAAAAGGGTAGGATCCTTTAGCAAATTTGGTATGCTAAGGGGATCCTAAGTGTTTTGTTTTTGTTTACTAAAATGATTGAAAGTGGAGATTCAACTTTAGCAAATTTGGTATGCTAAAGATGAAGTCCCACTTGGTTTTATGAAATGAAAACTTCACTTAGCAAATTTGAGTATGCTAAATGAAATTCCAAATGTTCTGTTTAAAATTTTGATTTCATTTGGTTTTGAAAAATGGAAACTTCTCCATAGCAAATTTGGTATGCTAAGGGAAGAAGTTCCAAAGGTATTTGAGAAATTTTGGTTTTGACTTTGGAAACTGTACTTAGCAAATTTGAGCATGCTAGGTGAAGTTCCAAAATATGTTTTTGAAAATATTTGAATTTTTGATTTGGAAACTTTACTTAACAAATATAGATATGTTAAATGAAGTTTCAAATATTGTTTGAAAATTTTGAATTTTTGGATTTGGAAACTTTACTTAATAAATTTGGGTATGTTAAATGAAGTTCTAAAATGTGTTTAGAAAATTTTTGGATTTTGAATTTGGAGACTTCACTTAACAAATTTGGGTATGTTAAATGAAGTTTCAAAATGTGCTTTTTAGAAAATTTTTGAAATATGATTGTTGATTTGATTTTAGATTTGGAAACTTTACTTAGCAAATTTGATTATGCTAAGTGGAGTTCCAAATGTGTTTCAAAAAAATTTTAAATTTTGGGATTTGGAGACTTCACTTAACAACTTTGGGTTTGTTAAATGTAGTTTCAAAATGTATTTTTTAGAAAATTTTTGAAATATGATTGTTGATTTGATTTTGGATTTGGTAACTTCACTTAGCAAATTTGATTATGCTAAGTGGAGATCTAATTGTGTTTTGAAAAAATTTTGAATTTTGGGATTTGGAGACTTCACTTAACAAATTTGGGTATTGTAAATGAAGTTCAAAAATGTGCTTTGAAATTTTTTTGAAATATGATTGTTAATTTTGATTTTGGATTTTGGAAACTTCACTTTAGCAAATTTGATTATGCTAAATGAAATTCCAAAATGTGTGTTTTGAAATTTTTTTTTTTTGAAATATGGTTGTTGATTTTGATTTTGGATTTTGGAAACTTCACTTAGCAAATTTGGGTATATTAAGTGAGGTTCCAAAATGTGTATTTTTTGCAATTGTTTTTGAAATATGATTATTGATTTTGATGTTTTAAAAAGAGGATCTCCATTCAACAAATTTAAGTTTGTAGAATGGAGATCAATTTATTTTTGAAATAAGATATTTTTTATTTTGTGTGTGATTATTGCTTTTTGAAAGAGAGGAACTCCAACTTAAAACATGTGTGGGATATGTTAAGTAGAATTTCCTAAATGATATTTTATTTTTAGTTGGGAATGAAATCTTCATTTAATATACCTAAGTATATTAAATGAAGGTATCCATGTGTGCTTTTTAAAAATTTTAATTTCATTTACAAATGAACTTTCCATTCAATAAGTGTGAGTATATTGAATAGAAAATTCATGTGTGCTTTTTAAAAAGTTTTATGATTATGATTGTGATTTTTGGAAAACATGATTGTTCATTTTGTTTTGAAAATAAAATATTCATCAAAGTAAATTGAAAGAAGATATTCATTTGTGCTTTTGGAAGATGTTATTAGTTTTATTTTTGAAAATCCCTAAATGTAATAATTATATGAATTGTTAAATGAGGGTGAAGAAATTTTGTGGAAAATATTTTGTTAGGTGCATTTTTGAAAAAGGTGCTTTTGAAAAGCAAAATTCTTTATGGAAGATTTATTTTTTTTAAGATGAACCTTTCCTTATCATTAAAATGATAAGGAGGAAGTCTTTAAAAGATGTTCTTTTTTATTTAGATCTTTTCATTTTACCCATTGGAGGAACCCAATGGGGGTTTTAAGACCAACGGAATGCATCCTAAAACCTAAAGATAACTTAACTCAAGGATGAAATGAGCTTCAAGTGTCGGAAAGAAGGATAGTCTTGTATTCATACCAAAGTACAAACCCACTTGATACTCAAAGATAATGATCATTTACCAAAGATGGAGAGAGGAACCTTCCTCTAGAAGAAAAAAATCTGGTTAATAAATCTCTTAGAGTCACCAAATCAGAGAGAAAGAAGAGACTTATTCAGTAAGATTGGTACGCCATCAAGGTATAGTGTATCTCGAAAGAAGTCACTACCCTTTAATGGAACAAATCACCCTCACTAAAGATGCCTAAGGATGATGGGTCTGTAAATGTATCAGAGATTCTTACTCTACTTTACATGGAAAAGTAAAGTAGGGTTTATTTTAAATTTGGTTTGTTAAGTTCCCTACAGGGGCAAGCCCACATAATTAATTACATCCTAAGGAATAGGATCCCTTAGGAAAACTCTCGATTAAGATAAATGATCATTGTCTTTGAAGATTTCAATAGGGAAGGACTATCAATCGATTGGTTTATATTTTTGAAGATCAAATGGGATTGATCAAAAGTGGGAGTTATTATCGAAGCCAAAATGGGAATAAGTAAGAGATGCTCACAATGCTAGGAAACCTAGCGAGCATCTCAAACTATCCTAAAATTGTGCTTTACATTTTAGAAATTGATTTATTTTATTTGAGTTAATTTTTCATTAGAATTTTAGGACTTAAGATTCCTTAACACAAGATTAAGAAAATATCTAAGAGGTGAGGAATTATGCTTATGACCTACAAAGGGGAGAAGCAACCTGGTGAAGCACAACCTAAATCTAAGATGAAAATCGGTAATTGGTTGGCCTCCATAAGAGAGAAAAAATCACCCGACAGCTTGGACTTACAATCGCCTAGGGGTGGCCGCCAAATAACTCCTATGATTTTAAATACATGTAGGTAAGTCTTTATGCTTATGCAAGATAGCTAGGCTATTTTCATTTAGAAAGAGACTAAGTCCTTAAACTCACTCTCTAAAGAGACTAGATCATGTAAAGGAACATGCTTCAAATGACCTAAATCTAATCCAATTCAAAATTTATTTTTATTATCATTTTCGGACAATCATTTTGACTCAGGCTAATTGAATTTTTATTACTAATGCATGAGAAATCATTATTACAAAATCAAAGAGAAGTTTAGGTGAGTTTCACCACGACCTCAAACTTCAAGCCGGGTTTTTTGGCAAAGGTGGAAGCCCTCCAATCAAGAGTGAAATAAGATACATTTGTGCATCATATTATAAAGAAATGCTCATCCAGCTAAGGGGTTGCTAATTTCTTTTATCTTGATTTTAATCCTAAGCTTTAAGTGAGGTTATGAGTTGTTTAATTTTAATTTGAATTATTAAATTGGGTAAAATATTTATTTTTCCCTAAAGAGCTTAATCCACATCTAGGCTATACATAAAGCAAGGAAGAAACTAGGAAAAGCATGTCACTTATTGTAGAAGCTAAATAAATCATCAAATAATTAATAAAACTAATCGAAAAAAGAATAAATGGATCTTGTGGTCGGGCACCACTGCACAAACTAGAAATTATCAAATGTGGGTAGCAGAGCTCTACCCTTATACAACCTGGATTACAAATGAATCAAATTATAATTTTAAGCAAAGGAATTCATTATTATAGGGTCATCAACCTTTATTCTTCTTTCTTCTTTCTTCTTTTCTTTTATTTCTTCTTCTTTGGTTCCTCCTTTGGATGGTTGGATGGTGGATGCTCCAAGGCTTCACATGGTGCATAAGATGGGATCTTATGACCAATTCTCATCTTAATCCCCATAACAAATCATTCCAAAACATACTTATACAAATTTTTATATGAAAAAGGAAAGCATAAATCTAACTAACACCTGCAAAACTAAGGTTAGTCAAATCACACCACACAAATCCCAAGCATGTATATTGGACTTATCACCCCACATGGGTGAATAAGTCCACACTATAGATTATGCTAAGGGGTATAAGCACCTACAAGCAAGAAGTATTTATATTTTTATTTATGATATCGCCCCTTTAGCACAATCCCCTGCAGAAAAGAATAGTTAGACTAAGCACGTCCTACCATTCATTCTACATGCATACAACCTAACATCCAGTCTAAAATATTCATCACAAAATAAAATATAACATCAAGTCATGCACCAACCTAACCTAAAGTTAGAGGTGATGACTTAGGCTAATGTGTGTGCTTTGAATGTTTGTGTGGGATGCTTAGCTTAGGACTTTAGGTTCAAGGTTTCTAAGTATGAAGGACATGTTCAACTTAAAAAAGGGTTTCATTTAAGTTTTTAAGTGTTTTGGGTTATTTTTATTTCATATTTTAATTTGGTTTAAGCGAAACCTAAAATTAATAACTAAGTTATAAAGAGAGGGAAAGAGAAGGGAACTTGTCTTTCCTTCCCTAATCCTTAAGTAATTTCTAAGGTAAGTTCACATTTTAATTTCATTTAGGTGAATATTTTGATTACATCATTTAATCAATCCTAAGTTTAGACAAACTCTAAAAAAACCTATTCAAAAAGAAAGGCATTTTAAGATTAAATAAAATGAATCAAAATTCACATAACACATATTACTTCATTTCTTTCCGAACATATATAGCATGCATATGGATGGAATCTAATCATATCTATACATGCAAATAGTTTCATTTTTGTTTATGAAATTTATTCATGCAAGCATAGGCAATCCTTCTTAGATGATGGCATAGGAATGAATAAGGTATGGAATTAAGTGTTGGGTTCTTTTCAAATGAACCCTACATCTTACCAACCCCTATTCAAAACTATGCTAACATAAGAAAGGAAGGAAATGCTTTATAATTTATCACACATGACTTTATAATTTATCACATGCAAGCTTATAATTAAAGTATAAGAATAGCAAACTTTCATATTTGATGTTTTCATTACATTTAGTAGTGAAACTATTCATTTTACTGCCAACACATGAAGTAAATAATTATTGAATTGAACATGCACATGAACATGCCCGAATCATATAAAAAAGCAATTTAATCATGTAAACAAACTTACTTTAGGTAAATCCTAAAGACATTCTTAAAGAATAAGATAATTTAGAATAAATCAAAGTGAATTTCAAAATGATTTTTGTTGAGTTTGAAGTTTGATTTAATTTTAAAAGTGTGAGATGAGTTTGTTGTTCCTAACACATTCCCAGATGTGTATTTTTGTTTTTTATATAATTAAATCCATTTTTAAGCATAGATTAGTTAAAGTTTAAATTAAGTGGCTTAATTAACCCTTACCTACAACACCTTAGAAAAATTAACTAAGTAATTATGAGCCAATGAGATGACATAAAACCCATAAGGTATTTAAATTTGCAATGAACTTAATAATGAAAAGGCCTAATGCAATTTGGTTCATAATTGAAAAGTGCTGCTTAACTTATGTACTTTTAAAACACCATACTTATGAAAGAGGTTTTAATTAAGACTTAGGTTTAACATCTACTTTAAAACATTCTAAAATTTCTATTTTGAAAATATTTAATGAATTAACCTTAATTAAGACTTAAATAATTAAAAAGAAATACCTAATTATTCCATAAAACCCCTACTTGTATCTGACCTATTCAAAACCCAATCTAGCAAATCCACTAATCATACCTTAATTACCCTCCTAATTACATGAAGAGGGTAATATGGTCTAGTAATTTTCCCAAATGAAGGGCCAAATTAGAGATCATCCCAAAATGAACCCTAGAAGTTTGAGATTAGTTGGTGACTTAATTAAATAACTAATTAACATTTCAAAAGAAACCCAAATTATAGAAATTCAAAACATTTTAAAATATTTTCAACCATTTTTATTATTTTATTTTTTGATTTTTTTTGATTATGATTTTGAAGTTATTTGAAGTTACGAATTAATTAGGAATTAATAATCCCTAACTAATCCCTACCTATGACCATGGACGCCAACAAGGCTACAATGGACTTCAGCATCATCAAACTGGTGGTGCAATCTATGCACCCTTGGACCATCCCTCGGATAGATACACCCGCTAGTTTTAGAAAATGGATAAAGGATATAAAAACATTGGAATAATCTCGATCGTCCATCCTAAATAGCACGGATGGATTGCCAGAGATTCATCCCTACCAAAGCTTAAGAAGAATGAGATACATCCACCTTCTAGGCTCTGATCCAAGCTCGATTGAGCTTAGATTAGGCTAAAATTTAGCCCACACCTTCATCATGCAATTACCAAAAAAATCTAATGGCTAAGATCCTATGAGATTAAAATTCACTTCATAAAGGACCAACACCTATGAGAATTAAGCTCAAAAAATCACTAACCTCGTCAGAGGTGATCACTGGCACATGATTCCCTTGGAGGAGCTTTGTCTAGTTGAGACAAAGCTTTGCTGAAGTTTTGAGCACTTGAGGTTGAGTGTAGAGCTCTATGGACTAACTCCTCTTCACTCCCTTTATGGCTTTGATGAAATTGAACTCTCCCTTGCCTCTAAAACTTCAAAGAAGGTTTGGGCCAATTTGACTTAGCTCCTAGATCAAGTGTACAAGAGGAATTGGAAGGAGATTAATTGTGGAGAAAATTCACTATTGGATCGAACTCCTCTATTTTGCACAATGCAAAACTGAAGAAAGCAAGATCAAAACCTCCCTAAGGACCTTGGGAAAGCTCTGAGGTGGTTGCTAAGGCTTCCTAAGTTCCAATCAAGTATGAGTGAATTAAAATTTCAATGGATTAGGGAGAGTATATCTCTCTCTATGGAAATCGAACAACCAACAATGAGCTTGTCGTTTTGATCCAATTGACACTATGGGATGAGTTATATTTTAGCTTTGGCCGGAGGGAGAATACTAACTCCCATGTGCAGCAAATTGAGCTTAAGGGGAGTTTAAAAATTGAATTTGATGTTATGGTGTCAGGTTTGGTTCATGGGCCAAATGGGTTGACCCAAACCCATTGGGTTTATACCACATTAAGTCCCCTTTGAGCTTTAGAAAGCCTCAAGTGATCTCAAATGCATTTGTTCTACAGCAATATGGTCATTTTACTATTTTTTTAGGTATGTTTGTTATATTGATAAAATAGGTTGGGAAAAATTTCATTGGATTTGGAATCCATTTGATAGGGTTTGGCTCATGTTGACCCATTTAGGTCCAAATGAGTCAAATTGATCAGTTGACCAAAGGTCAAATTTGTGGGTTGGGTGAAGTTCATATGACCATTTGAAATGTTTTGGTGCCTTTGGTTTGGTTCAATTTGGATAAGATTTTTGGCTCATATGACTCATTTAGGTCAAATGGGTCAAGTTGACCCATTTGACCCATTTGAGCTATTCAAGTTAAGATAGGTTTAGTTTGGTTTGTCATATGGAGTGGATTGGTATCTTTATCTCCAATCAATTTGTGTTAGGTTCAATTTTGGCTCAACATGATCCCTTTAGGTCATGTTGAGTCTAAGTCAATTGGGCTAGTTGGGTCTAGCCAATTGAGCCTTTGGTCAAGTTCCACAAGTGATTTGGGATGGACTTGACCCATGTTTCAATTTGGCCTATGATGGATTTTGGCTATGTTAGTTTCATTTTAGTTGGTGTTGACTTGGTCAACCCTTAGGTTTGACCCAAATTGATTGATTGATCATCTCATGATGATTGTTGATCATGATGAGGATATATGAGTTTGGTTCAATCCAATTTGGTTAAATCAAAGTTTTCTCATATTAGGTCACTTCAGGGTCATGAGCCTCAAGTGGGTCTATTAGTCAAAGCTTGATTTGAAATTGATTGATCTTGTATATGGACTTATGATTGAAATAAATTAATCCATTTACAATTAATTGGTTTGAGGTCAAATGGATTTTGATCCATTTGAAAAATTTCATATTCAAAAGAAGAATATGAAGGGTATGGTTTGATTTTTGAATTTTTGATTGTTTGAGTGAGGTTTGGATTTATAAATGAGCTCATGATTGTAGGATTGATTGAACCATGAGAAAAAATCAAGGGTTTGGCCTGATTTGGAATTGATTTGGCTAAGTTCAAGATTTTGGCTTGAAAGGCTTAGATTTGATTTTGAGTGGATTTAAGTTTGATATTTGGAGTTGATTTTGATTGTTTGATTTTATATTTCATTTATATATGTGAATATAAATGAGAATATAAATTGATCATGAGAAAATTTCAAGAATTTGAAAGAGTTTTGTCATGATTTGGGTTAAATCCATTAAAGGGAATTTAAAGGATTTAAAGGAATTTTTATTTTGAAATTTAATTTTTGAATTGGATTTGATTGATTTATATTTATATTTCATTTATATTTCATTTATATATGAGAATATAAATGATAATACAAATATATTTTGAAAAAATCCCATGAGTTTGACTTGGTTTGATCAAGATTTGGAGTTGATTTTGGCTAAGAAGTCCTTTAATGGAAAATTAATGGGACTTAAGAAAATTTTCATAAATTGATTTAGAATTTTAAATTTGATTTGATAGGTTTGAATTTATATTTCATTTATATATTTGAATATAAATGAGAATATAAATGGATCATGAGAAAATCTCAAAGATTTGAGTAGGTTTAGATCATGATTTTGGCTAAGTCCTTAAGAAAGGGTTAGACTTGAAATTTGAATTTTTTGATTGATTGGTCATGGGTTTCAATCATGGATTTCAATCATAGATCTCAATCATAGAATTGAATCATGGAATTGATTTGAGTTTGGAGAAAATCAAATAGAAATGATTTGGAGTTTGACTTGAAAGAAAGAAAGGAGTGAATGGTTTTAAAGGGTGAGGAGATTTTCCAAACACCCCCAAGGCATGACCTATTCCTATCTTAACTCTTCAGTTGGAGTGTCCACCTAATCACTAGATGTGTCTTAACACTATGGGACTCTTAAAGTCTAAGAGAAGTCCTATGCTTAAGATGGAGGTGTTGAGAGCTCATTCTAAAGATGAGGTCAACAGGTATCAATAGATTTGTCTTATGAAATTGTTCAATTCAGCTATAAGTTGAGATGACTTTATTTTTGCTAATAAGTTTTCAATAGTCATGTTGCATTGAAACTCATGCTCGATTGATGAGATTTTTGATAATACTTCAAAGGTATATACTATAGGATTTGAGAGAAGGTAGAATAATGATAGAATATAAAAATGGAAATTTTATTAGAACTCTTTCTTAACTCTATACATATGTATATGAATATGTATGGTTATATAATGCACCAAAATGCAAGAATTGCTTACACTAGATGACAATTCTATGTAGTGACTATCCATGTGACAAAAAAAATGTAACTAAGAGAAGTTATTAATGATCTTAAAATTTGAATACTCTCCCTCAAAAGGGCTTATAGATGTTTACAAGAACTATCTTCAATAAGAGTGAATTTAAAGGTTCGAAAGGGAGCAGCTTAGTGAACAAATCAACAAGTTAATGTTCACATCGTAAATGCATGATTTTTTTTAAACTAAAATTTTATTGAAAAGAAAGGAGCACATAAGTTTAAGACTTGTAATGTATGCCTCAAAAATACAAAATCAACCAATCCCTAAAACAGTTAGCTCAAAAGAAGCAAAATAAAATTAAGAGGCCCTAAAAGAGATTGGGTTCTAATTAGCAAGATTGATACATAGAAATATGCAAAATAAATGCTAAGAAGCTTAAGGAATGAACTCATATATATGTATTCAATTGCATAAGGCAACAAAAATTGAGCTTAAGCAATTCATCATAAAGATCATGGAACTTGAAGCCTTGAGTAGATCTTTTCCTCTTTCTTGTAAGTCAACCAACGTTTAAGAGTGTTGTTCTTGTAAGGACCATAAGCACCATCTTTTAAGCTCTAAATTTTAACACCTTCTCCGTTCTCTTAGATTATCCATCTACATGTCCAAGGATGATAGGGCCATAGAATAGAAATAAGATTTAATACACCTAATATCTTTTAGGTATTTAATAAAATAAAGAGGAGAAGACTTATTTGATTTAGTATTCCATTAATTTGTACTCTTTCAACCTCTTCATTCATTGGCTTGTGCAGAGGGTAACAATCTACAACATATAGTAACAATACAGAGAGCTTGCATTCTCTTTGAGCCTGAACCAAAAAGAAATTGGTGTTCAAGCTTATTTGAAGGAATACCCATATAAGATTCAAGTGTAGTATCAAGTTAATGTGATCAACATGGATATAAAAAGAGCAATAAATTCTTTGGTAAACTTCCATCTCCATGAAAGAAGGGCAATAACACCAAGGTATGCTACCAACCTTATATATGCACTGATCATTTTAGATTGAAGAGGCATGAGCTTGATTGTTCCTTTTAACATTGTCTTAAATGAAATTACAATTGAGTTCAATGTGTTTGGTGCATTCATGAATAATGGTATTAGTAGTTATATGAATTGCAGCTTGATTATGGAAAAATTAAGAGCAAGGATTGATGACTATATTTAAAAATCTTTTAATAATTATGTTAGCTAGGTTAATTCACTTTTTATGGTTATCAGAGTATGATGTTCTGCTTTTGTTGATAATCTGGAGATCGTGTTTTGTTTCTTAGCTTTTAAAAAGATCAAAGAATCCCCAATAAAAATGCAAAATTATGTTATAAAAGAGCCAATTAATGCTCTTTATATGTTATGAAAGTAGATTCTTTAGAAAATTTATGATATTTGATTTTTAAAAATTGTGATAATATTTTTTCTATAATTTAAAATCAACTTACTTTAAAATACTAATATGTTTTTTTAAAATTTTATACAATGAATTTCTTATTGGTAACCATAGTACCATAAAAATTAAATAGAAATTTTGATTATTTAACTTAATAAAAAAAATATAGAACATATTAAAAAAATCAAATTAATAGATCGAGAATGAGTAGAATTTCATTGTTTACTCACAATGATAAAAGAAGTATGAAAAAGTATGTGTTATTATTTGCACTTTGAAACTAAAAATATAGAACTTCTTAACAAAATTTCAAATTATAGATGTCAAATTGATTAGGATTTTATTGTTTTCTTAAGATAACTAAAATCAATAAGACACAATATGTGTCATTAATATTATCACTTGAAACTAATAATAAAGACATGTTAACAATAATTTAAATAAGAAAATCATAATGTTTTTTTTTCTTACAAAAATTAGAATGCTTATAACAAAAATGCTCCATTTGCATTAGAATAAATTTTCATATGATGATTGCTTTTTTATTATTTAAGCATAAGCCTCTTGCAGGATGAGTATATTACCTTAGGAACATCTAAAGTTAAATATGCATAAGAGAGGGTTCTTAAGATGGTTCAATTCTACAACCAAATTTTAGATTGTGGAGCTAAGCACTTAAGATAGAAGTAAATTATGTGATATTGAAGAGACACAAACAAGTAAACATAGTGTAAATAAATATAATTTTGATATGAAACCTAGTGTTAATATTAATTTAATAAGGAGATGTATGGTTTGATAAATCAATTAATCTTATTACATACAAGGGTGAAAACATGTTTTTTGGTTTCCAAGTTAAAATGAAAAAATTAGTGCATAAGAAGAAAAGTTCAATCTAATTGACAATCTTATTGAGGATTTTATTTGATGATATTTAAATCATTCAATGTGTTGTTATTTTGCTCTATCACAAAATGAAATACTAGCAATCAACATAAAAGGTGTTAAAAAATATATGAGGGATGATATATATATATATATATATATATATATATATATATATATATATATATATATATATATATATATATATATATATATATATATATATATATAATTTAAACAATTGAAGAAACTTATTTTAAATTTTAAAATTTTATCTCAAAAAAGTATATAAATTTTTTAATTAACAAAATATATTTTTTAATTTTAGAAAATAAGTAAATTTAAATGTATTTAATATTTTTTGAAAGGTTATTTTAACAATTTTTTAATTAAGCCTATTCTTATCTGGCCAAATGGGGCTCACATTTATATGATGTAGTATTAAAATTTTAATTTTTTTTATAATTAAAATTTAATTCATTTGATTATATTAAAGAATCAATTAGTCATAATTAACTATATTGAGAATGTAAATTAAAACCTTGAAATAAAAATTGCACATCATGCAATATTATCCATATAAAAATATGTATAACTTGATAATATTAAAAGTTGATAAGTATTAAAAAATAAAACTTATCCTATAGAATTTATAAAAGAAACAAACAAAGCAAGAAAAAAAAAAGAAGCCTAAAATAAGAATTAGTTGCCAAAAAAGTGCCTGCAAAAATGCTATATTCTCTAAGCATTGTGAAATAATTAGGGACTTCAATAAAACTTACTTTAATATTGAAAAATAGCAAAGATTCACCTTCTTTTGCAAGACAATCATGCATCTTCTTAGTATTGAAAAGGTGTTCCATAGCCTAGATTGTGAGTACTCATTCCTTATTTAATTTTTCCCTAAGTGGCGAACTATTTTTTTAATTTTTAAAGCTTAAAACTATATTTGCATTAATAAATGAAAATGGTACAAAGATAACACCTATAAAAGCTCAAAAAGATCAAGATCCAATCCTGCCAAACCTCAATATTCCGATAGAGTAGAATATGATGTACATCAAAGCCTAAAAGGGTTTGGATCCAAGTACGAGAGAAATTTAGAGGTACAATAGAGAAATAATATGAGTTTTTTATAGCAAGAAAGATGATTTTCTTTCCATAAGTTGGTCCCTTTCAAGTCTTGTATATCCCTTGACTTCTAAATAGCTTCTTTTGGTATCCTGCTAAGAGAATGGTCTTCTTTCCATAAAAGTCCCCTTTAATGTTGTAATACTGAATCAAGTCTTATATATTCCTTGACTTTTAACCATCTCCCCTTGGTATCTTGCAATCCACATGAGAATAGGGGCATTGAAAAGCAAATAGAGTAAAGAAGCCATGCAAAAAATAATTTAGATAAATTAAGCTTAGTATTAGAATGACATATTCGAATAGAGGGATTTTAAATTGTGTATACCTCTGGATTTGGTCCAAATCAATTCTAATAAATTCCAGAAACTTAACATCCTAGAAAAATAAGTTATAACAACTAGGAGAAGGAATTTCATTAGGATCACACATGTTAATGTTGACCTGCACATATGTGTTAGAAGTCATGTCAAGCCCACAAGTCTAATTAGACTTGAGCGACGATTAAATCGGGGCTCAAAATACCTGATGTCACCAAACATGGTGAAATGACCTTCGATGATGGACTTTGCGATCGCATTAGATCATCAATTGATTGAAATATAAATATTGCAAAATCTAACGAGCAATCGATTAAGTCGAAGCTATCAACGTGCATGCATATCGGTCGAGGACAATGCAAGCCAAAGGACCCCTGTTTATGAAATGAATCATGTTATTAGCTTTAAAACATCAAAATCTATCAAATGAGACTATCAAAACTCAATTTGGACAAGTCTGTGCAAATGTCGAATGATTTGAGATGACAATGTGCAAATCGAGACTAAAATGCACTAGACGTCACCAATGTCAACTCAAATGACCTCCGATCGACGAACGGACTTCGCCATCACGTTCAGAATATTGAAATTGGTTAGGATATAAATATTGCATGACTTGATGATCAACTGATCAAGTGCTCGAGTCGTCAATGCATCTACACGCATATCGAGGTTAGGAGGCACCGATGAGGGTCAAATGACCTCCGTTCCTGAAATTGATTACTCCATTGGCTTCAGAACATCAAAGTATATCAAGTAAAACTATTCATACTAAATTTAAACAAATTTGCACAAAAATCAAGCGGTCGAAAGCGGCGATGCGCATTTTGAGCTGAAATGGACTCAATTTGATGTCGACTTGAACTAAATGCCTCATAATTTGAGCATATATTGAATATATATATTATATATATATATATATATATTATATATACATTTATATGTGAAATTCACATTAAAATTATTTAATAAATTTAAATTTTATTTAAAATTCTAAATTACCTCAAATCTGCTTCAACCATTTTATTTTTTTTTTTTTTTTTTTGAGCAATTGCTATAAAAAGAAAAAAAAATGAAAATCCTCCATTGTCCCCATTCTTGCATTCCCACGTTCAGAAAAGGTCATGCACAAAGGTAAAATTTCTCCTCTTCCCTCTCAATCTCCTCGACTCGCGCGACCCTGCCGTCACTCCGCCGCAGCTGCAAACCCATCCATGAAAATTGCTCCTGACTTCCGTCAAACTACTGCGACCAGCGTGTGCGTGCACACCATCCGTGCCTGGTGCTCATGCGTGGAAGCTCCGCTGCTGCCAACCGCGCGCTTTTCTGCGTCATTCATCTCGACCTTGGTTTTGTGTAGTCCACAGAATCGCTGTTCGCCTGTTGTTCTGCCGTCTGTTGCATCTCCTGTTCCACGCGCACCCGTAAATGTGACGCTGCTCTCGCTGACCCTTTCAGCGCCTCCGTGGCTCCCTGTTGTCCGACCCGATAAATTGTGGCTTGTTCCGCCTCCTTCTGCACAAAGCCTTTCTGCCAATCCATCCGCTTTTAAACCCAGTAAATTCCATGACCAAGCGCCCATCCCACATCACCTTCATCAGCCACGCACTTCATCCTAGGGAAGAACATCGTCAAATTCTTCTTTCATTCGCCTTCCCCGCCCACCAAATTTTGCTTCGTCGTGGGCGGAAGAAGAACATCAGAGGCAAATTTTTTTTCGATTTTTATCACATTCCTTAACATCCAATTTTTTTGCTGAATCGGGGAAGAACATCATCAAGATCTTCTTTCAATTTTCGTGCCTCAGCTTTAGCCTTCACTTTTCACCCATCGGGAAGAATCATTGTCAAGAGGCAATTCTTCTTTTGATTTTCTCGACTCACTTTCTTTATTCTTGCATTTTAAGACACATCATCGAGGAAATATCTTTATATATATATATTTCTATATATATATATATATATATATATATATATATATATATATATATATATATATATATATATATATATATATATATATATATATATATATATATATATATATATATATATATATATATATGCTTGTCTCTTCGGTTTGAAGACCTGTTGCTCAGAGGGCGACGATGAAAAAATGTGGTGTCGTACACACCATTATTTCAAGACTCGAGTAAGCACTCTTAGATGTCGCTCTCTACTATCAAAATTTCATTATTTAGATCTGGGAAAAAAAGGAGGGATGAATATAAATCGCATTGTACATATTCCTTCAAGTTTGAAGATCTCGTCGTGCTCAAGAGCGCGAGATGAAAATTAGTGTCCAAGACACCACTATCTTATGCTCAAGAGGGTGTATCGAGTAAGCCAAAACACCATCGATGCAGCCCACTACACGGGGATGACGCCAGGAGGCTACCAAAATTGTGTCGAATCTTTTGACTTTGGAAAAATGGGAGAGTGAAATGAACTGACTTAAGAATGCTAAGTAAGGAAACTTACAGCTAATTTTAAACTAAAAGTATCAAACCAAAAAGGAGAAAAAAGTAAAATGACATATGACAAACACAAAAGTAAAACAAAAAAGGAGAAAAATGAAAGCTACTATGAGGGATAAATCTTCTTTTAAAATAACAAATTAAACTATCTTCAAAACTACAATCTAAATTAAAATGCTTTCTTTCACTAGATCGCAACTATTATAGTAGCGGATGGCGATCTAAATCCAATTCTACAAAAATCATAGATTTCCTTCAACAAAAAATCGAGGAATTTTATTGTAACTATGATTTTTAAAATCAATGATTTCATTAATTAGATGAAATTAGCTAAGCTATAAATTCCTACATGTGCTCGGACATAGAGATTTAAAGTCCAAATTTTAACATCTAAAAGGTCTAGCTAAATTAAAATATATTAAATATTAATCTAAAAAATCTAATAAGATATTATATCAATTTACAACGCCTTCTTAGCCACCGGATCTGACTCATCGTGCAGCAGATGAAGGCGATACTAAATCCAATTCTAAAAATCATAAGATTCCTTGACCAAAATCAAAGAATTTCATTCTAATTATGATTTTCAAAATCAATGATTTCATTAATTAGATGAAATTAGCTAAGTTATAAATTCCTACATGTGCTCGAACATAGAGATTTAAAGTGCAAATTTTAATGTCTGAAAAGGCTGCTAAATTGAAATATATTAAATATTAATCTGAAAAATCTAATAAGATATTAGATCAATTTACATCTTTATCGGATCCTCTTTGTACAAGAAGATAAAGCGATACTAAATCTAATTCTACAAAATCATAGGGCTTCCTTTAATCAAAAAATTGATGGATTTTATTCTAATTTTGATTTTGAAAATCAATGATTTCAATAATTAGATGAATTTAGCTAAGATATAAACACATGCATGTGCTCACACATAAAGATTTAAAGTGCAAATTTTAATATTTGTAAATGATGTGCAGGATAAATTGGAATACATTAAATATTAATCTAAAAAATCTAATAAGATATTATATCAATTTATAATGCCTTTTTCTAGATAACTTTTGTATAAGCAGATAGAAAGCGATACTAAATCCAATTCTTCAAAAATTATAGGGCTTCTTTTAATCAAAAAATTAAGAAATTTCATCCTAATTATGATTTTTATATCAATAATTTTATTAATTAGATGAAATTAGCTAAGCTATAAACACCTGTATGTGCTCGGACATAGAGATTTCAATTACAAATTTTAGTATTTGAAAAGGTTGCATGGGCTATATTGGAATAAAAATTGAAAATACAAAATCAATCTCATAATTCAAACACAAATTACCTAAAATCATTATACACCCGCATGGGCCCCGACACTAGGCTGAATGCTTAAATTCAAGTGTTTAAGGATATTGCACGGGTTGCTTCCCGGTTTAGTCTTGGGGAGGGTTAACAAAACTTAAAACCTATAAAAGAGTTTCAAATTAGTGAAATATCGAAATTAATTGTCGGTGATAGTAGATCTCTCGTTCATAGCGAGTTTGAGGATCTAAGCTCTTTAACAGATTCAAATTAATTAATTTTTTAAATCAAATTAAGTAGTAATTTGAAGCTACTTAAATGAAATTATATCATTAAAAACTTAAATCGAACTCAATCTATCCACCTTCCATAATTATTTATCGGGGGTGAAAAATTAAGAAAACTCTAGCTCAGAGAGCCAATGTCAAATCAAGTGTTATCTTGTTCACTCTCAATCTCATGCAGGATGTGACCCATGTCCTCAGTGTGGTTTGGATAGGCTCCAGATGAAGCGATTACAGAGCCTCGATCGGGTTGTTTGAAGCTCCATTATATTATGATGCGATGGTAGCTCTCCCAATGGCTCTACCCTTTGAGTTGTGAATCATAGGGTATACTTGATAAGGAAAACAACCCTCTGTGGTAGACTTAAGTCCTCTCAGACAAACACCACCCCTATAAGATTTCTTGGGGACTGACATCATTCTTGATGAGGATCCTTCAGTGGGTCATTACCTCCTCAGTAGACTAGAATTGTGACTTCACGGGATGATGGAACCATGTATAGATGGGCATGTCATCATTCCCCCCAACCATTGGTTTAAGTGAAATGATGAATTTCATGATCTAAATTCCAAAACTCCACATCTTACTATCTATCCATTTAATGATCTAATGACTAGCCTTAATCAAAAGTTCTCTCTTATTGAGAGGGATTAACTTATGGACTTGTGCCAATAGGAAACCTGAAACCAAATCTAAAGTCCTCACAAAATGAGGGCGAAATCTCTAGGTAGTGTCTTATCTACTATCTCAACTACCTTTTGAGAATTATACTAACACTTTAAATCACTCTCTTCAATTCAATATCAAATTTATCGAGAGGTCGTTGACAAATTTTTGGAGCCACAGATTTTTGGCGACTCCGCTAGGGATAGGATTCTCTTTCCATCTTTGGCTAGTCATATACATATTATAGTTGCAATAAAATATTTGAAAATTCAAAAATAAAAAATGGTGATATAAGTGTGTAATAAATTCAATATGAGACTCTATATATAATGAGTCATTCCGTAGAGTATATCTTTATTACACCATTATTTTGTTATAGCTCATCTTGGAAGTATGGGGTGAAATAATAATTACTAATTACTAATCCCCATCTTTCACTTTTGGAGAAATGGATCTACAAAGCACTCCTTTCACCGTTCAATGGTGAGTATCACAGTCATCAACAGGGTCATGTCGGCTACCATTCAATTTGGTAGCTTGAATTTCTTAGAATCATAAACTGCAACTCACAAGTACCACGTGGTACATTCATCTGAGGCCAAGCTCCTGGAAGGCCTCAAGTTATGGAAACTCCTACTAGCCATTCACAAAATGACCAGTCAAGTTCTCGAGAAAACTTCAATTTTCAAAGGCTGGGTCAATATGAAGCCCCGTGATGAAAAGAAGTCAAGGGACAAAGCTCTCTTTAATTCCTCATGGTACATATCTTTGCACGAACCTTTATACCCAAAAGCATGATCATGAAGCTTCATCATCAGGAAGCAAATTAACTAGAAGACAGAGAAGAAGGAGAAATCAGGCGAGGTGGTAGATTCTTTGAGACTAACAAACAAGTATCTGCGTGAAGAGTATTCCTACCCATAATAACTTTGACAACCTAAAGTGGGTTAAAAGGAATAGCTCTTCTGGTAAAATAAAGTAGTCCTTCTGGAACCAACCACATTAAGCTCCTCCACCACAGAGGAGACAGCCTAAAACACTGCCTATCAGGATACATAAAGTTCTCAAAGTATCCAAGGATAAAAGCCTAATGAAAAGAAGATTTCAGAGGCCTGTGGTGATGGAAAGTACCGAAGCTCCACCAAGAAAGCTTTCATCTCTTCTGGTAACAAGCCGGTGAGCCCAGATGCTTTGCATGGTGAGCATCGGCATGACACTTGGATCACATGTCAAGAATCCAAAGGTCGGTGAAAGGATAAGCAAATATGGGGGCTAAGGCCCCATAATGAAACTTTGAGTAATAGAAGAGGTGTGACATCTGATACATATACTCAAAAATATGCCTTAAAATTAACTCATTATAAGTGGATATCTAAAAGAAAGGATATCTCTGATGAAAGATATGATGGTCAACACCCTAGAGAATCCTCTAGGGGATCCCATCATCGATCAGTCTCACCCCTACAAAAGAAGGTCGACATTGATTGTGGTCCTTTAATAGAAGAAGTGATTGTTCCGCACAATGAACCAGAGATCCCGGAAAGCGTTGATCAATCAGTGGTCGGTAACCAATCCGGAATAAACGAATTTGATGCTTATGAAGAAGAATCTTCACAGAAGCAAATAGAGAATGGATCTTTGATCTTTGTTGAAGATGAAGAAGAAGAAGACCAGAATGAGAAAGAGATCATAGGTGTCGAAGATGTCTATATGGTTGAACCAGGAAATGATCCGCCTGGTACACGCTTTAATAATCAGCTTCGTCGTACAACCCCAGCAACATTTATCTCTACAAATATATAAAGAGAAGGACAGTCAAGTTCTCCCCTTGAAAATGACCAAGGAGCAGAACAACAATAAGAAATAGAAGAAGAGGAAGAGCCTATACTGATTGACGCCATGGCGCTAGCTAGAGAGCAAAGAGAAATGCAGCATCAAATGGAGATCAAAGATAAGGAAATTGCATAGCTTGGTACCAAAATGAACGGTATGATGGTACAAATGAAAATCATGATGAAGATATTGCAGAAGAATATCACATCAAGTGCAGCACCCATTTTGTCTACTACCCAATAGGTAGCTAACAATACAACTTCTATACCACCAGCCATTGTGGTACCTAAAACTCCTATAGTACATGTTACGCATGAAGCGAGGAATGAAGTTAACCCACTATCTCTCTAGTCGATAATTCAAAATCGCTAAGGAACTATAATAGCCTAGAAATAATAATCAATGAAAAGATAAAGGGTCATAGCCTCGAGCAAGTGAAAAGTAAGGGTCACCCTTACTCAAATATGACCAAGTGTCATACAGAAGGTTACTCGGTACCAAAATTTAATACTTTCAGTGGGCTTGGTAATCCAAAGCAACATCTGGCCTAATTTAAGTCTACTTGTTAACACAGGAGAGAATGATGTACTACTTTTCCTTAATTGTAGCGACCTCGCTTTTGAATGGTATGAATTGTCAAATGATTAGTTAAAATATTTCAATTAGAGACCATATTTGTGAAGAGGTTAGCTGGAGAAAATCATAATCGACCTTTGAAAGGAGGAAATATGAGTCAATGACAAAATTCATAAGTCATTGATGCAACCTAAGTATGAAGTGTGAGCAATAATTGAAGAAGAACATGCGATCCAATTGCTAATGGGCAATATGGATGATAAAATGGCACCATTTTTATGCATGGTGTCGATTGCAACATTCCAGGACTTGCTCGATAGGGTGGCTAAATTCAAAAAGTTGAACATCCCTAAGTCTGAAGTTTCAGATAAAGCAAAGAGAAACAAACCTTCAAACTCAAGAAGAATTGAAATTTATGCCACTTCCTATAGCTCAAATGGAGAAAAGTGAGTGATATACAATGTGGATAAAAGAAAGCAGTCAGTGTATAATGATGATAAGGGCAAGAAGCCTACTTATCTTAATCCATAGCCAAAATTAATATTGGGAGGTAATGACAAATCCCAATCGTTTCCAAGTGGTGGGGAGCATCCAAAATAAGCGACAAGAGATGATGAGCGAATGCGGCCATCTCTTAAAGAAAAGATGAACAAAGAATATTCCTTTAGAAGGAATAGTGTTAAACTTGACAGTCAAAGTGCTCTGATTACGAAATTAAGAGGCCTAAAGAAGCTGATCAAATTAGTAATCCAAATTACTGTCCATATCATCGAATGATCAGTCACCCTATCGAAGATTGTTATGTCTTCAAAGATTGGCTAGAAAGGAAGTATCGGCGAGGTGAATTTACACTATCCAACAGTATTCTAGTCAACCCAAAAAGAGAGTCTACAAGGATGATTATGTCATCTTCCATATCATCCAAAGAAATACAAATAGAATCAGTTTAGGCGAAGAATGGCAAGAGTCTCCAAAAGAGCATGAAAATGTTGAAGCAACTAAAAAATGTCCCTAGTGTTAGGTGGAATCACCACTTGAACCTATATTAGACTTAAGAGAGATATCTAAACCAAATATCTGGGCTTCTCAGTGGCATTCTGATAAGCCTACTTCGTCACATCATGAGAAGCAGTCTATTAAACGTAGGCCTCATAAATCAAAGAAGTTGGCTAAGAAAAGGATGATTAAGAAGATAACTATAACTCAGAAGATCATTAACAATCTAGAGGAGTATCACCAGCTGGTAAGACATCCATTTAAGCTTGCATACTTCATGCTTAAACTTCACATTGTTGAATCAGATGAAGAAGATAATGGTGAATCTTGTCTAGTAGAGACATGCTAAATCATATGGGTGATGTTAGATATTCTTCAACATCAGTTACTCCAAAATGACAAGGGTAGTCAGACAAAATTGAACAACTCGTCAAAATTTTTATTAGGAAAGTAAGAAGAGCACAGGAGCTGCTGTTTAATGACTCAACAAGACAATAACAATTCAGATGAAGATCTATATTTTCCTGATGAAGAAGAGTCAAATTCATCCATATCATCATGTATGAAACGTATGACGTTGAAAAATGAGTCTAGCCCTTTTGGCCAATCTTCCAAAATAAGAAGGAAATTTGAAGAAACTACCTCTTAGAAGAATGAGCAAGATAAGGTGATTCAAGTTCGGTTGAGTGGTAAGTTTTACCACCTTCATCAAAGAAGGGAAATGCAAATAAAGACAAAGACAAACAAATTGAAGTCAACGAGAATATTATTCTCAGAAATCATATGATAAATCCTAAATCAAGCAAGAAGATAAATTATAATATTCTATCACATCTGAGAAAGATCCCTACACAACTGAGTGTGTACGAGGCTCTCTTGATGTCAAAAAACCTCCGAGAAACTTTGATATAGGATCTCAAAGATCCGGAGATTTATGAAGCTTATTTTGCTGAAAAATGCATGACTGAAGTACTACAAACTCAAGATCTCCCAGTAATCACATTTTTTGAAGAAGATCTTATGTTGGGAACGGCAGATCACAACCGTTCTCTTTATGTTACTACAGAGAGTGATGGCATCTTTATCAGCCAAATATTGATTGATCCTGATTCTTCTATCAATCTTATGAGTCTAAAGGTATTAAGAGGATTATCACTTGATATCCAACATCTTGGGAGAGATAAGTTGATGGTTCATAGATTCAATGAAAAGGGGCAGAAAACTCTGGATTCTTTTATTCTCTCGATCAAGTTCAGGGATTTTTATACAGTAGCTAAGTTTCATGTAATCGATGTTGATACATCATTTAGAGCTTTCTTGGGCCCATGGCTACATGAGTATGGTATGGTCCCATCAACTATGCATCAATGTATGAAGTATCTGAAAGATGAAAAAAATTCAGGATTCTCGGTAACCTACAACCATTCTTCATTAATGAAGCAAAGATCTATGAAGATGCAAAGTACTTCATCCTCAAAGAGCCTAAGCCAACAGAGCCTCTTGAAGCGGTAGCATCCACTTTAGAAATAAAAAAGCAATCTCACAAAGTGAAAGAGCAGAAGCAAAGATGAAGAAAGAAGGCAATGCTGACTCTCCCTAAAGCACTTGATTTTACACCTAAATCAAGAAAATCAGTTCCTCGTTTGGGAAGTGACACTGAAGAAGGAGAAGATATTCTTATCAAACCTAATAAAACTTATAAGCTCTCAAGAAAAGCAGAGTATGAAATAAGTGATTTTGATTCAAACTATGATTTTGAATCTACTTATGAAAATAGAGTTCAGATGGCTGCATCAAGAAGGATAGTTCACTTGGCAGAGTCAGATGACTCACTCAAAATTATACCCATCCCTCAGCAGTGCTTCAAAGAAATCAGTCCACTAGAGGTTCATAATATTGAAGAATTGATAACATTCTATATGTCACCGTTGAGTGAGAGTGGTGGAACAGGAACTCTATTTTATAAATTTGAAGAGTCTCAGCCTCAAAATTTTGGGCAGCCTGCTCAACATAAAAGTTCTAATGAGATAGTACCAATAAGAATACCAATATACTATCCACAAAAATTGCGAAGAATGATGCATAAGCTTAGAATTCATATGGGAACTACTAAATATAGGACTCAAGTCTTTAACAAGATGTGGAACCAAAGAAGTCCTCAAGCATCGCGAAGATGTGATAAGTTTATCACTAAAGGTCTTGGGTTTCTCTGCATATCTCATCAAAATAGAGCCTATTATAATATAATATAAGCTGAGATCGAGACTCATAGTATGAAGAAGACGATTCCCATAAAATTCTTCTTAAAAATGATGAAGAAGTAGAAGCCAAGCCCGCACTTGAAGAACTTGAAGATGGTGGACAAATGGCTACTATGGATGAACTTAAAAAAGTCAACCTAGAAGCTGAGGATGATCCTCGTCCAACTTTAGAGCTGAGGATGATCCTTGTCCAACTTTCGTCAGTGCCCTTCTTCCTGATGGGAAAGTTAAAGAGCTAAAAATGCTACTTTATGAATTCAGAGATTTCTTTGCCTGGACATATTCTAAAATGTCAGTCTTATCCCCTAATGTAGCACTTCATAAACTAGCTATTAAAATAGATGCAATGCTTGTTAAGCAAGCTCTTAGGTGAATGAGATTGGAGATTGAAGAACAGGTAATTGCAGAAACTAAGAAGCTGATCGAAGTAGGCTCCATCCGGGAGGAGAAGTGTGCAGATTGGATAGCTAACATTATCCCAGTTAGGAAGAAGAATAATTGAATCTGCGTGACCAGGAACCTAAAAAGGCATGCCCAAAAGATGACTTTCCGCTTCCAATATCAGAAGTACTAGTGGATAACACTTCTAGCTATGAGATGTTCTCATTCATGGACGGATCATCGGGATACAACCAAATCAAAATGGCACCTGCAGATTGGATAGCTAAGCTTTTGTCAACAACACTTTATATCGTAGATCTTTTGAACAAATATGGCTACGATGCCTAGATGTAGATGAAGCTAGCAAGATGATGGTTGAAGTTCATGAAGGACTTTGTGGTGCACATCAATCAGGTCCCAAGATGGTAGTGAAAATTAAAAGGATGGGCTATTATTGGCCATCTATGGTGAGAGACTGTATTAATCATGCTAAGAAGTGTCATGAGTGTCAAGTACATGAGAATCTCATCCATCAACCTCCAAATACATTACACCCAACAATAGCATCCTGGTCATTTGAATGTTGGGGTACATATGTAATTGGACTAATTGATCCACCATCGTTGGCGGACGTCCTTCATCTATTTATTTCTCTAAGTGGTAGGTGTACCCCATTTAAAGAAGTTACTTGACCAAGTGATCAACTTCTTCGCAATGTCTATAGATTTGGAGTGTCTGAATAATTTCTAATAATGGCTTTCAAAGTGCAAAGATTTATAGATTCATCAATCAACACAAAATTGATTGGTGATACTCTTCAATATATAATCCAAGAGCAAATGGTTTGACAAAGGCTTTCAATAAGACATTTGTCAAATTGCTCAAGAAGATCCTCACTAAAAATAAAAGAGAATGGCATACCAAGCTAGTAGAGGCACTATGGGCATATCGAATTACCTACAAGATGCCGACTAAAGCCACTCCCTAGTCATTGGTATTTGGAACTAAAGTAGTTCTTCCGCTCAAAGTTGAGTTGCCTTCTCTTCGAGTAGTCATCCAGTACAATCTAACTGAAGATCAAAATGCTCGTATGAGAATGGAGGAACTCGACGCGCTTGATGAAGTTAGATTGCAAGATCATCAAAATCGGAAGTCTATCGAGAAGATCTCCGGGGCTTTTGACCATCTGTCTCGAACATTCAAAAGGAAATTGGTCAGTCACGAGAAGACCAATTATCCCTAATCAAAAATTCAGTGGCAAATTTGAGCCTAACTGGGAAGGCCCTTTTATCATTGAAAAAGTATACCAAGGAGGGGCATACCAACTCATCAACTTAAAGGGTGAAAGACCAATGCCGCCAATTAATGGTCGATACTTGAAAAAGTACTATACTTAACGACCGCATTCTCAAGGTACAATAGAAATCCCCATGCAAGATAGGGGGCATTTTTTTAGTATATCTATTTAGGTTGACAACGTGCTTCATGCCGAGATCCCTAAATAAGCATACTCTAGATGAAGAACTTTTCTGTGAAAATTCCCCTGTTACACAGGGGGTATTTTTAGGTTTCTATACATGGATGAAATCAATATTGTATGTTAAAATCCCCTTTAGAGTATATCAATTCAAATATGGATATATTTGTATATTTTCATTTTGAAAGTTCTTCCAAATGTTCTTTAGAATTCCTCCTGTAAGACAGGAGAATTTTTTTAGTTTATATTAAGTTTATTTAAGTTGACATCATGCTATAAGATGAGATTCTCAAATATATTCTTTTTTAGGTTGACATCAAGCTTTATGTCAAAATCCCTGGATATATCCATAATTATTATTAAGTTGTTGAGTCTTGAGAATAAAATGAATCTATTTCTATGCATGAAAGGACAACCCTAAATGTCAGAAATTTCTCAGATTTGCCAAATTGGAGATCAAGTCGAAGAACTCCGATTTGAAGCTTTAATCAATTGGTGGAGAAACATCAACCTACATCACGAAGTCTAGGACATGGATGGATTCAAAAGGTCAGACTCAATAAGCCTACAAATGGCTGAGTTGCTGATGCTCTCCTCATGCAACAAGACGAAAGAAAAGGTAGCAATGAAATTGCCCCCATTCGTTAGTATGATGATAACCACCCACATAGCAAATTGAAGACTTCGGTTAAGATCAAACTCAACAAGCCCAAATATGGTGAGTTCGCTCTATCCTCACTCAACAAGCGTAAGAAAAGTCGCGGTGAAAGAGCCCTGCCAGTTCAATGGCGATAGTTGTTGAATCTCACTAGATCCACTTAGTGATTATAAGCAACTAGGATCTAAGAGATCTTTCTACTTGATTGATAGATCAACCCAATATGAGGAAGCGCTAAATTCAAGGCTGCCTCAAATCAATCTTCATATTACCTACAAGGTGATATTTCAATCTATTCTCAAATGATCTGATCAAGTTCAAAGCAAAGATTGAAATCTATCTCCTCACCAAGTCCGCCAAAAAAGAAAGCACAAGACTGAGGAAGAAATTCCATAGTTCATACAAAGCTGGTGGCCGAACTAAAAGAATTTTGTGTTATTTAGTTTGTTAAAACACACATTGCTAAACTAATAACTGAACATTGACCCTATATAAGCCGGAAGGCTGGGTCATCTGTATGTATCCTTCAATGAATATGTCAAAGCAGCAAGCACAAGATTTATGGTGTACATACACTTCCTGGCAAGTCAATATGGACAAATCAAGTCAGTCCATCATCAAGTCCGTCAAGCTCAAAGCTAGGACATAAGAAATTTCAAATCCGACCAAGCATGGATAAACCGATTCCCCAACAGAATAATTTATCAAAATAAGCAGACCAATTCCTCTATCAAACCCAACCAAGCATGAAGCTAGAGTTAGAGAAAACTCAAATCTGTAATGACATAAAAGAAAGAGATCTTCAACAAAGCCACTTAAGCAGAAAGTAGATGGTGTAAGAGCTCTTATCAATCCAATAACTCGATTCTGACAAATCGGTCGAGCCCATCATTTAGCATGTCCTGAATAAGGTACCATACTAATGGCAAATCCTATCAAAGCTCAAGTTTTAGTAGTTGAAGTTGAAATTCAGCGGCCAAAGGGTCAATCAGTTTTCAACAAATGTGACTCACTCCATGCACGAATCACATTTGTTGGGGGGCATTTATTGACCTTCACATACTTTCCATAAGTCAAGTCAACCCTCCAAGTCTAATTCGACGGACCTCGGAAGCGACAGTGCACAAATCGAGGCTCAAAATGCAATAGACATCACTAAAAATGGTCGAAACAACCTCCGATCGATGAACGGACTTCACCATCGCATTCAAAATGTCAAAATTTATAAAAATATAAATATTACAAAATCTAACGAGCAATCGATTAAGCGCTCGAGCAATTATGCATAACGATCGAGGCGTCACAAAAAGCGACCTCGTTCATGAAATGGATCATGCCGTTAGCTTTAAAATATCAAAAATCTATCAAATGAGACTGTCCGCGCTTAATTCGGACGAGTCTGTGCAAATGTCGAATGATTTGAGATGACAATGCACAAATCGAGACTGAAATGCACTGGACGTCATCAAAATCAACTCAAAAGACCTCTAATTGACAAACGGACTTTACCATTGCGTTCAGAACATTAAAATTAGTTAGGATATAAATATTGCATGACTTAATGATCGATCAAGTCTTTCGAGTCGTCGGCGCCAGGCGTATATGTCGGTCGAGGGAGGCAGCGGCGAGGGTCAAACCTCCGTTCATGAAATTGATTGTGCCATTGGCTTCAAAATATCAAAATCTATCAAGTAAGACTATTCACACTCAATTCGGATGAGTCTACACAAAAATCAAGCGGTCGAAAGCAATGATGCCCATTTTGAGCTAGAAATGAACTCAATCTGATGTCGACTTGAACCAAATGGCCTCCGATTGCGAAACGGACTGCGTCATTGCGTTCAGAACATCAGAATTACCTTTCATTGAGATATATATTGACTATGTGTTTTTCCATAAATAATTTTTAAAATCTTTCATTATCACACATTTTTTTCTACTTTTTCTAAGAAAAGAAAGAAAGATTCTCCCATTCTTCCCATGTTCCTCATAAAGGTAAAATTTCTCCTCTCCCTCTCATCTCATCCGTAGGCCGCTCCTGACCTCAAACCATCAGTGAACTGATTCAGGTGGCCCTCTTTCTCGGTATGTGTGTCCTTAACCACAACCTCTCTTGTGGTTCAATTTGTATCCTAGGTGCATGTGAAACCACCACTCAGGTCGTGTATGGGTCGTTCGCATCCCGGGCTCATTGATACGCTCGTTCCCTTACCTGCGTCTCCTGTTCCGCGTTCAGACAAGGCCTCCCTCCCGTAGACCCTTTTGGTGCCTCCATGGCCGCTTGTGTTGTCAGACCATTGCAGTAAAATCAGCGACCCCACCGCCGCCTTTGCGACATCCAACCAGCGCCTTTCCTCAAAATCCACCATCGACCTTCCGGCCCATTGTCCAAGCCGCCCAATTCATGTGAAGCCCCAGCCCACCCTTCAAACCCCCACCCATCCGACCCATTTGTCGTAAATCGGGAAGAACATCGTCAGGTGAATTCTTTTCGGTTTTCATCGCATCCCTCTCTTTAGCCTCCCAATTTTTGCGCTCGAAGAACATCGTCAAGTGAATTCTTCTTCGGTTCGGCTCGATTCTTGCATAACCCGTCCAATTTTTGCCTCGCCACAATTGGGGAAGAATATCTTCAAGAGACAAATTCTTCTTTTGATTTTCGTCGCACTCCTCGCTTTAGCCTTTCAATTTTTGCTTCGCCGCAATCGGGGGAAGAACATCATCAAGAGGTGAATTCTTCTTTCAATTTTAGGCATCACACTCCTTACCTATTGCATACATAACCGTTCCTTAGAAGCACTTCATCAGAAAATAATTCATGTGTGATCTTTGAATGTGGAAATATAAATACATGCTTATGTCTCTTTGCAGGTTTAAAGACCTTGTTGTGCTCAAGAGAGCACGACGAGATGAAAAATTGGTTGCGGTGCCACAAGACACCACTCTATGCTCAGAGTAAACAAACTCTCGATGCAATCCCACGGGGATGTGGAGGCATAAGTACAATCTTTTGACTTAAGAAAAATGGGACAGTGAAATGAATTGACTTAAGAATGATAAGTAAGGAAACTTACAGCTAATTTTAAACTAAAAGCGTCAAACAAAAAAAGGGGGAAAGTAAAATGGCATATGACAAACACAAAAGTAAAACCAAAAAAGAGGAGGAAAATGAAAGCTACTCTGAGAGAAAAATTTTCTTTTAAAATAACAAATTAAACTATCTTTTAAACTACAATCTAAATCAAAATGCCTTCTTCACCACTGAATCTGCAACTCATCGTACAAGTTGATAGAAGAAGATACTAAATCCAGTTCTCTAAAAATCATAGAGATTCATTCAACCAAAAATCAAGGAATTTCATCCTAACTATGATTTTCAAAATCAATGATTTCATTAATTAGATGAAATTAACTAAGCCATAAATTCCTGCATGTGCTCAGACATAGAGATTTAAATTGCAAATTTTAATGTCTAAAAAGGCGCATTAATATATTAAATATTAATCTAAAAATCTAATAAGATATTAGATCAATTTACAATGCCCATAGGATCTTTAACTCGTTGTACAAGCGAGATATAAAGGCGTCTAAATCGATTCTAAAAATCATAGGGATTCCTTCAACCAAAAATCAAGGAATTTCATCATAACTATGATTTTCAAAATCAATGATTTAATTAATTAGATGAAATTAACTAAGCTATAAATTCCTGCATGTGCTCGGACATAGAGATTTAAATTGCAAATTTTAATGTCTAAAAAGGCTGCGCAGTGAAATTAAAATATATTAAATATTAATCTGAAAAATCTAATAAGATATTAGATCAATTTACAATGTCTTCTTCGCCAGTCTTTCTTTTTAATACAAGCGAGATAGAAGGAGATATTAAATCCAATTCTATAAAAATCATAGAAATTCCTTCAACCAAAAATCTAGAAATTTCATCCTAACAATGATTTTTAAAATCAATAATTTTATTAATTAGATAAAATTAGCTAAGCTATAAATTCCTGCATGTGCTCAGACATAGAGATTTAAAGTGCAAATTTTAATGTCTGAAAAGACTGCGTAGGCTAAATTAGAATATATTAAATATTAATCTGAAAAATCTAATAAGATATTAGATCAATTTACAACACTTTCTTTGCCACCGAATTTGCAACTCTTTGTACAAGCAAACAGAAGACAATACTAAATCCAATTCTACAAAAATCATAGGGCTTTCTTTAATCAAAAAATTGAGGGATTTCATTCTAATTATGATTTTTAAAATCAATGATTTCATTAATTAGATGAAATTAGCTAAGCTATGAACACCTGTATGTGCTCAGACATAGAGATTTAAAGTGCAAATTTTAATTTCTAAAAGGCTGTGCAGGCTAAATTGAAATATATTTAATATTAATCTGAAAAATCTAATAAGATATTAGATCAATTTACTTTCACCGGATGTAACTCTTTGTACAAGCGCATAAGGTGATACTATATCCAATTCTATAAAATCAGGGCTTCCTTTAATCAAAAATTAATGAATTTCATCCTAATTATGATATTTAAGATCAATAATTTCATTAATTAGATGAAATTAGATAAACACATGTCATTTGGACATAGAGATTTCAAGTATAAATTTTAATATTTGAAAATGTTGCGAAAGCTATATTGGAATAAAAAAAATGAAAATATAAAATCAATCACATAATTCAAACACAAAATTGCCTAAAATCACTATACAGCATGGTAAGCTGATGCTTAAATTCAAGTGTCAGGATCTCTTGGGTTCTTCTTTAGTCTTGGGTAGGTCCGGTTAACAAAACTAAAAAATCTATAAAAGAGTTTCAAATTAGAAATATAAAAACTAATTACGTGTGATAGTAGATCTAATCTTACGTTAGTAGCGAGTTGTGATCTAAAGCTCTTAAACATATTCAAATTAATCAATTTTTCAAATCAACTTAAGTAGCGCTTAAATGAAATTCTATCATTAAAAACTTAAATCAAGCTCAATATCCATCCGTTGTGATTGTTTATGGGGTGAAAAATTAAGAAAATATTGGCTCACAAAGAAGCTAATGTCAAATCAAATGTTACATTATGTTTCTCAATCAATCTCATGCGATGATGACGTGTCCTACGGCTTGCCAATAGACTCCATGAGATGAAGTAGTTGACTGAGTCCTTTGATCGTGATTTGGCGGTCGCTCCATTATATTGATGATCAGCTTCGTATGCTCCCCAATGGCTCTGTCCATTGAGTTGTGAATCATAGGGTATACTTGATAGAGCAAAAAGCCCTCTGTTAGCTAAGGTTGACTTAAGACTGTCTTTTTAGACAAACACCACCCCAGATCTACAAGGATTTCTTGGACGACTTAACCCATGTGTTGCTGATGAGGATCCTTCTATCAGGTTGGGTCGACTACCTCCTCTAACTAAGTAGACAAGAAACCGTGACTGCCTGGTATGACGGAACCATGGGATCTAGATTGGGCACATCATCATTCCCCCAACCATCCGATTTAAGCTGAAATGATGAATTTCATAATCTAAATTCTAAAACTCCACATGCTGCTACTATACGCTATGCATTTAACGATTTAATGACTAGCCTTAATCAAAAGTTCTTTCTTACTTATTGAGAGGGGTAATTAATTATATGGGCTTGCGCTTATAGGAAACCTGGAACCAAATCTAAAGTCCTCACAAAATAAGGGTGAAATCTCTAGGCAGTGTCTTATCTACTATCTCATCTGCCTTCTGAAAATTACACCCACACTTTAAATCACTCTCTTCAATTCAATATCAAATTTGTCGAAAGGTCGGTGGCGAATTTTTTGAGCCGCTAAGTGAAAAAATTCAAATTTATCTTATGAACACAAAGAAGATAACATACGAGCATAAGAGTGGTGGTTTTCTTTAAAGTGATAAACTAGTAATTTTGTAGGATAACATGAAATATGCATGAGGAACACAAGAGAACACATTACCCAAATTGAAATATCTAAGGGTTATGGCTCAGTTTTCATGGATATCAAATATTTCAAGTATAACACAATCTTTGGAAAGCCACTAACTTCAAATAAGAAGGGCATCTAAACCAATAATTACTCTCCAACTTCAAATATCCCCTTCTCCATAAATGAAGCAAAAGCATCATTGTCATCCTAACCCTAGATATGCAAATACATAAACTAAAAAATCGTATAGAGCAGCTATAATCTCAAATTTTGAGGGCATCATAAGTTAAGATTCAACCCTCTCTGGAAAAATGTGAAATAAGAAACTTTGAAATCATTATGAGGGGCATAATTAGAAAATGGTACAAATCATCATATGTAAAATAGTACATTTGGAGACTGATCGATGGAATTTACATTACCGGGGGATAATGCAAATGGAGCATTTTTGTGTTAATTATTTTAATTTTTGCAAGCAAAAAATTTAATTTTAATCATTCTGACTTAATTAACTTAAATTTTTTAAAGATTAATTATATTATTAGGTTTTTATATTTTAATACTATTATTAGTTTCAAAGTGCTAGTGGTGATATATATTGTGTCTTACTAATTATATTTACTGCAAGTCTAAAACAAAATTCTTATCATTCTGGCTTTAGTAAGTTAAACATTACGCAAGATGTATTATATTGTTATTTCCAAGTGGTAATACTGACAGACATTATGTCTCACTGATCCAAATCATTCAGTAATTTGAATTTTTGCGAAGATGTTCTATATTTTTATTTTTTAGCTAAATTAAAAAAAATCAAATCATCGTTCGTGCTTGCCTGCACACATATACTCATATAAATATAATATAATTTTTACAAATGTCTTGTGAACTTAGTTCCCTCAAATAGTCTTCTTTATGGCACCGTTAAATATTATCTTCTGTTTTCGAAAGATGCATGCAAAATTGTTCAATGTCATGTGAACATAATTGGTGCTTATCTCATCTTGCACTATATATATATTACGTGAGCAGCACATCGATCATTAAGAGCTAAAGTACAGATTAAGAGCTAAAGATTAACAATGGAAAAGCCCAATGCAATATTTATTGTTGTAACGACTGCCATATTATGCTCTTTATCATTCACCTCTGCAATCGAAACATACTCTCGCTTCACCACTCATCCTTATACTCGTGAGTTCTGATTACTTTATTTCTTTTCATCATACATCAAATTAAAAAATTCAAAATCTAACAATAATAATCTTTTCATACATATAATAATTATTTAAGTGAATTTTCTTGCAGCATCTACGTGTTTTGGCAATACAGATATGGGAAATAAGATTGTCTATGTGGGAGATTCAATGTGGAATGGTGGTTCAATTTGTGGGAAGAATCTAAGAGTAAGATGCATCGATGAGGCTCAAAACTGTAGGCCTGGAACAGTTGATGCAACTGTTGTGCACCACTGCAACAATTGCGATAATGACATCAGACTCTCTCTCGAAGCGTTTACTACCATAGCCTACGAAAGTGTTCGTCGCGTAAAAGTGGATTATGAACTGTACGTAAGATATTCTTAAATGATCTGCATGCTAACTCTCATCTTTAATTCTAGGTGTCTTTTCTTTCAATCAAAACTATATGAGAGCAGTTATTTATATGCCATATATAATTTTTTATTCTACCGTTAAAAAAGAATACTAGTAAAGACATTTGCTAAGACTCTTCTTATTTCAATTTGCATTTGTAGTTTTTTTTAATTGATAATTGCTAAGTTTCTTTATGGTTTGCAGGGTCTAAGCTGACAAAGGCTAGCATTTCTCTCTAGTGGAACGTTTAGTTAACGAAGAAAGAATAAAAGTTTTCTTAGATGATGTCAACATCATGGATGTACTTTTGTGTTTTCATCAGAATAAAACATGCCTTTTGATCTTTTTATTTATTTTTCTATTTTAATTATGGAGATTGGATAAATAGATTTATGTGCAATATATGTGCTATGAATCCATCATGAATCTCATTTTCTTTAATAATTTGGGCATAAAAATTTATTGCTTGATTAGTTGATCTTCTTTCATCAAATTTTAAATTAAAGACTAATTATGATGTTAAGATCTTCTTATGAAGAGTCTATTATGTGAAGGATTTTTTAATGAGACCTCGATAATGATCTACACTTCTTAATATTCAAAACAAAATTTCCAATTATAAAAGTCAGTAAGACTGTATATGTGTCATTATTACCCCTTTGAAACTAATAAAAGCAGTAAGACAACGTTTTTGAAAGAATGTCTCAAAACCTACAATGCTTAGAGAAGATAGCATTTTCATTGTCATTTGGTCAACTAATTCTTGTTTTAGGCATTCCTTTGCTTTATTTTTTTGGGAGCTTATAGGATAATTTTATTTTAATATTATCAGGTTAATTATAAATATTTTTAGATCGATAATAATATTGCATGACATGCAATATAAATAAACATTGAAAGTTTTAATTTACTTCATGAACATAATTAATTGTGATTAACTGATTTGTTATTATGATCAAATGACTTATATTTTAATTAAAGTATAAAAATTAAATATAACGACATACAAACTTGCTAAAAGTGAAATATTCTAACAGCTATATCATATCCATCGAGAATTATGCATCCTAAATAGCATCAAGAAAGAATATATTTAAAAATGTTAATTCATATTAAATTAATTATTATATAGAGTTTCTTTCATTAATGCATTGTATTATTTAATGGAAGATAAATTGTCAAAAAAAGAAAACAAAGTGTATTAGGAAGCAAATTGAGGACACTATAAAAGCTGAGACCTAGTAATAGGTTATAAATTTGTCAAACAATTGCAGATAGTCATGATATTCAATTACAAAAAAGACTGCAAAAGTGTAAAATTTTTTTAGTGAAAGGAATTTATAATAAAAATTAAATTTAAGATCACACATGTTAAAAAATTCTCATTAACATAGATAAATTAAATCTAAGCTCAATAGGAATCTTTAGTATACATAGATAAAAGTGAGAGACATGTTGATCTCACTTTTGAGTGACGTTAGCACACAGCCCCCATTAGTTCTAGGAATCCTATCTTAGCAATAGGATCTCCTCACTCAAAGTTTTAACACACTCTTAGTGATTAAGGGGACACTTAAACCCATGACCAATAAGATTAAATCCTAGGATTAGCCTTGCTAAGCTAATGGACCCTACTTAACACTTATTGCCCAAATTGAGCTAGACTCCCCAAGTTTAAACCAAATCAAATCAAATGAATCATAACCTTAAATCCAATATTTTTTTTGAACCTAGCACAATTAGTTTCTAAATAGGCTAATTGGATCACTTAACCTAATATAACTATTTGTCCTATTTAGGTCACTTTGGCCAAACATAAACTACAACCAAATTGATTTGAAATCAATCAACCCAAAGACTCTCAAAACACTAACCACACTCAATTAAAGCCCAATTTGAATTAGGTCACTTATCCCAAGTTAACTCATGCGAGTCTTTGTGAAACAAATCTAAATTAAATCAAAATCATTTAAATTTCATCATTCCCAAAGCATAAGTAACCCTAATTAAAGTTGTTTCAGCTTTAGCTAGCTCAATGTTGACCTTCATATATGCTACATGAGTGAAATTGAGCTTATAAGATGAATTCGGCCGAGATCTTTAGAAATCATGAAATACAATACATGAAATCGTCATACGATCAATGAGCGGACTTTCATATTATTTAGAGCGTCGAAATTTATCTATACATTCCACAATTTGCGGTCAACGAAGAGAGATCGAGCGGTCAGCGTCGACATGCATATTGAGTCGAGGGAGGCGATGATGATACGACGCTCGTTAAGCTGAGCCTTGAAACATCAAAATCTATCAAATGAGAATGCCCGTGATCGATTCGGATGAGTTTACCAGCGTTGGCGTCAGTGATAATGCTCATTTGAATAAATTGGATTGTACGGCTTGGCCCGATCTGCCAGAATGCGTGAACGTTGAAATAATATTGAATCAACATATATTAACCATATAATGATGTCAGCGTAAAATTTATATTAAGATTGGCTAAATACTTAGAAAATTAATTGAAAAAATCTATTTATACCTAATAATCCAAACCGGCCCTAACTCCCCTATTCACGATCAACTTGAGCCAGATCGCACGTTATTTCTCTTCCTCATCTCCTTTTCGTTCGTTCTGTCTCTCCCTACAGCAAGCTAAGGCCTTCATCCCTAGAAACCGAGCAACCGTTCACGCCCAATCCTCCCTCAAAACCGAACGACCTGCTCCTACTCGTTCGTCCTCCAAAAATTGAAACTCCTCTCAACCGAAGGTATCTCCCTTCTTGTTCGTTCCCTCAAAATCGAGCACTCACCTCCCGATCCCTCTCTCGATACGAAACCCTCCCCTCTCATTCATTCCCTCGAGGCCACACGATCAACACACATTCGCTCTCCCAAAGCCGCAAGAAACCGTAAGCTCTCGATCCTTTCCCTCAATCACAAGGAATCGGACACTCACATCCCCTCCAGATTTCCCTGATTTCCCTTAACCGATTTCCCTTAGCTTCCTCCCCTTTTCCCATCACACTCCTCACCACTGTCTCCAGAAGCCACCGCATTCACCAATCCCCGATCCCTCACTCGTTCGAAACCCTCGTCGGGTTTTCCGCTTCGCTGCTGCCCGAAAGAGAGAGCGGGGACGTCATTAAAGTAATCCTCGTCATCCCTCCCACCTTCCTTCGCACGCCTCTGCTTCTCTAAATCTCATAAATCCGCCTATCGACAGGATTGAGTAAATCCAGATTTAACTTGCAAAAGTGGCGTTTACAGGATTACAAAAGCAGCGGATCCAAAAATTGGATTTAAGTTAAATCCGGCTTGAATCCTGCTCAATCCTGCAGCCAAACAGCCTTTCTCTCCCTCAGTTTGCGGCATTTTCCTCATCTCCTTCTCTTACGAACACATCGAATACTTCTCAAACAATCTTCCCCGCCATCCAAAACGATATGCCTTTGTTTTTTAAATAATTTATAATATATTTTTATTTCAAAAAATGGTTAAAGATATGCCTTTATTTTATTAATTTTTTTTATATTTTGTTTGGTTTTAAAAGGCTGATAGTATGTCTTTATATTATATTTTTATTTTAAAAAATAGTCGAATGTGTGCCTTTATTTTAAGAGATTTGTCATTTTCTATTTTGTTTAAAAAAATCAATAGTGAACTTTTATTTTAAAAATAATTTATAATAAGTTTTTGTTAAAAAAATAGTCCAATGTGTGTCTCTATTTTAAAAATATATATATATTATTTTTTACTTTATTTTAAAAGATCGATAGTGTGACTTTGTTTTGAAAATAATTGATGGCATGTCCTTATATAATAATATTGTATTGAAGTTTAAGTTTACTTTTTAGGGTGTCGTAAATGGATTATTTCTTAAAGAAGAAATAACGAGTAGAGTTAGATATTGACAATCTTTCGGCTGATATTGATCTTCAACTTTTTATTTGGAGTTATGATATTAATGATAGAAAACAAGTCTGAAGAACGTATTTTTTTAAGGAATATCATCAGCCTAAAAATTTTAATTTTCCTTAGATAATGATTGGAAATATTGGATGGAGATTTAATGTTAAATAATTTGAAGAATAACCAAATATGCCTTGGGGCGAATCTTCTTCTTTAAATGAGATTTCTGATCTTGCAAAAGCATTGATTCAAGTGAAGAAGAATGATGTATCTTACTTATCTTATTAACTTACCAGTTACTACCGTTATAATGGAAAGAATATTTTTTGCAATGAGGATTGTCAAGTATTGACTACATGGTAGAATGGAGGATGATTGATTTATATTTAAAAAAGAAATATTTGATTTGATTCCTAATGAAGTTATTGTGCAACATTATCAAAAAATATAAAATATGTGGCAAAGCTTGTAATTAATATTTAACGCATGCATCGATCATATTTGAATTCAAGACTTTGATTTGAATTATATATTATCTTTTTAAAAAATATTTTAATATTATTTTATTTATATGATAAGTTTGACCACCCTCAAAATAAAGGCTGGATATGCCCCTCCTAGCAGCCACACTTCTCAAAAATCATGCATCAGTAATCCACAAAGTTGGAGATCCACCACAGCTTCATTTATATTTTCCTTCTTGAGTATCTTCCATCCTAGCAGCAAAACCGTACTTCCGAAGCTGATTATCCATTCCCTTCTCTCCTCCAAAACAGATAATGAAATCTCAGGAACAAGAAATTGTATATTTCTGCTTGTGCTTCTTTGTAGGTTTAAGAACTAATGTAATAATGAGTGCAAAGAGATGAATGTCTGAAAACACATTTACTCAATAGGTAATGAGTAATCCAAAATTGTTAGATGTAGCACCCCTATGTCAAAATGCTGTTGAATTCTACATTGACAAAAACTCAAATAAATTAGTTTAAATTAAAAAAATTCTAAGCTAATTTTAAAATTTAATTTGAGTTTGCTAAATTTTGAAATAAACAAAATTATCAAAATTTGACTCCAACTAAAATCAAGGATTAGTCCACTCCTCTCAAATGAATAAACATCTCTCACTCAATATTTGAATTATCTTGGATTTCACATTGAGATAATCAAAAGAAAATTTCATTCATTTTTTAAGATTGAAATATGCAATGTCTAGAAATATATTCAGATACTCGATCATGAAATAATTAATATGATTTGAATATTTTGGTGATAAATATAAGCTTAGCACTTCAATATCTCATTTCAATTGATGTGAAAGATGATCTGATTGAATATTTAATCAAAGCACAAGAGATACCTTTAAAATTAAGATATAGTCTTCAAATATAAATCACTCCAAGTAAATTAAAGAAAATCAAAGGATTCATTAGAGATTCCTAATGAAATTGAAGGACTGCTAATAAGCATAATCAAGGAATTCTTGAAAAATATTTGAAACATACTATTCATCTTATTAAATGCTCAAATTGGATCAAAGAGAAATTGAACAGAGATAGTAATGAGTTTCAAGATCGTCAATAGATATAAATGATAGTCAATTGAAGATCTAAAGACTAAACAACTCTGAATAAGAGAAAGTAATTAAATGTTATTCTAAGGGATCTAATAGGCTATTAGACTAATTTAAAATATCTTCCAATGCCACCGAATATGCAATTCTTCGTACAAGCAGACAGAATGTGACATAAAATTAAATTTTGCATGAATGAAGAAGCTTCTTTCAATCCAAAAATTAAGGAATTTCATTCTAATTATGATTTTCAAAATCAATGATTTTATTAATTAGATGAAATTATCTAAATCATAAATGCATGCATGTGCTCGGACATAGAGATTTAAAGTGCAAATTCTAATATCTATCATGCATCTTGAGTTGGAATTAAATGAAAAATATAAAATTAATCTCATAATTTAAACATAAAATTATCTGAATTATTAAACACGCATGGGCTGAACTTACTTATCATGAATCTTTAAACTTGAGTGTTGGAGGATCTTTGAGTTGCTCCAGTAGGGTCTTGGAGTGCGAGTTAAGCAAAACTAAAATTTAAAAATATTATTATAAGAATATCAACTCACTAAAATATCTGAGAAGTTAATTCTATCATATAATAGTAAATATCTGATCCTCTATTATTAGATTAATAGAGTCGATAGGATCCAAACAATAAACCACCTCAGATGATGGCGTGTTGAATAGATTTCAACCAGGGGATACTTACAAAATGTGATTGAGCTCAAATCAAATTAATGTAAATTAAATATCAATCTAAATGCAAAATCTAAAAAGTGATTAAGTGTTAAATGCTTAAATATAATTCAATCTAGAAAGAACTTAAAGCTAAAATTCAACATGCATTCCGTAATTGTTTGTCTAAAGTGACAAATTAAGAAAACTCTAGCTCATAAAATAGACAAAGTCAAATCAAGTGTATTTCTATATTCACTCTTAATTAATCTCACGCCAACAAGGACGTGGTCCGTGTCCTCTACCTGTGTGGTTTGGCTAGTAAGCTCCACTTATGATACAATTACGATGAGAGTCCTCTGATCAGGTGGTTGCTGCCAAATGACACCATTATATTACGCTCACGACTGTAGCCCGTATGCTCCATAATGCCTCTGTATCTTGAGATGTGAATCATAGGGTACACCTGATAAGGCAAAAAGCCCTCTGTCAACTAAGGTAAACTTAAGATTGTCTCCTTAGACAAACATCACCCCAGGACTATAAGAATTTCTTGGACGACATAACTCATGACTGCTGATAGGGATCCTTTTATCAAGTTGGGTTGACTACCTCCTCTGATTAAGTAGACTAGGGACTGCGATAGCCCGAGATGATAGAACCATGGGATCTAGATCGGGCACGTTATCATTCCCCCAACCATCCGCTTCAAGTCAAAGAATGATGAATTTCATAAAATCTAAATTCTAAAACTCCACATGCTGCTACTATACGCTATGCATTTAGCGATCTAATGACTAGCCTTAATTGAATGTTCTCTCTCGATGGAGAGGGAAAATTATAGGTGCTAGCCTATGGAAACCAAAAGATCTAAAGTCCTCACAAAATGAGGCGAAATCTGGTAGTGTCTCTGCCTTCTAAAAATTTCACCGACACTTCAATTTTACTCTCTTCAATGTGAGAGGTCGGTGGAAAATTTTCAGAGCTCACACTCAAGTTGACTTAATTGGACTCTACAGGGCCAAAATAAATTAAACTTAATGTAAGTAAATTGGACCAACCCATAGCATTAGAATCATCACACACATAATTGAATACAACCCATGTCAAATTGAGGCCCCATTTAACTAATTGGTTCACTTGACCCAAATAAATCCATTTGAACTAAATTAAGCCAAATCTAAATTAGGCTAAACTAACTCCATCAATACATTCTAAATTGACAATGGTATGTAACTCATTAGCCCCTTGGACCAATTTGACCAATTGGCTCACTTAACCCAAATTGACTTAAATAAACCTGATGAAGTATAAATGAAGAGTGAGGAGGCCTATGTGCAACTTTGGGAAATCCAAATTATGCTTTAAATATAGCAACACATATATCCTAACTTCTTATATTGTAGACTTCTTTCTTATTGACCACTAAGTTTCACAAAATGAGCATATAAGGAGAATAAATTTGACAATATATATGTTATATCTATATGTCTTATTAGTTTTATAAATATTTTTACAAGAAAAAAAAATATTTTTGGAAGAGATTCCATTATAATGGATATGTAATTGTACACCCATGAAAAACAAGAAAACTGATACTCATAAGAATGTTAATTATTTAATCATAAGTCTCTTGTAGGATGAGTATGTGTATCTCAAGAACAAATAGAGTAAATTTTGTATAGGAGATTATTCTAAAGATGGTTCAACTCAGCAGCCAAGTTTTTGATTATGGAGCTAAGCACTTATAAGAACAAAGAAAGAAAGAAGTGAACAAAAGCTTTCAATGTATAACTTATGCAGTCTAGTTCTCCTGATCATTATTTATGATTAAGTTAGAGATGAGTTACAGGAAATGTTCATACTATATATAGTTTTAATGATCAAGATTTTGAAAGCACATAAGAATGAAAGGTAATAAGTATGAAAATAGCTTTATAAAATAAAAAAGGATAATAAACAAGAGGTGATAATGAAAAGACACAAAAAAGTAAAAATAGTGTAAATATAAAAAATCTAGTTAGACATAATCTACTTTAATGGCACTAGCATCATAGGAGGCTATGCATTGAAATGCTTCCCTAGAGAGATTGATGGAGCCATTGCAACCCATGCAATGCTCGACAACATTGACATGAATGGCATTAGAGCTCTTGCATTTTGAAACCTCATCAATACATTTTATGGACTAACTTTTTTCCAAAAATTACACCATTATTCCACATTGAATCTCCCACTCCATCAATCATATTTCTCATGTATTTGTTTTCAAAATAGGTAGATGTTGAAAACTTTTTAATACTATTTATTAATTTGCACTTTCATTAAAATTAAAATTAAGAAAGTTTCATTCAACTCTCTCTCTCTCTCTCTCTTTCTGCCCTTTGATCATAATCTAGCAATCAAATCTCTTGAAATAATAGTTGATGAATCCACGCATAAATGATTGCCAGACAATGAAGCAAATGAGTAAAAAAATGGATTTGTCAAACATATGAATTCTCAAATGAGAAAAAGTAATCCAAACTGAGGAAATTGATAATTTAATAGAAGTGATATGACACTGAAAATTCTACTAGTTGAAGAACGAACCTTGACGTTAAAAGCAAACTGATCCGAAGTTGAAACTGGTCGAAATCAAGAACTTAAAATATCATTGGAAACTTTGGGATATCAGTTAAACCCTTAAAAACTTCTCAAACATGGAGTGTTTATAGTCAAATCGAGTGTCTCGATGAGCCGAATCTAACAAGCCCAAACTCTCAAAATTTTGATTTCATTTGAGCATTCCAATATTTAAAATACATAAAATGATCAAAGGGATCATTTTGAGTCGTCCGCTGAAGTGGAGTGGTACGGGTTTTGCATGTATTTATAAAGACGTCACTCCAATATATAAATAGCCCCTCATTCCTCATATGAGGGAGGCCAAGCAAGAGAGAGGAGAGAGCTCTAAAGCTTGAAGATTCTCCAAGCACAATCCACCACTGACGGTCATTAATCATCGCCGCCGCCGTCGTAATCCTCGCCAGTCAATCTCATCTCCATCATGACCTTCATTATCGTTGATGTCCCTCACAGGTTTCACCATCATCGCTACCACTAGCAATGCATCACCACCTGACTACATAGTAGTTCCCTTCTCATATGCAATCAATCCCGTATCAGGAAAACTTGTACTCCAAACAAATATATAGTGGAAGCTTTTACTAGCTAGCTCCATGATATCTTTCTTTTGAGATTTTCCACGTTAAAATTAGTTTTCTTGTTCACTCTTTAAATACCTGTGTCTTTGGATTTCGCAAGGCGTAAACTTTTACTCTACCGAATCGGTTTTCTAAAGACGCATAGCTTTGCCAGTGAAAACCGATCACATTGTTTTATCTTCCAACAAGATCAAAACCACCATCGAGGTGGAGCATTTCAAGCTTGAAGGAGCGCGAAGAATGAAGATTCATCAAACTTAGTTCCTTGATGTCGAAATTGGGGAGCAACTCTTAATCTCAAAAGATTATCCAAATCAATTTTCTGGATATCTAATTGATTATCAGTTAGAGAAGCAAGTCAGCAATACCAATGAAAAAGACCAAGGTTAAGAAGCAACTTTGGCTATAACCACAAACAAATGTTTTGATTCGATCTATTCCATACAAGTTAAAGTCATCAAGCAAAGACTCTGGCAAACAATTTAGGATAGGTCAAAATATTCTTGGTGGACTTCCCACGACCTCTTTCATACAGGTTAACGTCATCGGGTAACATCCTGACAAACAATCTCGGAGAGGTCAAAAATCCTCAGCGGATTCAATTTGACTTCATCCATACAGTTAACGCCATCGTAACACCTCGACAACAACCTGATAGATAAAAAAAATCCTCAATGGATTCAATTCGACCTCATCCATACAGGTTAACGTCACCGGGTAACACCCTAACAAACAACCTCCGATATGTCAAAAATCTTTAGCGAAATCAATTCGCCCTTCCATACAAACGCCATCGGACAACACCATAAACAACCTCGTGATAAAGTCAAAATCCTCGGATTCACTCCACATAAAGCTATCGGTGAACACTCCGACAAATAACTCGATTTCGGGTCAAAATCGGATCTTAATTCCAACCTCTTCCATATGCTTAACGCCATCGAAGTCACACTCTAACAAACAACCGATAGGTCAAAGGTCCGGTGGACTTCCCCTCTCCACATAGCATCATCGCTCGAAACAACCTCGGATGGGCCAAAATCCTCAGCAGATTCAATTCAACCTCTTCCACACAGGTTAACATCATCGGGTTAATGCCATCGAGTCACACTCTGACAAACAACCTCGGATAGGTCAAAAATCCTCATCGTCGCTGGTCACGCCGACTTTCCATTCGCTGCAGACTATCGCCGAAATTTTGTCGATCACCACCATCGTTGTCATTATCCCGCCATTATAATGCAATCTTGCTGATTGTTGCGTTACCACGCGGCTAACCACCGTTGCCGCTGGCACATTACTACACGGCTGGTCGCGTTATCACTGACCACCCGCCGGGTGACAACCATCGTTACGCCATCATTGCTGATCATTGCCAGCTGGTCATCGCTGACTATTTGCCGGCTCTCTTCCTCGCTGACCACTGAGCTTTAACTACTGCTGACATTATCATCACGTTGCTGCCGACCACTTCGCTGGTCCAACCACTTGCTGCCACTAACGCTGATTACTGCCGGCCATCGCTGCCATTATTTTCGCTGACACGCTTGAATCCGCCGGTTACTGCCAGTTATCGCCGGCTGATTACCACGACATCCGGTTATCTCATTACCATATGCCGGCCACTGTTGATATTGCCGCATGCGATTCACCGTTGATCTTAACTACGCTGCCGGCTACCGCTCTGACCATCGCTGGTAATTTCGCGGTTACCACTATCGCTATTATCTCGCTGCATTGACGCGGCCGCCGTTGACTACTATAGCGGTTAACACCACCGCCGGCGAACCATCGGCCATCATTGCCATACTGCTTGACGGTTACTCGCCACTATCGCTGGCATCGCTATTACCACTATCGTTATCGGCTATCTCGCTGACATTGATAAGTATTCACTGCTGACCATTTGCTTAATTGCTGCTGCCGACCACCCGGCCGCTAACCACGTGCTGGTCACCGCCACCGATCATGTATTTCGCCGGTTATCTTCAGATTCTGACACCCTCGCATCTTGATTACTGTTGCAGCATCATTGCCACTCCCGCTGGCGCCAACATCAGCAGCCGTACTATCACGCCATCATGTACCATGCACTTTAATCATCGCTGCCATTATCCCCTGATGATGACTTACTTTGCAGTTGCTGCTGACCACCCATCGGTGAGAATTGCATAGCCAATCTGCTGCTAACCACTGCTGGTCACACACGAATTATCGCGATTTCGGTCACCATCGTCCGGTTATCCCACGACTACTGATGCTTTGGTCTGTTGACCATTGCTGCTATTCACGCTGACCTCTTGCCGGCCAACCACTTTAGCCTCGCCGCCGGCCATCGCCATCGTTATCATCTCTCCGATCCGGCTACCACCATCGTTGTTGGTTATCTCGCCACCATCAGTCACCGCCGCGACCATCATTTGGCCACCATCGTATCGCTGCCAACCCCCATCTCCGTATCACCTCCTTGATCGCTTCCAAACTCGGTGGACAAGTGGGCCAACACTCTTTCGAAAAGAGCTCGCCATATGAACACGGGTCTTGATCGCTTCCAACCCGGTCGGCCGACAATGGCTTAAAGCCTCTTCGAGGGAAAATGAGCTCGCCAGATGAACCACGGCTGATCGCCAAAACCCTCTTCGGTCCAACAAGGGCCAACGCCTCTTCGAGGGAAACCGGAGCTCAGAGAATACGGGTCTTGATAGCCTCCAAACCCGGCCGGTCCGACAAGATAACGCCTCTTTCGAGGGAAAATGGAGCCTGCCAGATGAATTATGAGCCTTGATCGCCTCCAAACCCGGTCGGTCCGACAAGGCAGTCAACGCCTTTTCGAGGGAAAACCGGAGCCTCGCCATATGAACTACGGGTCTTGATCGCCTCCAAACCCGGTCGATCCGACAAGGGCGCAACGCCTCTTCGAGGAAAACCGCTATGTATGAACTACGCCTGATCGCCTCAAACGACCACTCAAGAAAAGAAGCACTAGAGCATCAAGAAGTATGCCTCTTGGCTTTTATAGACCCTTATAGGGACAAAGGGTAAAATCATCAAAAGCCCAAAATCGTAAAATCGACATTGGCAAGCTCGCGCCTCCATACGCTGCAAACGCCAACCGCCTAACGTCGCCGCGCAACACGTCGCTGCAGCCGCCCAGCTACCGCCCATCATCCGCGCTGCCGCCACATGCTGATCCAACCGGCCTTTCATGCACGAAGCGCTCATGTACAAGCCGCACCGGTGCTCATGCGCATCATGCCGCCTAGGACGCTGCTGATTGCAGGAGCCTGAGCTGGAGCAGGCCATGAGCGTGAGCTGGATGAGCCGAGCTGAGGAGCTGTGGAGGCTTGAGCCTGCTAGGCGCTGGAGCGCGCTGGGCCCACGAGCTCGTAAGGCCTGATGACTCTGTAACCTCAAGATTTCGTGCATGTGCATACCTACACACATCCGCAGTGCATCCGCTTATAGTCATAATTTTGTGCTCATGAAGATCGTTTCAAATTGTATGGTTAAAGGACTCTCAAATTTCATTGAAGAATTTGTTATTTTCAAGTTTATGACATATATTTTGGATGATTGAGATAATGTCATCCAAAAATAGGGGCAACCGATATGACACAAAATTCTACTAAGCACGAACCTTGACATTAAAAGCAACCGACCAAGTTAAACCGGTCGAAATCAAGAACTTAAAATATCATTGAAAACTTTGGGATATCAGTTAAACCCCTAAAAAGCTCTCAAATATGAAGTGTTTATAGCTAAATCGAACATCTCGACGAGCCGGATCTAACAAGCCCAAAATCTCAAAATTCTGACTTCATTTGGGCATTCAAATATTTAAAATACATCAAATGATCAAAGGGATTATTTTGAGTCGATGAAGTGGAGTGATGCTGCATGTATGTGATACGCCACTCCTCCAATCTATAAATAGCCTCATTCCTCATATGAGGAGGCCAAGAGAGAGAGGAGAGAGCTCTAAAGCGAAGATTCTCCAAGCACCTTGCCACCACTCGCAATCATCACCGCCAGCCGTCCGCCATCTCTCGCTCTCATCATGATGACCTTCATCGCCGGGCCGATGTCCTCGTAGCTCACCATCATCGCTACCACTAAGAATGCTACCACCGAACGACTACATAGTTGTTGTTCCCTTCTCATATGCAATTCTGTAATCCCGTTATCGAGAAAATTTGTACTCCAAAATAAATATATAGTGGAAGCTTTTTACTGGGCTAGGCCCCGTGATTTTTCCTTCTTTTCGAGGTTTTCCACTTTAAAATTTCTAGAGTTTTCTTATTCACTCTTTAAATACCTGTGTGTGTGCTGGATTTCGCAACAAGGCTAAGGCGTAAACTTTTACTCTATCGCAACTGATTTTCTAGCACGCAACAAGAAGAATCAAAGTCAATTGACTCGTTTTATAATTTCACTAAATAACTATCAATATAAATTGTTCTTTTCATGTGTAATACTCAGTCTTAGAGAAGCTTAAAAGATTGTGTTTGGGGGTTAGCAACAATATTGAGAATCCCCCAATGAATATTTAATAATTATACATTTAATATTTAAAAAGTTTAATATGAAATATTTAATAAAGGTGATTTAAGATAAATATAATAAAAGTTAAGATATAACGATGACATTATAGTTAGTCAAGTATTTTTAAGTAATGACTAAACATAACTTTCTGTAATTTTTAAATACGAATTTGATATATATTTAAACAATTGACGAAACTTATTTTAAATTTATATAATTTTGGCCCAAAAAAAATTATATGAAATTTTTAATTAAAAAAAAACTTCATTTTATAATTTTAGATATTAAGTAAAATTTTAAACATATTCTTGAAAGGTTATTTTTTTATAAATTTCTAAGCCCTTTTTACTTCAATCAAAATCCTTCAAACCTTATTGCCGGTCAGATGGATCTTACATATACCTAGCGTTAAATTTTACTTTTCTATATTAATAAAATTCATTTGATTATAATAATAAATCAGTTCATCATAATAAACTATGTTTTGAATGTAAATTAAAGCTTCGAAATATTTATTTAAATTGCACATCTTGCAATAGTATCCATATAAAAATATTTATAGCTTAGTAATATTAAAATATGATAAATATTAAAAAAAAAAACTTATCCTAGAGAATCCACAAGAGAAAAAAAGAAAGAAAGAAACCAAGCAAAGGAATGCCCAAAAGAGTGTCTAATGAAAATGCCATCTTCTCCAAGCATTGGAAAAGAATTGGTGAACGGCAACAAAACTTCTTGCTGGATTTCAATATTTGCAATGATTCACCTTCTTCTTTGCATCTCGTTAGTATTGAAAAGGTATTCCATAACTTACATCGTGCGTACTCATTCCTTGGTTATTTTTGCCCAAAGTCGTGAACTGTAATTGCAAACATGTCTGTTCCATATTTTTAAATGAATTCTTCCTTAGCTCATCTATCCTCTTTTCAAGTCGCTTGAACTTCTCCGATGACCTCAGTTGTCTCTTAGTCCTGCACGTCGATTAACTTTGAGTTGTAATACCTTCTATTGCAATCGTTTTGAGTCACAGACTCCCCTAAAGTTGCGGGCTCTTGACTGCATGAGGTCTCCTCGTATAGTGATCTCTTGGTCGACTGCCAAGAAATTCATTGTCATGAACACCATAGCATTCAAGGTGATAATTAGGAGAAGTCGCCTAAAAATGGCATTGTAAGTCATTCATGTATTTACGATTACGAAGTCTATCATACAAGTGTATTGCTTGTCAACTTCTTTCCAAGTGATTGACAGAGTGATTATTTCTTTCATTTCTCTTCACTCCCTAAAGAATTTGAAGAGTGGCCCTACAATTAGGATGCAATCCATTACCTTACCCCATAATAAGAACTCATGTTTTCTTTGTTTACCCTCTTCAAAGCATAATTTAAACTTCCACATGCTAATTCAGACTTCTCCAAGCTGTGCGAATATCTCCCCCACACTTCACCTCTAATCTGTTAGGATCTCCCTTAGACTTACAAATATCAATAAATATATTGCACAAGCATTTGGATCGAGCACCATCAATTAAAATTACTTTTTTTTTTCCTGTAGTATTTTAATAACCCATATAAAATTATCTAGGAAAAAATAAAATAACTTATTGGTTTTTAAAGTAAAAATGATTTTAATTTATAAGCCTTAACAAAAAATTTCCTTAATTTTACAAATTTCATATTACAAACATTAAATATAATCGAGATGTATTGCAAAATGGTTTATTTGAATCTTCTTTAATGATGCACGTGAAACATTAAATTTGTTCTTTATGATCACATCTCTTATTTTATGTGTTACATATTTATATGGATTAAACCTACAAAAAAATGATAAATTAACAATAAAGATGCATGCATATATATATATATATATATATATATATATATATATATATATATATATATATATATATATATATATATATTAAATACTAAGTTTTTATTTTATTTTTATTTTTCTTACATCATGCTGAATCTAAATTCGGAGTTATTATGAATTAGATCCACCACTAAATGCATGTTGCTTAAGTAGATAGTAATAAGAGTTTTGAGTGGGAGTCACGATTCGTGGATGATTCAACATGGAGGTTAAATTTCACAGTGTGAATGAGGTCCATGGATGAAACCTTATAGTATGTAAAGGATATAGAGAGTGGTAGGTTAACGCTGTCATATTGTGATTGTACATGTTTATTGTGTAACTTGTGTTGATTAATCAGAATGTATGGTCAGCTCAGTCCATTTTTTCATCAATCGAGCTCAATAGTGAGCTCACTGGAGGATTACATGGGAGCAGTGGTGCCCCAAAATTTTTTTCTAATGTGTATTATCTCGGCGATAGAATATAAAGGATTTGGCTTCAGAGACAGAGAAGTGCTAAGGGGACAGCACCTTGATGCTACAATCTATGTGCTTACACGAAGAAGATAGAGAAGCTAGCATTTCTACACTATAGAAGCAGCGTCGCAGCGCTAAAATCCTAGAAACCAATACCCAGGACAGAGAGGCTAGTACCTTGTTGCGGCAAGAGCATTGCAATATGATTAAACAAGTGCAAATAGGCCTGCAGGACAACGATGCCAGCACCTAGGCTTTAGGATTGATGCGTCATGGTGCTACAAAGCAGGAGAGTTCATCTTATAGCAGTTTTCTATAAAAAAAAAATTTTGTGTGCTTTTAATGTATTCTTTTTTGAGTGAGAGTGAAGTGAAATGCCCTAGAGTGACTAAAATGATGAGTGAATTAAATTAAGTGTGATTTGTACATTTTTCATTAGTTCTTCGTAGTGGATTTCTTGGTAATGTGGCTCCGTGATTTTCTTCTCGTTCTCAGATCTTTCAACATAAATTTAAGTATTCTTCTGTGCTCTTGTATTTCTCTGCGTTATTCATTTTGTGTATACTCTGAATCTCTCATAGTAGTTTCCGCATGTAGTCCCTAATCTCCCAACAATACAAGTGGTACAAACATAATATAATCCTCAACTAATAAATATTTATCTATTCTAAATCAATAATGTCTATTTCTTTACAATATTTTTTAATTCATTGAAAATATTTAAATCACCATGGACTAATTTTACAAATAAAGTTGTTAAATAATCAAAATATTTTCTTTGCATATTCTTGAAGTTCTATAGGAATGTCACGCCAAAACTTAGCTGCCAACTAATACGAAGTTACATTTGGAGGCTGATGAATAGAGCTTACACTATTAAGGGATATTGCAAATGGGACATTAATTAATTTTGGAATTTGAATTTTGATTAAGGTGTTTTATATTATTATTATTATTATTATTTTCACTTGCAAATATTCATGGGAAACACTATGACTAAAATGTAAAATTTAATAATTTGTGGTATCTATAATGGAAATTTATTTGATGGAAAGAACAAACATTTCATATCACTGGAGGATCCAATCAAGGGATATTTATTTCTATTCATGTGCTTATTTTATATAATCCTAGCACTAATGCTTTCTATTTCTAACAATTAATCTTGGTTGAATGTCTAATTGTGGATAAATATAAAAGATATCTTGGAAGCCATCGATTCGGTTCTATTTTCTAACAGTTTATTATTAAGTGGTCATTTGGGGTCATTTTTATATTTTTATTTTTATTTTATTATCTTTTTATTTTAGCTTAAATTACATATATTTAATATATTAAAAATATGTATGTGTTGGTAGCGCCGATGATCAGCAGTGGCAGTGGTGATTAATGATGATGAGCAGCTATTAGTGAAAGGCGGTAATAGCAAATGATTAGGATTGTGCATTCGATCGATTCTATTAATTCGATTGATTTTTTTTGTTAAACTAAATAAACCGAGCCGAATAAATTAATATAATCGGACCATTCAAATAATGTAAAAAATAGAAATAAAATAAAATGACTAGGGTTGTGCACATCCCTACTTAGCAGGTGATAATAGTTATTTTTTAAATCAGTCAAAACACTCAAAAGTTATTTTTGAATATGTTTTAAAATTATATATTTTTTATTTTTAAAAAATATAAAATAAAAATACCAAAAACTACATCAAATAAATATATATTTTTTAAAAAACAACATAAAATATAAAATATATATATATATATAATAAAATTGAACCTAACTAAGTCGTTAAGAAATAGTTAATTCATGATGATAATATATATTTGGTGGCTAAACACTGAGGGCTTTGATTCAACGCAAAAAAGTTAATTGGAACGCAAAGGGCACTTCTCTTTCCTTTTTTAGGATACTAATTTAATTGCTTCTTGCATACTTGTTTCCAATTTGAATTGGTATACCTTTATCTTATTTGTCTTATTTCTTGAGTCAACATATTTTTTTCATAGTCAAATAATTTTTCTTCAATGTTTAATTCAGAAAAAAAAAAATTCTAATCATGCCTTCAGACTTTAGTAGTGTTTTGAATTTTTTTTTTTAATTAAGATTTGTCAAAATATCTTCTCAGCTGAATATATTATAACATATCAATATATTATTTTCTTTGTTTTCCTTGAACAAATATTATTTAAACAGTTATTATAATTGAAACCTGTAAAACCTTCTACTATATAAGTGTGATGAGTCTTTGCAGTAAGAACAGTAGATGTTAATTAGCTTTGGCTTAAGTAAAGATATTGAGAAGGAGAGAAGAATGGATCAGAAGAAGAGTTACGCAATTATTGCTGTGGGGGTGGCCATACTGTGCTCTCTATCACTTGCCTCAGCAACTAAAACGACGGCCAAATACACACGTCCACCTTATGAACGTCAGTTCTAACTTTACTTCCATTATAAATAAATTTATCATTTTGACATTAATGAAGTTTCAATGAAATAATATTTGAATAAAATTGCAGCATCTGCCTGTTTTGAAAACAACAAGATGGGCAATATGATCTTCGGAGTGGGAGATTCACTGTGGGAAGATGGTGCAATCTGTGGAATGAAAATGAGGGTAACGTGTATTGATGAGGCTGCCAAATGCAAAATCTCCGCCGCCCCGCCACCGTTGAGGTCACCGTCGTCGACTTTTGCAAGAGCTGCAAAAGACACCATTAATCTCTCCCAGGAAGCTTTTGATCGCATGGCTGACAAAAAAGCTGGCGTCGTTAGTGTTGATTATGTCCTGTAAGATTTTTATTTTTTAGTTACATTACTCTTTTTTACATCTTTTTTCCTTTTTTCATCCAAAATTTTATAGGAGATGTTCATTATATATAGGACATAATTTTTTTATTGTTCTTAAGAAAAACGAAATAGTTGCTACTAGTTGGTTTACTAATATCTTTATCTATGATTTGCAGACTCTAAGTGTCAGCCAGCAACCGCAGAGGAGGAATAATGAAGGAACAAAGTTTTCCTTGGATGCCCAAATAAATCACTTTGTGTGTGTCTGTGTGTGATCTTTTTTGTCATTTTTGTTTTAGCATGTGGAGATTACTGGTTGCATAAGGGGCATGGGCGGACCCAAATAATATCAAGGGTGGGAAGGGTGGCCAATTGCCCACCCTTAAAAATGTGTATTTTCTATAATGGGATGAATAAATTTATAATTTTGCATATTTGCCATTCTAAAAATATTTAGTTTATTTAATTAGATGGAGAATTTTATAATTTTATCTATCCTCAAAATAATTCATTACCTATTACCTATTGTAAAAAAATAAATCTCACCCTAAGAATTGCTTTGAGATGATTATAAAAAAATTATATTATATACACATTTTAAAATGAATTTAAGTTTTAATTTATTATAATCTCCAATATTTTACTCATGTAATTAATCTTATCATAAACTATATTCTATTAATTTAAATTAATTTTACAACATAAAATTTTATTTTTAAATTTTTTATATTATTAGTTATATTTCTCTTATATACAATATTTATATTCATGTATTAATATTATAAAAAAAATTAATTTTTTTTATAAAATTTAAGATGCACATATCAATTAATATTAATGTTAACTAAATTCATAAATTACTTGATGGATCTATGTCACATAAGTTTTTTAAACAAAATTTATTTTATGCTTAGTATTTCAAGAATGGATAAAAAATATTATGATCTTTTATTAATTTTTATAGTTAAATAATTTAATCTATAAATCTTTGATAATACTACTTTATATAGTTAATCCTAAGAAGATTAGCAAAATTTAAATTATAGTTTATAATTTTCACATTCTTATCTATTTAAAATATTCTGTTATAAATTTGATGATATTATCTTACTAATTATTCATATTTTTCTCTAATAAAAGAAATATTATATATATATATATATATATATATATATATATATATATATATATATATATTTATTTATTTATTTATTTATTTATTTATTTAAAATTTTGCACACTCTAAAAAAATGAACGGGTTCTGCTACTGCATGAGGGAGATTGAAATAAAAATTTCACACTTGCTTGATTATTTTTTGTTGACTACAAAGTCTGTATATTTTCTTTCAGAAGAAGTCTACTGTTATTTGTCATGTAAAATTGCAAAACATTGACTCTTTAAGGATTATGGTGATAGAGTCAACACACACAAGCCTAAAGCCAACGACTAATTCATGAACCAAGACATGCATGTTCCAACAAGCTAGATGGAAAGGCTTTCATCATATGTTCACTTATATAGGATGTTTACAAGATTCATCTAGGAGTGCAAATGAGTTGAACCTAACTTGAGTCTCTTTTGACTTGAGCTTGAACTTGATTGATTAATCAATTTCTAGATTGAGCTAGGAGTGTGTGTTTGGTTGATTTGGATGGATTGGATGATAAATTTTTAAACCGATTGGTTTTGGATTCCTAAAAAAATTGAACCGAACCGACCAAATAAAATGCAAAACCAAACAAACAGAATATTAATTTGGTTCGGCTATTTTTGTTTGGTTTTGGATAAACCGAAGTTGGCTACATTTAAAAATTATTTGCATACTTTTTTATTGTATAATGATTAAGCAATAAGAAAAATAACATAAATATAATAAAAAATAAAATTAACTACTTCATGCGCTAAAACAAATATTTAAAACTAATTTTTTACTTACCTTGATGTTTTCAACTTAAGAGATGGAACCATATTATCATATTATGAGATCAAAATATTTTGAAAAATTGGATAATGGTTCTAAAAAAAAGCACATACCAAATATTAAATAAATAAATAAAAATAAGTGTATAATAGATAAGCCTATTATACATAAATTAATAATACCGCATTACATATAATTACTTTAATTTATTTGGTTTCATCCAAAATTTTATTTAACAAACCGATCCAAAAACCAAAAACCAGAGTTTTCAATAATTAAAACCAAAATCCAAATTACTAAGTTCAAAACCAAACCAAATTACTCAAAAACTTTGGTTCGGATTGGTTTTTTGGTTAAAATCAAATAATGCACACCTCTAGATTGAGCTCCGAGCTTAATTCTGAAGTTTGATTTGACTCACAAGCTGGCTCATTTTATAATGAAAGAAAAAAATAATTATGATTCAAGCAATTATTATAATAAAATGACAAATAATGATAAAATAGAAAAAAAAATAACATGAAATTATTTTATATAAGAAAATAAAACATAATTTTTAAATCTTTTAAAACTTGGCTCCCGAGTTAGCAAGATAAGTTAAGGCTAATTCAAACTTGGCTTTTAGCTCGACTTAGAATCATTTATCGAGCTAAGCTCGAGTTAGCTCATAAGTCGACTTGACTCACACTCATGGATACTTCAATCTAAAAAATTACACATTCTTGGGCATTTACTTGATTTGTTATCTTGGAATTTTTTTTTTTGTGAGATTTTAATAGAAGCTCTAGAATATACCCAACCAAATCTCCTCACCTAGTTAACATATGACTTGATCATTAATTACACCTTATTGTTTTTTACCATTAACACTGCATGATTCAATGAATCTCAATAGTGTTGATATATCCATCTAAAATTTATAAATCAAACATGGATTTCAAGTTAAAGCATATATTCAATCAAATCAAACCACTCAGTGAGATGAGTCTAATACACTAAAATTGGGTCAATCCAAGCCCAAATGAGCTTAAATCAAGCTCAAAAGTTACATATAAAATTTCGAGACACTAATTGCAAATGACTTTCAAATTTGATGTGCTTATAATCGAATCGGCATCAGATGAGCCTAAGATCACAGTTGAAGGTCATTTAAATGGTCAAATCACCAAAATATATATGATTAAATGAATTGATATACACGTCCGATGTAGTGTTTTGGGACTTTCTATAATGACCAAAATGCCTCTCGAAATCTGTCATCACCGTTGTTCGAACAGCTTATTATATCGCTTTAAACCGATTCTGGCCCATTCATAGTTGTTGTTACGTGATTCTAGAATTTTCATTGTCAGGCTTTATCACATACAACCTTATAATCCCGTTATCGGGAAAACTTAAAATTTGTATTCCAAAGCAGACATATAGTGAAGTATTTTTACTAGTCTCATGATTTTTCCTCTTTCGAGATTTTTTTCGTAAAATCAGTTTCTTATTCTCTTTTAATTATCTTTGTGTGTCTTTGGATTTATACTAAAGCGTGAAGTTTTATTTTACCTAGTTTTAGCATTAGTGGTTTAGCTATTTGTGGAAACATTTCATTTACATCTTCACAATAGTTGACAATCTGACTTTATGTTCAAAGCAACATCTATATGGCGGATGAAATCTTACTCTGAGGAACACATAAGAAGAATGAATATTCATCAAACTCTAATCCTTGACTTTTGTTAGAATTGGAGGCAACTCTTAATATCAAAAGATCACACAAATCAATAATCTAGATATCTAATTGATTATTAGTTCGAGAAGCAAGTCAATGATGGGGAGTAATTTCAACATTGAAAAAAATAGCGTGATTCTTCAATTATACTCATGGAAAATAAGGCAAAAAAGTCAAAGCAACTTTGGCTATAGCCTCAAAATGAATGTTTTGATTTGATCTCTTGCTTAACGTTATCAGTAATACTTTGATAAATAATCTCTGGAAGAATCAAAATATTTAACCTCTTTCACGTTAATGTCATACTTTGACAAAATAATCTGGATGAAAGTTAAAACTATTGACTTCTACAGAGGTTATGAAAATGAACAAATTTGTATACAAAAATAGTTATCTATTTATATTTATACATATATACATTTATTATTTAATAAGTTGTTTGCTTAAACTTTAATAACTTATTTATGATATTATGCCAATTTTTTATATCTTATGGACGTTTAAATGTTACACATATTATTAAATAAACAGATATTAATAAAATATTAAATAATCTTTAAATCTTTTTCACTAATATTTAAATTTCATCAAATAAATAAAATAATATGCAATGAATTATATCAATTTTGATTAAAGCGTATAAATTCAATTATGCAAAATAATTAGAATTAATGAAAGCTCAATTAAATTGGATAAAAAAATCACTAAAGAAGGTTTATAAAAGAGCCTATACAAATATAGTATGTAAATTTTATATATTTACATATCTAACTTCTAAAATCTCATTCTACATAGTAACTAAAATCTTTGATGTTACATTAAAAATAATATCACCATTAATTTTTAAAAGTTAAATGCCTTTTATATTCATAGAAAAAAAATATTATATTTATAAATATCAAAAATTTAGACATTAGATAAATGAATACATAAAAATTATGTGCTATGTATATAAATCTCCCTTATAAATATTATGTTAAGAACTTAAGATGTCTAATTAGTTTTTTTTTTATCTTAATTTTTGGCATGCTAAGATTTTGTCGTTCAGTGAATTATTTTCTTATCAAAACTTGCTTTTCAAGCATTTGGCATGTGATGTATAGATAAAG
>CM038216.1:138564917-138599488 GCA_021442155.1 Cymbidium sinense
GGGGTCATGTGCACTCTTAACTATTGACTATAGTCTAGGAGACAAAATTCTAAGCATCTAATTTTACGTGAACTAAGCTATCTTTATATAAGCTTTGTTGAGTTGACATTTTATGTTAGGTATGGAATTTTAGTCCTTATGCTTGACTTGATTCATCTTAAAACTTTTCTTGTTTAATAATTTGGTAAAGAAGGCACAATTTAATTTTTAATTAGAAATATTTGTGGGCTCCGAAAATTCGCCACCGACCTCTCGACGATTTGAATGAAGAGAGTGTGATTGAAGTGTCGGTGTAATTTTCAGAAGATGGATAAAATAGTAGATAAGACACTACCCAGAGATTTCGCCATCATCTGGTGAAGACTTTAGATCTAGTTCCAGGTTTCCTATAAGTGCAAGCCCCTATAGTTAATTACTCCTCCCAATAAGTGAGAGAGAACTTTCGATTAAGGCTAGTTGTTAGGTCACTAAATGCGTAGCATATAGTAGTAGCATATGGAGTTTAAAATTTGGGATTTATGAATATATCAATTGGTTTTTTTTTACTTAAAGAGGATGGTTGGAGGAATGATGGCATCCCGATCTAGATCCCATGGTTCCGTCATCAACTCGTGGTTCTAGTTTACTTACAGGAGGTAGTCGACCCCGAATGATTCTTATCATACACATGGATTCGCCCAAGAAATCCTTGTAGATATGGGTGGTGTTTGTAGGCAGAGCTTAAGTCTACCTTATGACAGAGGGTTTTGCCCTATCGTATACTATGATTCACAACTCAAGAGTAGAGCCATTGGGAGCATACGGGATGGTGATCTCAATATAATGGAGCCTTGGCCAAACCACCCGTCGAGAGGACTCTGGTTGTAACGCATCATCTGGAGCACGGCCAATGAGTCGAGGACACCATGTCATGCGGCATGAGATTGATTGAGAGTGAACATAGTAGAACACTTGATTTGACATTGGCTCCTTTGTGAGCTAGAGTTTTCTTAATTTGCCACCTCCGATAAATAATTGCAGAAGGTAGATAGATTGAGTTTTGCTTTAAGCTTTTTAATGATTGAATTTCATTTACAAAGTTTTTAGATTGATACTTGATTTAAGTAATTTGATTTGAAATTAGAATCACATTTTGATGGAACGTATCCCCTCTGGTTAAAATTACCATTCAACACAGCTATCATCAGGGTAGTTAATTGATTGAATCAAATATATCTGAGAACTTTATATCATGTCAACTCTGTTTAACTCTTAACAGAGGATCAGATTTACTGTCGCATGATAGAATTAGCTTCGCAGATATTTTACTAACTTGAAATTCTTATAATAGATTTTTAGATTTTGTTAACCATGCTCAGTCCTAAGATTAAACCGAGAAGAAACACGCGCAACATCGTCAGACACTAAATTTAAGCATTCAGCGTAGTGTCGGGGCTCATGCGGGTGTATTTAAGAATGCCTTTATTAACACATTATGTTTGCTTGTATGATGTGTTGTGAATCCAATGGCATTAAAGATGTTGTAAATTGATCTAATATCTTATTAGGCTTTTCAGAGTAATATTTAATTGATTCCAAGTTTATTAGTCTTTGAATATTTAATAGACTTTAGCTTATGACAATTCTCAAATTCATCATTAACTATACTCAATTTCCCCTTGATCTAATTCGAGTATTTAATAGGGCGGTGAATATACTTCAAATATTTTCCAAGGATTCATCGCTTATGCTTAGCAACCATTCGATCTCTAAAAATCTCGATGAATTCTTTAATATTCTTCAATTTATTTGAATATATTTGAAGAGTATATCTTAATTCCAAGAGGCTCTCTTATGCCTTGATTTGGTGTACAATCAAGACTCCTACTTCTTTCGATGTCATCTAATTTTCAATTATTCAATTAGTCTTATGATCACTTGCTTGTGAATTTAATACTTGAGTATTCAATAAGAGGCTCTATTCACATAAGCGGAACATCAACTCCAATATCACGACTCCACATTAGGTTTCATATTTAAGAACAACTGACTTCAAGTTTTGTTATAATTCCTTTATGAATTTAACATTTAACTCCACCTATCTTAGTTAAAACTTGTTTAGTTCTCCCTCCCTTTTTTTATTTGAGAGATTTGTGAGAGCATGGACTCACTTAATTCTTTTTTTTTTTTTTGTAAGAATGGGTCCTTCATGACTCCCTCCAATCTCTATACATAAGGGCTAGATATTTCATTCCATTTGTTTGAGGAGTTGGAGTGGTTGAAAAAGAGAATTTTTTAGTGGGCTTTCAACTTTAGTAAGATAAATCTTGTAAGTGCTTTTTACCTCTTTTCATTTTGATTTAATGTTTTACTTTTGTATTCATTGTATGTTCTTTTCCCTCCACTCTTTTTCCTTGATTTTTTTAATTTGAATTTAACTTTAGGTTTTTTTGTTTAGCGCTCTTAAGCCAGTTTCTTTTATTTTTTGATTACTCCATTTTTTTCTAAATCTAAAGATTTGACGAAATTTTGGCAGCATTTCGGCTAGTGGAGCAACATCTACCAAATTATTTAGCTTACTCGGTACACCGTAATGGGCATAGCGAGGTGTCTTCCGGTGATTTTCATTCGTCATATCTAATGGTAAAGGCCTTCAAACCCAAAAGAAACATATATATATATATATACTTTCACATTCACATCACATATGTATTTACTTATTTTTCTACGCAATGATCGAAGGAGGCGAAGAGGAGATGTCGAATTAAAGAAACTTAATGATAGTGTTCCTCTCCGGTTGTGGCAAAAGGAAAGGTTGGAAGAAGATGAAGAGGGAGATGCCAGAAACCAAGAGAAAATTCCGCCTAATGACAGTGTTCCTCTTCGGCTGTGGCAAAAGGAAATTGAAAATTTTGATTTTGGGAAGATTAGTGAAAAATTAAGGGAAGGAATTTCAATTTTGGGAAGAATAATGGAAAATCGAAGAGGGGATTTTCGATTTTGGGAAGTTTTGGTGGAAGAAGAGGAAGAACAAGAACCTACCCTTGCTTGTGATTGGAGAGAAGAGTAAGAAGGGTTTGGCTTGCGGTTTGGATGAGGGAGAGTGGAAGGAGAAGTTGTTGTTTGAGGTTTGGATAAGGGAGAATCGAAGAACCGAAGTGGAGAGCCTAGTTCGATTTGAAGGGAAGAAGAAAAAGTGGGAGCCACACCTCCTCCTTTCGGTTGAGTTGAGGGAAGTAAAAGGAAAAGAGGGGGAACGGTTGGAGTAGGAGGGATTTTGGATGGACGAGTGGGAACATCTGCGCGAAGAGCCGTCGTGAACTTCATGCATGAGCGGGCGAGGCGTTGCCGACCTCAAAAGATCGTCATGAAGAGGAATAGGGCTGGGTCGGGTCATGCGTGAAGAGGAATAGGGCCGGGTCGGTTGATTAGGAGGATTTAGGGCATTAGGATTAGATTAAGGTTTTTTAATAATATTTTTTTATTGCTTAATCGACTTTAATATGAACTTTACACTGACCTCAATATAGAGTTAATATATATATTGATTCAAGGTTATTCTGATGTTTCTAACACAACGTTGTAGTCTGTTTCACAATCGAAGGCCGTTTGGTTCAAGTTAGCATCAAATTGGGTCAATTTCAGCTCAAAATGTGCATTATCATTTCCGATCACTCGATTTTTGCACAGACTTGTCTGAATTGAGCGTGAATAGTCTTACTTGATAGAATTCAATATTTTAAAACTAACGGCACAATCAATTTTATAAACAGAGGTCATTTTATTTAAGTCAGTGCCTCCTAACCTCGATATGTGTGTAGGTCTGTTGATGACTCGATCGTTTGATCAGTTGATCATCAAGTTCTATAATATTTATATTCTGATCAGCTTCGACATTTTGAACACAATGACAAAGTTCGTTCATCGATCAGAGATCATTTGGGCTAATTTTGGCGACGTATATTTCAATCTCGGTTTATGCTGTCGCCGATTATTCGATATTTGCAGCAGTTGATCGAAGCGTGGATAGTCTCATTTGATAGTTTTTAATATTTCAAAGCTAACGACATGATAAATTTTATGAACAGAGGTTATTTAGACATCATCGCAGCTTTCCGACATTGATATGCTCGTCGGCACATTGATAGCTCGATCGCTTAATCGATTGATCTTTAGATTATGCAATATTTATATTTAGACCAATTTCGATGTTCTGAATGCGATGGACAAGTTTGTTCACTGATCAGAAGTCATTTGGATTGATTTTGGTGATGTTTGGTGCATCTCAGCTCTGATTTGTGCTCTAAAGCCTCCGAAGTCAATCGAATTCACTTTATAAACTCAATTCGGCTTGTGTAGCATATGTGAAGGTCAACAAATGTGATTTGCACATGGAATGAGTCACGTTTATTGAAAATTGGTTGACCTTTTTGACTTTCTTCGCTCTTTTTTTTGTTCCCCCTCTTCTTACTACTTCTTAGTATAACTCCCTTTTGGTTTACGCTTTGTTATCTTTGTCACTTGGATTCTTATATGTGTTGCTCTAATCACTTGACAAGAGAATGTTCAACTAGAGAATATCTAATGATTTGTCATTTTGAGCCGAGGAGGATATTTTGTTGGAGATTGGCATGATCATGATCCTCATGAGATTTTGATATAAGGATGATAAGATTGGCACATGTATTACGAGGACGTGATTGTTGACCTCATTTTTGGAGTGAGCTCTCAACTTCTCCATCTTAGACATAGGACTCCTCTAAATACTAAGAGTTCCTTAGTCTTAAGACACTTCTAGTGATTAGGTGAATAATTGACCTAAACCCTAGAGACTTAGAAGAGTTAGCCCTAGGAATAGGTTATGCCTTAGGAGTGTTAGGAAAATTGCCTACCCTATAACTTGAACCCAATCCTTACCTCCTTCATTCAAACTAACTCTAAATTCAATTCAAATTCAAATTCAAATCAACCTCAAATTCAAATCAACTTCAAATTCAAACTAACTTTAATCTCAACTTAATTTCAATTCAAATTACTTTTCTCAAATCAACTATAAATAAATTCTAAAAATCCAAATCATGAATAAATTCCAAATGATTGAAACACATGATCAATTTTAAATCCAAAATCGTTCCTAAGCCTTCTATTTCATCTTATGGACTTAGCTCAACTTCAAATCCAAATCACTTCAAACTCAAGAGATTTTCTCATAATTCATTTATATTCTCGTTTATAATCACAAATATAAATGAAATATAAATTCAAATAACCAAAATCAAATTCAAAGCTCAAACCCAAATCCAACCAAAATCCAACATATGCTTCTTCAAGTCAAATTCTTGAACTTAGCCAAATCAAACTCAAATCAATATAAATCCTTAGATTTTCTTAATGATTCAATCAAATTTCAATCATCAAACCAAAATCAATCTAACCCAAATCAAACCCATGTTCAACCTTTGAACATGAATTGTCAAATGAATCAAAACCCATTTGACTCTAAATCACTTGAAAATGGATTTATATTTCAATCATAAGTCCATATGTGAGTTCAACCAAACTTGAGTCATGTCTTAATCAAGTCAATTGATTTAGGCTCACGTGACCCAAAGCACTCTTTTTGAGCCAATCCAACCCAATTTGGATTGAACTAAGCCCACCTAAGCCTCACATTATGAGCAACAATCATCATAAATGATCAATCATTCAAATTAGGTCAAATCAAGTCAAACCTAGCCTTTGACCAAGTCAAAACTTAGCCCAAATGAAACCTAAACTAGCCAAAATCCACCATAGGCCAAATACATTGAAACTATTGATCTAAACCAATCTAACATCAATGATTGAACATAACTAAGTCATCATTTGAGCCAAACCTAACCTAATTGGCCACTTAACCCAAGTTGACCTAAAAGTCAAAATGTATCAAATCTCGATCTAAGCCAAATTGATTACAACCAATGGGTCAAATTCATTCTAAATCACTTGTTGAACTTGAAAAAGCCTCAATTGGCCCAATTAGAGCTAACTTTATTGACCATGAACTTGACCTAAAGGTCAAATCAACATGAAATTGAACCAAACCAAAATTGATTGAAACCAAACCTTGCAATACATTTCAAATGTTCAACCAAGCCTAAACCAACCCATGACCTAACCCAATTGGGTCAAATGGGTCAAATTGGTCAACTTGGCCCATTTAACCTAAGTGAACTCAAATGAATCAAATCCAAATATTAACCAAATTAAACCAAACCAATGGTACCAAAACATTTCAAATGGTCATATGAACTTTTCCTAACTCTTGGTTTGATCTAATTTGACCAATTGGTCAACTTGACCCAAGTTGACCCATTTTGACCTAAATGGGTCAACATGAGCTAAATCATATCAAACAAACTCCAAATCCATTGAAAATTGTCACAACCCATTTTTCAATCATTCCAAATATGCACAAATCAAAAAATCAAAGCCAAATGACCATTTTACCCTTAGGTCAAAGGGTAACCTATGATCAAATTCACTTGGAATTTGATCATAGTCCAACTCAAGACCACTTGGTGTCCTTCTAGTTGTTCATTTGGACACTAAGGAGGGTGGTACACATGACCCAATGGGTTTGGGTCAGGAAAACCCAACCCAAAGCCAAAATTGACCCCTCCACTCAAAATTCTCCACATGGAATTTCTCACATCCTCATTTAACACATGTGCAACTCTACACCACCTCTCCTCTACCAAAACTGAATCACATGGAGCTTGTAACAACCAAAACAACCCACTCCATTTGGGCAATTTGATGAAAATGAAAGGGAGGCTCACGGCCGTCCGATCCAAGTAGGGGGAGATATATCCCCCTCATTTCCATTCAATCTATCACACTTGCATTCGATTAAGCCCTAGGAACCCAGAGGAAGCACCCCAAGCTCTCTGAAGCATTTCCAAGCTCTCTTCATTTTTCTCCTTCTCGGTTTTACTCAAGCTGAAACAGGGAAAGAAAACCAAAACTCAAACTCACTCAATTCTCCATAGAATTCAAATTCCTTTTGCAAGCACCATCAAGGGACCTAATAGAGCTCATCCAAATCATTTCCTAAGCATCTAAGCCACGGAAAGGAGGAGTTCTATCAAAGCCGCAAGCCATTAAAGCAAGCTTTGGTCAATAGGAAGATCCACTTCATCTCAAGCCTTCAAACTTTCAACGGGGCTTCGTATCCACTAAACGAAGCTACCTCAATGTTTGGAAGCACCGGTGATAGCCTCCGACGAGGGGATCATGCTTAAGGGGTGCTATAATAAAAATATAAAAAAAGACTTTTGTTGTGCAGGTTACTTATACCCCTAAGCACAATCCAAAAATAGGTCAAGTGGACTTGGTTACCCATGTGTGGGGTGCTAAGTTCAAATTATTCATATACATGCTTGGGATTGTGTGGTGTGTTTAGCTAATCTCTGTTTTACAAGTTTTAGTTAGATTTACTTTTCTCATTTTCATGTAATTTTATAATTAAGATTTGGAATGAATGTTATGGGGGAGTGAAGGAGAACATTGGTCATAAGATTATGTCTTATATACCATGTGAAGCCTTAGAGCCAACTACATCCCAACCAACCAAAAAAATGAAAGAAAGAAGAAAATAAGAAATGAAGAAGAATGAAGAATGAAGAATGAAGACCCCATAACATGAATTCTTTCTAAATTATAATTATTCATTTTGTAATCAGGTTGTATAAGGGTAGAGCTTACCCCATTTCTTTTCAAGTTAGTTGATTGGGACCAAGGCTTTTATTCTTTTTTCTAGCTTTGTAAAATTGTTTAATGTTTGCTTAGCTTGTGCATTAATATGGCATATTTTTCCTAATTTCTTCCTTACTTTGTTGAATGGCCTGGATGCGATTAGGATCCTAGGGAAAAATAAATTTTCTACCCAATTAATCAACTCAAAATTAAAACTAAACAACTCATAACCTTACCTAAAGCCTAGGACATAAATCAAGATAAAAGATCTAGCAACCCCTTAGCTGGATGTTGTATGTCTCACATAATGCATAAAAAGCATCTTACTTCACACTTTCTTATGGAGGGCTTCCATCTTTGCTAGAGAATATAGCTTGAACTTTGAGAGCCATGATGAAAACACACTTTCATCTTGCTGATTTTGGCTCATAATCAATTTCTCATGCATTAGATATATGAATCTCATAGCCTGTGTCAAATTAATTGTCCAAAAATAAAAATAAACTTAACAAAATTTGTATTAGATTAGTCATGAGTTCATACCTACATGATCTAGTCTCTTGGAAGTGAGTTTAAGGACTTAGTCTTCTTTCTAAATAAACAACAGGTTAGCTATCTTGCAAAAGCATATGACTTGCCTACATGTATTTAAAATCGTAAGAGGAGTTAGTTGGCAACCACTTCCAGGCGATTTATCCTCTCTTATGGAGGTAAACCATATACCCATTTTTGCCTTAGATTTAGGTCATGCTTTTGCCTTCGCCAAAGCTCCCTAGATTTAGGATCCGAGATTGATGTTTTTCTTTGTGGTCTACAAGCATAAATTCTCACCTCTTAGGCATTTCCATGACTTATGATGTGAAATTGTAAGCCTTGGATTTCAAATAAAAATTCAAATCAAATAAATAAATCCCCTCAATTTCAAAAATATAAAGCCCAACCATAGGATAGTTTGGGATGCTAGTTTAGCATGTGAGCATCTCATATCTCCCGGTTTCAATAATAATAACTTCCTCCTTTTGATCAATCCCATTTGATCTTCCAAAATAAACTAATGATTGATAGTCCTATCTTTGAAATCTTTGGAGATGATCATTTACCTTAATCAGAGTATTCTTAAGAATCTCATTCCTTAAGATATAACTATGGGGCTTGCCTTCATAGGAAACTTAACGAACCGATTTAAAATAAACCACCTAATTTTCCATGTAAAGTAGGGAAGAATCTCATACATTAGATCATCTTTAAGTCTTTATTGAGATGATTAGATCCATTGTGATGATGACTTATCTTTGAGATAATACCTATTCCTGATATGTCGATCACCTAATAAGAACATCTGCGGATCACATGGTGTCTCAAAGTATATTTCTATCTTCATTTTATCCACATAGATTGAAGATGGGAATATATATATATATATATATATATATATATATATATATATATATATATATATATAAAATATTTTCACCATGATCTTTACCAAGATTTCTTTATTTAACTTTTTGGCGTGCTTGATTCTTTTGCCTTTGAGGATCATGGATTGGGTGGGTTTAGCTAAAATCACTATAATCCTTTAGATAGCAAGCTTCAATTGATTCGGATATTGTGACAACATTAAGCGAGACGATCATACTTATGGGCAATGAATTACAAGCGGGCTCATTAGACGCTTATTCCCTTGGTAATTCTGTCTTCACATGATCGCATGGGTTAGGTGTATCTGCTTCAAAGAGGATACAGACATTATGAGGCAATATAAGTGTCTTTATTTTATTTTGAAGGTATGCCTTCTTCTTAGGCTCGTGGAGTAGCAGTTAGATACTAGTAGTAACACTTGTTGGATTGGAGGATTGAGATTACCCTTTGGGACTTATAGAGGCGTTGTCTCTATTTTTTAGGAGCGCGTTCACTGATGAGGAGTTATTTCCTTTGGAATGATTGTATGTCGAGGTAGGCTAGCTATGCCTTCTGTTTATATTGATCTTCTCAACCATCATCACCAAACTTTCAGATCATCAGGACATTCTAGACGATCATGAGCTGCACTGCCTGTGAGTGCATGGATTCAGAGCTTCTTATAAGATTATGCTCTATTTGAGGAGACTGTAGCACTATATGACCCATTTTTATTGGGTATGTCTGATGGTAGTTACTTATCTGACGAGACTATGGAGCCTACTTTACCAGCAGGGAAGACTTCTCCAGCTATACAAGGATTGGGCGAGGATCTATTCTTAGCGAGATTTATAGTGACATGGCTTTGCATTTTTGTATTTTCCATTATAAAGGGATCAGTTTGTCTAGGTGCATTATTAGCAGCTAGCAGGATTTCTTGAGGTGAGCAAGTTTCTTTAGCTCCAGTAGTGTTAGCCAAAATTTACAGGATATTGGGGTGATTTCCAGGGCAGATTCTCTAGAGTTGTGAGATGTGATTCTACCTTGGCAGTACTTATGTGCTTGGGTTCACCTCCACATACATGGTGCATTTGCTTGTTTCGAGTATTCAGCATTATTGTCAAGGTAAGGATATCCCACCATCTTGTAGTTATACCGAGCATTATCCACTTTGGAGATAGAGCAGATTCAGATGTTCTTCTTTGCTCCTCATTTGGTCAGAGATCGATTTTTGTTAGTTCACTAGCCGGATATATTTGGTTTACCATCTGACTTGATAGAGGTTGATCTTATTGATGGTCTTGATGAGAACATCAGATATTCAGTGCTACATGACCATCAGACATTGAGAGTAGTTGAGTATCTTTTCGGTATACGTTTATGATGATTATGTTATCGATTTCGGTCTTTATAGAGGCTCTAATCGAGTTATACGATAGTTTGATTTTTTTCGGTTATTTTACTGATGGTCCATTCGTCTGTAGTGAAAATTATGAAGATCAAGACAATTCCCCTTGAGACACATTATACTTTGCCCTTTTCTTTGCATTCTTGAGGCTTGGTACTAGCTCTCATTTTCGGATAGCTCCTCCGTAAAGTGACACAGGAGTTAGTTATACCTACCTCACCTGGATATGGCTGTTCTTTGGTCCTTTCTTGGAGCATGGTGCTAGGATATATGAGCATAGGGTGAGGTTTTTAGGAGTTCCTCGGGGTTAGAGACCTCGACGTCAGTCACCACTAGCAGGACACAATAGCGCTAGAGGTATAATTACTATTTTTTCTCCTTTTCGATATTTTTGTCATTTTCTTTGTTGTATCATTAAAATACATTTAGTGCATCTGATATTTTAATTTAATTTGTGACAGATAAGTTGATGAGCGGTCGAGGCGAGACACCACTCTGGTAGAGTTCTGAGAGATTTCATTCCGGTTATCTTGAGGCTCCTTCAGCTTACAAGCGCAGAGATTCTATGAGTCCACCTCCCGATTCATGACCCGAGGTGCCACATGTGTGAGGTAGCACTAGAGATATTATTGAGGACTGTGGATTTGGGGTCGGCGTGCCGCCTTTATGCTACCTCAGTTTTCTTGCTCTATGGAGCCACTTTTCAGTCTCTCTCTGTCCAATGTACTGAGGAGACTTCTAAGGTGAGAGACCTTGTACCTAGTAGAATTTTTATTGAGCCAACATATAGCCCTGGAGCTTATCAGATAGTGAAGGTCAGCGAGGATTATGACACTTATGACACGCCATTTCAGTCAGATTTGTCATGTTCAAGTACTTTCTTCCTCTCTTTGTTCTTTAGTTGCACTTCTTTACATTTACTGGCCTGCTTTTTGCTGATTGCTTTCATTTATTTCTTGTAGTGCCTGATGTAGGTTATGAGTCTGAGATCTACCATCGACATCCCTATACATTGGATCCACAGGATAGGGGCATGCAGGATTGTGGTTGGTATTTTTGATGGATGTGATTTCTCGGCTTACTTTGGACTCACCAAAGTCACTAGACAGTTTCATATCATATACGAGCACCATTTTGGATCTTCTAGCTTACCTGGAGGGCAGGTTCTCGTATCACGGAGACTCTCTAGAGACGTGAGTTTTTGATCCACTAGATGAGATCTTCGGTATTGTCCGTCTTGCACTTTATGCCGAGCTTACTCAAGCTTAGGGAGGTGGTGACCTAGTACATGATGAGTTTGAGGAGAGTGTTGAGGCTCTACGACATGACCATCAAAGTTTGATAGATGCTTCTTCTGAGTTAAATAGATTGATCAGCTCAACTACCAGAGCTCCTATAGAGCACAATTACCATATGTCACCGCATGGTAGATGTTGAGGATGCTTTGACTAGAGCAACTGATGCTTTACAGTTGGCTGAGAGTGAGCATTAGTCTTTAGTAGTTTATTCAACACATCCTTAGGAGCTACAGTCTAAGCTCCCATGATGTACTTTTTCTTTTTTGTTTATTTTTCTATCAGTCATGTATTATCTTATTATATTAGTGGGCATCAGCATTCCTTTGTTACTTTTATGCTTTTTACTTGATTAGATCATTTGAAAATATATTGAAACATCACCATAAGAAAATATATAGATTGATTTAAGCAGCTCTGAATTGAGAGTTTCCTCAGATTTTCTTGGTCTATCGATCAAGTAGAAAGATCTCTTAGATTCTAGTTGCTTGTAATCATTAAGCTAGATCTGATTTGAGATTGAACGTTATCATCATTTATGAGCATTTTGGTCTTTTCTCTTGTAAGTGAGGAGAGCATCGAACTTCGACCATAATTGGGCTGAGTTCGACCTTTAGAACTACTCGAGTCTTTTCTTAGGGATGGGTTGGTGGTTTTGTCATCAGACTGACGAATAGGGGCTCTTTCACTATGACCTTTTCTTTCGACTTGTTGAGTTAGGAGAGCGTCAGCAACTCAACTATTTGTAGGCTTGTTGAGTTCGACCTTTAGAACCCATCTGTATCCTAGACTTCAGGATGTAGAGGTTGATATTTTTCCAACTCAATTGATTGAAGCTTCCAAAATTGGGAGTTCCTTTGACTTGATCTTTGACATTTGATGAATCTAAGAGAATTTTTTTTATATTTAGGATTATCTTTTCATGCGTAGCAATAGATTCTTTTTGTTCCTGTGAGAACCTGCAACTTAACAATAATAATTATGGATATATTTAGAGATTTTGACGTAAAGCTCGATGTCTGCCTGAATCAGAATTTTTTCAAAGATCTCGTCTTATAGTTTGATGTCAACTCAAATAAACTTAATATAAAATAAAATGCCCCTGTTATGGATCTATATTTAGAAGAACTTTTAAGATGAAATTAAGTAAATACATCAATATTTGAATTGATATGCTCTTAAGAGGGTTTTAACATGTAAATATTGATTTCATCTATGTATAGAAATCTAGAAAAATGCCCCCATGTAATAGGAATTTTAAAGAAAATCTTAAGTAATTATATTTATTTAGGGATCTCGATGAAGTGATGTAAATATATACTAAAAAAATATGCCTATCTGAGTTTATTGTACCTCAGAATACATTCATCATGTATAATACTTTTCAAGTATCTTAATTAATTGGCGGCATTGGTCACCTTTTAAGTCAATGAGTTGATATGCCCTCCTGATACACTTTCTGTTGATAAAGGGTCCTAATTAGACTCAAATATGCCATCAAATTTTGATTAATAATTGGTCTTCTCAACATTAGGACCAATTCCCCTTTTTGGAATGTTTGAGTCCACACCGTATGGTCAAAAGCCCCATCTTTTCTTGATAAACTTCCTGACTTTGATGAGCTTGCATTCTAACTTCATCAAGTATGTCGAGTTCCTCCATTCTCAAATGAGCATTTTAATCTTCAGTTAGGTTGTATTGGATGGCTACTTGAAGTGAAGGTAACTCAACTTTGAGTGGAAGGACTGCTTCAATACCAAATACTAATGAATAAGGAGTGGCTTTAGTCTGCATCTTGTAGGTAGTTCAATACACCCATAATGCCTCTATCAGTTTGGTATGTCATTCTCTCTTATTTTTAGTGAGGATTTTCTTGAGCAGCTTGACTGATGTCTTGTTGAAGGCCACCGCCAAACCATTTTCTCTTGGATTATATATTGAAGAATATCGCCAATCAATTTTATGTCGATCAATGAATCTATAAATCTCTATATTTTTGAAAGTCGTGCCATTATTAAAAATTATTTGGCACAACACTTCAAATCTATAAACCATATTATGCGTAAAGAAGTTAATCACTCGATCAGTAGTAATTTCTTTAAATGGGGTATTGAGCCACTTAGAAATAATCATTATGGCGTGTCCATGGCGATGGTGGATCAATTGGTCTAATTACATCTATACCCTAGCATTCGAATAGCCATGATACTATTATTGGGTGTAGTGGATTTGGAAACTGATGGATTATATTCCCATGTTCTTGACATTCATGACACCTCTTAGCATGATTGATACAGTCTCTCATCATAGATGACCAATAATAGCCCATCCTTTTGATCTTTATTTCTATCTTAAGACCTGACTGATGTGCACCGCAAAAGTCCTTCATGAACTTTAACCATCACTTCGCTAGCTTCATCTACATTTAGGCATCGTAGCCACATTTGTTCAAAGGATCTGCGATATAGAGTGTTGTTGATGAATGCATACCATAACATTCTCTTCTAAATTTTAGTTGCCAGTGATTTATTATTTGGTAATTTACCATCTTTAAAGCAGTCAATGAATGGTTGCCCCCAATCATGTGGCTCTTCTACAATAAAGGCTTTACATTTCTTTTCTGAAGCAATGTCAGTCATAGCTCTTCTCAGTACAACTTCTTGTTGATTTTGGAGAGTATGAGGAGCAACTTGAGTCACATCTACTCATAATTTACCCTTTACTGGGGATTGGTACTTTCTTGGCTAGAACTCATCGGTAAATATGTTGATCATAACATAATCACCATTTATACTTGTCATTTCCTTAGCTAATTTTGCTAAACTTTGTTATTCTTGGATCTTCGAGTTAATATGATATTTGGTATTTGCTTCATAAGCTCGACTTTATGATGAAAGCTAACTCAAGCTTGTTAATTTTATAGATGGTACTTGATTTATAATAACGAGAATCGCCAAAAATATGCACATTTTGGATGCTATGAAAATAGCTTCCAAGATCTACTACAATGCTTCATACCGGCTTCATTATTAGTTCTTGGCTTGGTCAACCCATATGATCGTCTCATTATCCCTCCTTCTGATGTTATGAAAATGATGTCAATTCCTACTCTTTCCCTTGGAAAATTTAGAGGTTGGACTTGCTTGATCAATGAGGCTCCATCAAAGTATATTTCTCAAATTTGTGAGCTTTCTCTTTCATGAATGAGTATAATTTTCTCATCGGGAAAATCATCATTAAGAGAAGAGTGCGCAAGGATGGGATGTGCAGCCAGAAAATCTGCTAAGACTTATCCCTTCACTGCTTTCTGCAGAACATATGTCATATCAAATTGTAAAAGCAATACTACCCATCTTGCCAAGTGACATGTCAACACTGGTCTTCAGCGGATCGATCCTTGAGATGGGAGTAATCTTGTGAGATAATATATAGTGACGGAGCTTTTGGATTACAAAGATTAATTTCAAACAGCGCTTCTCTATCGAAGTATATCTCATTTTTGCTCCTATTAATCTTCGACTGATATAATTATGGTGAAACTTTTTATTCTTTATCTTCATCTAAAATTAAATTAAATGAAGACAAAAATAAAAAACACTTTTTGGACACCACGTAGATCTGCATATGTTCTTATTAAGGTGATCGAGTATGACATTGAGGAATTGTGTATAGTCTCGAAAGATAGAAGTCACCACCCTACAATGGACCTAATCAGCTAATTAGGACTCCTAAGGACAATGGGTCTTCAAATATACCAGATTCTTCCCTACTTTTACATGAAAAGTAAAGTAAGATTTATTTTAAAGAGTTTATTAAGTTCCCATGGAGGCAAGCCCTCTAGTTAATTACATCCTAAGAAATTCCTTAGAATACTCTCGATTAAGGTAAATGATTATGTCTCCAAAGATTTCAAAGATAGGACTATTACAATTTTATTTTGGAAGATCAAGTGGGATTGATCAAGAGGAGGGAGTTATTTTCATAACAAAGGAGATGAGTAGGGATACTTATGATACTAGGAAACTAGTAAGAATCTATGTATAGTTGGGCTTTATATTTTATTTGAGGAGATTTATTTATTTGAGTTGAATTTTTATTAAAATCTAGACTTATAATTCCATGATACAAGATCATGGAAATGCCTAAGGTGAAGATTTATGCTTGTAAAAGGAAAATACAATCGGATCGAATCTAGGGAACTTTGGCGAGGGCCAAAGCATGACCTAAATCTAAGGTAAAAAATGGGCATATGGTTTACCTCCACAAGAGAGGATAAACCACCCGACTGTTGGACTTAAAATCGACTGGGAGTGGTCGCCAACTAACTTCTCCTATGATTTTAAATATATGTAGGCAAGTCTTATGCTTTTGCAAGATAGCGAAGCTATTATTTATTTAGAAAGAAGACTAAGTCCTTAAACTTATCCCCTAAGACACTAGATCATGTAGGGCATGAACTCATGACTTAATCTAATGCAAATTTTTTTTAAGTTTATTTTCATTTTTGGACAGTTTATTTGAGACAGGATATGGGATTCATATGCCTAATACATGATAAATTGGTTTTAGGCTAAATCAGCAAGAATGAGGTGTGTTTCCACCATGGCTCTCAAAGGGCAACCATATTCTCTAGCAAAGGTGGAAACCCTCCATAAACAAGAGTGAAGCAAGATAATTTTTTTTATGCATGATGTGAGACATACAACATCCAGCGAAGGAGTTATTAAATCTTTTATTTCTTGATTTATGTCATAGGCTTTAAGTGAGGTTATGAGCTGCTTAATTTTAATTTTGAGTTGATTAATTAGATAGAAATTTATTTATTTTTCCTAAGAGCCTAATGCATCGGGCCATTCATCAAAGCAAGGAAGAAACTAGGAAAACATGTCATCTTAATGCACAAGCTAAACAAACATGAAACCATTTTATAAAGCTAGCGCAAAAGAATAAAAAGCCTTTGTGGTCAGGCTCCACCGCACAAACCCGAAAAAAATATGGGTAGTTGAGTTCTACCCTTATACAACCCATATTACAAATAAATGATTATAATTTAGAAGGAATATCATGTTATGGGGGTCTTCATTCTTCATTCTTCTTTCTTCTTTTCTTCATTTTTTCTTTTCTTCTTTCTTTCCTTCTTTTGGTTGGTTGGGATGTAGTTGCTCAAGGCTTCACATGGTACATAAGACATAGTTTATGACCAATGTTCACCTTACTTCCCATTCATTCCAAATCATAATTGCAAAATTACATAAAAATAAGAAAAATAAATCTAACTAACACCTGCAAAATAGAGATTAGCTAAACACATTACACAATCCCAAGCATGTATATGAATAATTTGGACTTAGCACCCCACACATGGGTAACCAAGTCTACCTGGCCTATTTTGGATTATGCTTAGGGTACAAACAACCCAAAAGCATTTATATTTTTATTACAATGCCCCTTAAGCACAATCCCATAGATACATGGTTAGACTAAGATCATCCTACCATCTCCACATACACCCTATCATCCAATCTAAAATATTACATCACAAAATAAAATCAGGCATCAAATCATGCACCACCCTAACATAGAGCTAGAAATGGTGACTTAGCCTAATGTGTGTATCATTTAAGGCTTATGTGGTATGTCTTAGCTAGGCTTTAAGGTTGAAATTTTCTAAGTGTGAAGGGTTCAATTTAGAGGGTGGTTTCACTTTAAGTGATTTAGTTGATTTGTCAATTTTATTTGATGATTTAAATTGATTTGAATGAACCTACACTTAATTACTAAGTGTTGTAAAGAGAAGAAAAGAGAAGAGAACTTCTCTTTCATCCCTACCTTAAGTAACTTCTAAGCTAGATTCATTAATGATTTTTTTAGTGAATGTTTTATTATGTATTTTAATTATTCTTAAGTTTAGATTTACTCTAAATAAACCTATTCAATAAGAAAGGCATCTTAGGATTAGTTAAGGTGAATTACTATCACATAACACACAATAATTTATTTCTTTCCAACATGTATACCATGCATATGAATGGTCCTAAGCATACCTATACATGTCATGCAAACACTTTAGCATACTTTGATGATGATGCTAAGGAAGGTTGTTTAAGAAAATATTGAATATTTCATGAATGCATGATTTTGTTTAATTAGAAAAGAGATACTCTTTTATCCAATAATCAAATGCACATTTACATGTATGAAATACATAAGTGAGTACAATGTCATTATTTTCTACACCAGGGGTGTAATGTACAAGACCTACTTGGGGCTACTTAAAATCTCGCAACCTCAAGATGTCCAGACTAATATACCACTTTTCTTAAATACATGTGCATGTACAAAAAGAAATGAATGGAAGAAGAGTCATGCAAAAAAGATTTTTTTTACTTGATTTAGTTATGCAATTTACATGTGTAAATGTGAAGATCCTTCTTAAATCATAACATGGAGATGTATATGAATAGATGTAAGCATGTGATATGTTCTTTTCAAATGAACTATACACTTGGCAAATCCTATCCAAATCCATGTTAAGAAAAGAGAAGAAAATAACACAACATATACATCTTATGCTATAATCACATGCAAGCTTATAAATACTTATAAGTAGCATACCTTCATTGTAATGTTTGATTTATAAATTTTGAAAATAATTTTTGATTTATTAGTGATAATAGCAACTCATATTCTTACTTTTAAAAACATGCAATTTGACATAAAGGAAACATTTCATTTATTTGATTTTTCAAAAAGAGAATGAATGCATGACTTCACATGGCAAACAATAATTTAACATGCTTGGAAAGAAATAAAGTGATGTAAGCATGTGATTTCATTCATCCTAATTAATTCCTAAGGATAATCCTATAAGATAAGATTATTCAAAGTGAATCAAAATTATTTTCAAGAGATTTTTGTTTCAATTTTGAATTTGATTTCATTTAGAAAATTTGAAAAGAGAGTTTGTTGGTCCTAACCCCTTTCCCATATGTGTGAATTAGTTTAGTTTAATTTTAGGATGATTATATTGATTTTATGTTTTGGTTACGTTAAGGTGTAAATTAAATCCATTAATTACCCCTTACCTACACCTTAACATAATTAACTTAACAATTATTAGCCAATATATGATATACAACCACATGAAATTTAAATCAACAATGCACCTTAAGAAAGAAATGGGTCTAATGCAATTGGCTCATAATTATTGATTAATTAAGCTAAAGGGTTTAATTAAGTACTTTCATAATCATCCCACACATGTGAGTTGAATTATGATTTCCTTAAGCTTACCTTAGGCTTTTGAACACCTAAAGATCTACCCAAGAAGATATTGATTAAGTTTAGATTGATTTTCAAAATTTGATTAAGATAATTAAAATTCATTAGTGGATTAATCCTTAATTAGGTTTGGATTAAGGAAGGAAGGGGTTTAGGGAATAACTTAGGCAAGATGTCCCAAAATCATTCCATTAACCTTCTATTCACTTAAATAATGTTTAATTATCTTAATTAAGTGATTAAGCCACTCATATTTAATTGCTCAATTTTATTAAGGACAATTGGGGATTAAGAATGATTTTCATAATTAACTCATTAATAAATTCAAGAAAATTAGGGAGGCAGAAGTCATCCCGCTAAATGCAGAAGTTTAGAATTAATTAATGAAATCATTAGTAATAATTACATATTTTAATTAAAACTAAGAAAAATCCAGTTCAAAATTAATTAGAAAATTTTTATTTGATTCTCCTAATTATCTTTAAAATGAGTCATTTATATTTTTTTTTTGATTTTTCTACATTTAATTATGAATTTAAAAATTTTAGAGATTACAAGGTAAATTAAATTTATATACCTAATCTAAGAAGTGGAGATGCGCACTTTCCATGTGGTGCGATAAGATTGGTTATTTAAGTCATCAAATCCTATGTCGCTAATCGGTAGTCTGTGCTTTCTCATCCAATCAAGGATCGACGGATAAAACCCATGGTTTTAAAAAGGATTAATCTTTGGATCTAGATATTTTAATGATCATCCAAAATATCGATGGATGGTCCATGATTCATCCTCAGAGAGAGATGGAGCTCGACCTCCATGGCTTGATCAGCTCATCTCGGATTGAGATTCAACCACACCATCAAAATGGGGAAGAACATCCAATGGTCAAATTAGATTGGGATGACAATTCCCTTCACAAAGGACCAATGAATTTTCTTCCTAAGCTCGGTTTTGAAGCATACCTCGTTGGAGGCTATCACCTGTGCTTCTAACCATTGAGGTAGCTTTGTCTAGTGGAGACAAAGCCGTGTTGAAGGTTTGAAGTCCTTAGATGAAGTGGATCCTCTAATTGACCAAAGCTTGCTTCAATGGCTTGCGGCTTTGGTCAAACTCCCAATGTTTGCTTTGAAAATGATGATTTGCCTCCTGATGGTTTTGCCAAGGGAATTGAACTTTTTGGGTATTTAGTAATTGGAAATCTCACCTCCCCATTTTGACTTAGATAAAATCAGAGAGAATTCAATTGATCTTACTCCTTGAGGAGCTTGGGAATTTCTTGAATGCAAGTGTTGAATGAATGGAAAGGAGTATATCTCCTTACTTAGATCGATGGTGAGCCTTCCTTCCATTTTGGATCAATTGATGAGATTGAATGGGTTATTTTGATTGTAAGAGTGTTATGTGATTCAGGAAGAGTGGTGGTGAGTTGCACATGTGTTAAATGAGGATGTGAGTGATTCCATGTGGAGAATTTTGATTGGGTAGGTGGTTTTGGCTTTTTGGTTTGACCCAAACCCATAGTCATGTGCACCACTCCTTGGTCCAAATGGTCCATGGAGGGTCAAGTGGTCTTGAGTTAGAAATGACAAATTCGTGAATTTGATCATAGGTTACTGACCTATAAAATGGTTATTTTGATTTTGGTTTGATATTTGGAATGATTGAAAATGGGTTGTGCCAATTTTCAATGAATTTGGAGTTTATTTGATATGATTTGGCTCATGTTGACTCATTTAGGTCAAAATGGGTCAACTTGGGTCAAGTTGACCAATTGGTCAAATTGGGTCAAACCAAGGGTTAAATCAAGTTATGACCATTTGATGGTATCATTGGTTTGGTTCAATTTGGTCATATTTGGATTTGGTTCATTTGATCCTTAGGTCAAATAGGTCAAATTGACCAATTTGACTATTTTACCAACAATTAGGTTAGGTCATGGGTTGGTTTATTTGGTTGAACATTTGAAATGTTTGTAAGCTTTGGTTTAATCAATTTGGTTTGGTTCAATTTCAAGTTGATTTGACCTTTTAGGTCAAGTTGGGTTCATGGTCAATTGGGCTGGGTTGGGTCTAGTTGGCCAATTGGAGCTTTGGTCAAGTTCAACAAATGATTTAGCATGAAGTTGACCTTTGGTTGCAATCAATTTGGCTTAGATCAAGATTTGACCCATTTTGACTTTTTAGGTCAAGTTGGGTCAACTTGGGTCAAGTGTCCAATTAGGATAGGTTTGGCTCAAATGATGACTTGGTCATGTTCAATCATTGATCTTTAGATCAATCATTCAATCATTTTGGCCTATGGTGATTTTGGCTAGTTTAGTTTGGTTTGGGTCAAATTGACAAAAGCTAATTGGTTTGACAATTTGAGTGATTGATCATCTTATGATGATTGTTGCTCATGTGAGGTTTGGTGGTAGTTAATCCAATTGGGTTGAATTAGAATTTGGCTCAAATGATTTAGGTTACTTTGGGTCATGGAGTAAGTGAGTCAATTGCTTGATCAAGGCTTTATTCAAGTTTGATTGAACTAACATATGAACTTATGATTGAAATATAATTCCATTTGCAAGTGATTTGGAGTCAAATGGGTTTTGATTCATTTGACAATTTAAAGTTCAAAGGATGAACATGGGTTTGACTTGGGTTTTGATTTTGGTTTAATGATTGAAGTTTGTGTTTTATACATATCCATGATTGAAGGATTGATTGTTTGAAGAGAAATCAAAGGTTGATTGATTTGAGTTTAATTTGGCTAAGTTCAAGATTTGACTTGAAAGGGTAAGGTATTTAGGTTAGATTTAGGTTGAGTTTTGAATTTGGTTTTGTTATTTGAACTTTATATTCATTTATATTTGATACAATATAAATAAATAAGTTATGAAAATCTTTGAGTTTGGAGTGAGGATTTGATTTAAGCTAAGTCCATAAGATGAAATCAAAAGGGCTTAGGAAGAATGTTGATTTGATTTTGGATCATGATTTCAATCATTTGGAATTAAATCATGATTTTGGATTTTGGAATTGATTTGAATTTGAGAAAATCAATTGTTGGAATTAATTTGAATGATTTGAGAAAATCATTTAAGTTGAATTGATTTGAATGAGGAGAAAAATCATTTGAATTTTGAAGTAGTTGACGAATTTGGGGTTGATTTGAATTTGAAGTTTGATTTGTGATTGAAAGGAAGGAAGTAAGGATTTGGTTAGCTAAGGGTAGGCAAGTTTTCCTAATACTATTAAGCAAGTAACATATTCATGGCTAATCTTTTAAGTAGGTTAGTTAAGTTAATACTAGAAGTGTCTTAAAAAGAACTCTGTGTTTAGGAGTCTATGGAGATTGAGAGCTTTCCAAAATAACACAATAAAGAGCATTCTCTTTACTTCTTTATTGTGCTAATAATGCTCCAAGGGACTCTTCTAAATTGTGTATAGAATGAGGCTTCTAGAGTAGACAAGGATTGGGGATTTAACATAGCTTTTAATGTTATTGAAGGCTTCTTGACATTTTTGTCTCATTTGAATGGGGTGTTCTTCTTCATCAACTTTGCAAAATGATAGTGCTGATAGGTTTGATATAAATTGACGGATGAATGCAAGCTATCCTTGTAAAGAAAGCATGCAAACTCTTCTGGTGGAGGCATCTACAATTACCTTGATTTTAGTAGGATCAATTTCAATTCCTTTTGATGTACAATATACCCAAGGAATTTTGGAGGATTTCAATGCACATTTTAGGATTCATCTTGAGATCATATTTTTTTTATTCTTCCAATACAATTCTCAAGTCTTCAAAGTGATTTTCATGATTTAAGCTCTTCACCACCAAATCATCAACATAACATTCCACCTTTTGGTGAATCAACTCATCAAAAATACATCATGGCTCTTTGGTATGTAGCTAGCATTTTCAATCTAAAAGGCATGTATAAAAATGTCAATATGTGTTCTAAATGATGTATGTATTTCATCTTCAGGTGCCATCTTGATTTGATTGTATCCCGATGATCCATCCATGAATGAGAACATATCATAGTTGGATGTATTATCCACTAGAAGTTCTGATATTGAAAGTGAAAAGTCCTGTTTTGGGCATGCCTTAAAGGTCCAAAGTTAATGCATAACATTTGATTCTTCTTCCTAACTGACAATGGCTATCCAATGATACTTCTCCGGATGAAGCCTTCTTTGACTTCTTAGTTTTTTCAATTAATGTTTCAATCTCTAATCTCATTCACCTAGAGCTTGTTTAACACATCGTTTAATAGCAATTTTATGAACTACTACATCATGAGATAAGCTGCATTTCAATATGTCGTAAAGCAATCGAATTCACAAAGTAGCATTTTAGCTCTTCAACTTTCTCATCAAGTAGAAGGGCACTGATGAAAGTTGGATGGGGATCATCCTCAGCTCCTAGGTTGATTTCTTTGAGTTCATCCATAGTAGTTATTTGTCCACCATCTTTGAGTTCTTCAAGTGTAGGCTTGCTTCTACTTCTTCATCATTTGTAAGAAGAATTTCATGGAGATCATCTTCATCATTATTAGTTTCAATTCAACTTATATTATAACAAACTTTATTTTGATGAGATTTGTGGATGAACCAAAGACCTTTAGTGATAAACTTATCACTTCTTCATGATGCTTGAGGACTTCTTTGGCTCCACATCTTGTTAAATATTTGAGTTCTATTTTAGTAGTTCAATATGAATTCCAAGCTTATGCATCATTCTTCTAATTTTATGGATAGTATATTAGTATTCTTATTGGCACTATCTCCTCAATTTCATGTTGAGTGATAATCAAAATTGTGAGGTCGAGACTCTTAGATTTATAAAATAGAGTTCAGTTCCACCACTCACTCAATCTACATAGAATGTTATCAATTCTTCAATATTATGAACCTCAAGTGGAGTGATTTCTTTGAAGTATGTGAGGATGGGTATAATTTTGAAGGAGTCCGACCGCCAAATGAGCTATCCTTCTTGATGCACTATCTGAACTCATTTTTATAAGTAGATTCAAAGTCATAGTTTGAATCGAATCACTTATTTCATACTTTATCTTTCTTGAAAGTTTATAAGTTCCTTGGTTTGACAAAAATATCTTCTTCTTCTTGTGTGTGTCACTTCCCAAATGAGGAAGATCTTCTTGATTTAGATGTAAATCAAGTGCTTTTAGGGAGATGCCTTCTTTCTTCCTTTTTTTTTTGCTCTTTCACCTTGTGAAGTTATTTTTTAGTTCTAAGTGGATGCTACCACTTTAAGAGGCTATTCTTAGGCTCTTTAGGGATGAAATATTTTGCATCTTCATAGATCTTTGCTTCATGGATAGAGAATGGTTGTAATTTACCAAGAATTTTGAACTCTTCTCCATCTTTAGGTACTTCATACACTAATGCATATAATGGGACCATGCCATACTCATGCCCATGTACCCAAGAGAGCTCTAAATAATATATCAACATTGATTACATGAAACTTGGCTTTTATATATAAATCTTGAAACTTGAGTGAGAGAATAAAAGAATCGAGGGTTTTTTACCCTTTCTCATTGAAACCATGAACCATCAACTTATCTCTCCCAAGATGTTGGATATCAAGTGATAATCCTCTTAATAACTTTAGACTCATAAGATTGATAGAATAGAACGGATCAATCAATATTCAATGATTGAATCTCCATCACTCTGAACATATAGAGGATGAGTTGTGATCATTCCCAACATAAGATCTTCTTCAAAAAAATGTGATTCTTGGGAGATCTTGAGTTTGTAATGATTAGTCATGCACATTTTCAAAGTAAGCTTCATAACTCTTCAATCTTTGAGAGCATGTATCAAAGTTTCTGAGATCTTTTGACATCAAGAGAGCTCATACACACTAGCAGGATCTTTCGATGTGATAGAATATTATAATATCTTTTCACTTGATTTAGGCTTTATTCTAGGATTTTTGGGAATGATATCTTCATTGACTTTAATTTGTTTACTTTGTCTTTATTTGCATTTCTCTTTGATGAAAGGTGGTAAGACTTTACCACTTCTCAAGAACTTGAATCACCTTATCTTGCTGATTCCTCAAAGAAGTAGTTTCTTCAAATTTCTTATTCGGAGGATTGACCAAAAGGGCTAGACACATTTTTTAACTTCATACATTTCATACGTGATGATATCGATGAGTCTGGCTCTTCTCCATCGGGGAAACATAAATCTTCATCTAAACTGTTATCTTTTTGTTGAGTCATTAAAAAAAAATTCGGATGTTAACTCTTTAGGCTCTTCTTGCTTTCTAAATAAGAATTTAAATGGGTTGGTCGAGTCTGTCTGACTATCCTTGTCATTTTGGAGTAATTGATGTTGAAGAACATCTGATATCACATAAATGATTCGGCATATCTTTACTGGATAAGATACACCATTATCTTCTTCATCTGATTCAATAATGCAAAGTTTAGGCATAAAGTGCAAGCTAAATGATTTTCTTGTACCGGTGATACTCCTAAATTGTTAATAATCTTTTGAGTTGTAGTTCTCTTCTTTCTCTTCTTTCTCTTCTTTTCTTAATGGCTTCTCATTATAGGCACGCTCTCATCTTTGATGAAGTAGCCTTAATGTTGAGAAGCCCAAATACTTGGTTTAGGCATCTCTTTAAGTCCAATATAGGTTCAAGTGATGATTTTAACACTGGGGACATCTTTTTTCAACATTTTCAATCTTTTGGAGACTATGTTCCCATTCTTCAAAACTTTTTTCCTTTCTTTTGTCTTTAATGGATGATAGAAGAGGATGTAATCATCCTTGTAGACTCTCTTTTGACTAGAACACTATCGATAATGTAAATTCACCTCGATACTTTCTAGCCAATCTTTGAAGACATAATCTTCAATAGGATGAATCATCCGATGATAGGATGTAATTTGGATTACTTTGACTTGCTTCTTCTGCCTTTTAATTTCTGTAATATAGACCGCTTTGACCGCTAAAATAATTTAGCCACATTATCCTCCTTCTAAAGGAATATTCTTTGTTCATTTTTCCTTAAGAGATGGTCGCTTATCATCTCTTGTTGCTTGTTTTGATGCTCTCCACCACTTGGAAAAGTCAAGTTTATCATTGCCTCCCAATACCAATTTTTGTGGATTAGAATAAGGGCTTCTTTCCTTATCATTGTACATTGGCTATTTTTCTTTATCCACATTATATATCACTCATTTTCACCATTTGCTATAGAAAGCGGCATGAGTTTCGTTTCTTCTTGAGTTTGAAAGTTTGTTTCTCTTTGACTTATCTTGTATATATTTCAGACTTAAGGCAATTCAACTTTTCAAATTTGGCACCCCTATCAAGCAAGTCTTGGAATGTTGAATTGATGCCATATATAAAATGGTGATATTTTATCATCCATACTGCTCATTAGCAATTGGATCACATGTTCTTCTTTTAATTGTTGCTCACATTTCATGTTTAGGTTACGCCAACGACTTATGAATTTTGTCACTGACTCATCTTTTCTCTTTTTTAGCAAGGTAATTATTATTTTCGATTACCGTGAACCTCTTCATGAATATTGTCTCTAACTCAAAAGGTTTTAACAATCATTCAATTCGATACCACTCAAAATAGAGGTCGCTACAACGAACTGACGGAAAAGCAACGCATCATTCCCTCATGTTACCACAAGTAGCCTTTAAATTGGGCTAGATGTTGATTTGGGTTACCAAGCCCACAAGTATTAAATTTTGGCACTAGTAACCTTATTACACTTGATCATATTCATGGTAAGACCCTTACTCACCAACTTTTCATTTGCTCAAGCTATAAGCTTTATCTTTTCATTAATTATTATTTCTAACTGAAGCTATCATTGTCAGTGTAGCCACATTTTAAATTATCAGTTGAAGAGGTAGTAACTTCATTCCTTGCTTCATGTGTAGCATGTACTATAGGAGCTTGAGGTACTAGAGCGACTGGTGGTATAGAAGTTGTATTATTAGCTACCTGTTGATTAGCAGACAAAATAGGTGCTACATTTGATGTGATATTCTTCTACAACATATCCATCATGATATTCATTTATATCATCATATCATTCATCTTGGTATCAAGCTGTGCAATTTTCTTATCTTTGATTACCATTTGACGTTGTATTTCTCTTTGCTCTCTAGCTAGCGTCATGGTGTTAACAAGTACCAGTTCATCTTCTTTCTCTATTTCTTATTGTTGTTCTGCACCTTGCTCATCTTCGGGAAGAACTTGATTGTCCTTCTCCTTGTTCATTTGCGAGTATAGTTGCTTGAATGATTATAAAAGATGTACTAGTGATCATTTCTAGTTCAACCATATAAATAGCTTCAACAATGATCTCTTTCATTTTGATCTTCTTCTTCTTCCTCTTGAGAGATTGAAGATCCATCTTCTACTTGCTTTTGTAAAGACTCTTCTTCATAAACATCAAAGTTCAGTTCTGATCCATGTGTTGTTGATGGTGAGCTGAAAGTTCTATATATCCGACCATATAGATGACTTCTACTTCCATAGTCCTCTTCATCACCTTCTTTGCACATGAATTTATGATCGACATTTCTAGTGGATCTGGTTCAATATGGAATAAAACACTTCTTCCATTAAAGGACGATCAAAGTCAACCTTCTCTTATGGGGTGAATCGATCGATGATGGGATCCCTGTGAGGATTCTAGGGTGTCGACCATCATAAGTTTTATCACTTTGGGTACCACTTCATGAGTTATTTTTTTAGGTGGATTTTGAATATGTGCATCAAATGTTATACCTCTTTCTTCCTTCAGAATTTCCTTATGGGGAATTGGCCTCCATATTTGATTACCTTTTCACCAGGACCTTTCAGCAATGGATTCTTGGACATGCGGTCCAAGTGTCACGCTCCGATGCTCATCACACAAAGCATACTTGGCTCAATGAATAGTTACCATAAGAGATGGCAATCTCCTTGGTAGGTATTTTCAATCATCAGCTTTTGAAATTTTTTTTCATTAAGCCTCTTTCTTTAGCTACTTTAAGAACTTTATGTATTCTAGAGGATAGTGTTTCATGTTGTCTGCTCTATGGTGGTGGAGCTTGACGTTGTTGAGTCCAGAAGGACTACTTCACCTCACCATTGGAGCTATTCCTTTTACCTTTTAGATTATCAAAGTTGTTATGGGTAGGAATAATCACTTTTGGCGGCAGTATTGCTTGTTCACTGGGTCATTCAAAGGGGATCTGTTGAGCCCTCATCTCAGCATTTCTTCTTCATCTCTGCCTTCTAGTTAATTTGCTTCCAGATGAGGAAGCTTCATGATCATGCTTTCTAGGTACAAAAGGTTCAATTGGCGGAGCAGTTGTACCATGAGGCATTAAAGACATAGTTTGCCCACTGATGGTCCTTTTCATCGCAGGAGCTTCAGATTAACCTAGCCTTTTAAAAGCGAAGTTCTGTTAGGAGAACTCCTTAGATGGTTGGTTCTTGGCGGTTAGACATGAGTATGAGTTTCAATAACTTGAAGCCTTCCAGCATGGCCTCGGACGAGTGTACCATGGGTGGGTACTTCAGGAGTTGCAACTACGATAGTTGGGAAATTCAAGCTACCAAATTGAATAGTAGCCCCAACATCTCTAGTGTTGATGGCATCATTGACTAGGTAGATGTTTGCACCACGCTCTAGCTAAACAGTGAAAGGAGTGCTCTGTAGATCCATTCTGCAAAAGTGAAAGATGGGGATTAATAATTAGTAATTTCACCCCATACTTTAAACTACAGTACTACTGAGAACAAAATAGTTTAATAAAGATATACTCTACAGAATAATTCATTCAACATAGAGCCTCATACATTAGTAATTTGAATTTATTATACATTTAAATCACCATTTTTTATTTTGAATTTTCAAATATTTTATTACTACTATAGCACATATATACTAGGAAAGAGAATCGCCCCGGAGTCGCCAAAATGTGGGCTCAGAAAATTTACCGACCTCTCAGATTTGAATGAGAGTGTGATTGAAGTGTAAATTTCAAAAGGCGATGGAATAGTAGATAAGACACTACCCGAGATTTCACCTCATCGGTGAGGACTTTAGATTTGGTTCCGTTTCCTATAGAGCAGCCTATAGTTAATTACTCCCCAATAAGTGAGAGAGAACTTTCATTAAGGCTAGTTGTTAGGTGCAAATGTGTAGCATATAGTGTGAGTTTAAAATTTGGGATTTATGAATTTATCATTTTTTTACTTAAATCGATGGTTGGGGAATGATGACATGCCATCTAGATCCCATGGTTCCGTCATCCCGGACTGTCGTGGTCCTAGTTTACTTAGTCAGATGAGGTAGTCGACTAACCTGACCGAAGGATCCTTATCAGCAATACATGGGTTACGTCGTCCAAGAAATCCTTGTAGACTTGAGGTGGTGTTTGTCTAAGGAGACAGACTTAAGTCTACCTTAGCTGAGAGATTTTGTCCTATCAAGTATACCCTATGGTTCACAACTTAAGCGGCAAAGAGAGGATCATACGGGATACAATCATGATCATAATATAATGGAATATAATATTTTAGGTTTTCTTAACCGGACGAGTCAAAACTAAGAAAGAAGCACCATGATCCTCGATCTAAATTTAAGCATTCAATATAGTGTAGCCCATGCGTGTATTTAAGAACGCCTTAATTAACACCTTCTGTTTGCTTGTATGATGTGTTGTGAATCTGGTGGTGTAGAAGGTGTTGTAAATTGATCTAATATATGATTAGATTTTTCGTACTAATATTTAATTAATTCCAAGTTGATTAGTCTTTGAATATTTAATAGACTTTCACTTATGATAATTCTAAATTCATCTATACTCAATTTCTCCTTGATCTAATTGAGTATTTAATAGGACAAATATACTTCAAATATTTTCCAATGATTTATCTATGCTTATTAACAATCATTCATCTCCTAAAAATATCGATGATTCTTTAATTTTCTTCAATTTATTTGAGTATATTTGAAGAGTATATCTTAATTCCAAGAGGCTCTCTTATGCTTTAATTTGGTGTTCAATCAAGACTCTACTTCTTTTTTCATCTAATTTTCAATTGTTTTAATTAGTCTTGATCACTTGCTTGCGAATTTAATACTTGGAATGCTCAATAAGAGGCTATTCACATAAACAAACATCAACTCCATCCGTGACTCCACATTAGGTTTATATTTAAGGAACAACTGACTTCAAGTTTTGTTATAATTCTTGAATTTAGCATTTAACTCCCATATCTCGTTAAAACTTGTTTAGTTCTCCTCCCTTTTTTTGTTTGAGAAATTTACGAGAACATGGACTCACTTGCTTAATTTTATTTTTGTAAGAATGGGTCCTTCATTTCCCTCCAATCTCATAAATAAAAGAGGGGCCTTATATTTTCTATTTGTTTGAGGAGTTGGAGTGCTTGAAAGAAAGGATAATTTTTTTAATGAGGTTTCAACTTTACTAAGATAAATCTTGTAAGTTTTTTTACCTCTTTTCTCTTTGATTTAATGTTTTACTTTGTATTCATTATATGTTCTTTTCCTCCCCTCTTTTTCCTTATTTGATTTTTTTTATTTGAGTTTAACTTTAGATTTCTTTGTTTAGCTCTTAAGGTTCTTTTATTTTTGATTCCCATTTTTTCTAAGTCAAAGATTTGGAAATTTAACATTTATTGCTGACATCTAATTTATTTGCCTCGATACTAATGGCGTATGAAGCTGTCTTCAACCATGGATTTCATCTCGTCATCAATTAAGCAGAGGCTAATCTAAAACATATACATATATATATATATATATATATATATATATATATATATATATATATATATATATATCTTTATTTTACATATATTGCTTGTAATCGTGAGAGAGGAAACTAATGATTTGTTCATAAAATCGAATGGAAGATCGGAAGGAGAAAAGGGAATCAGAAAACAAAGAGAAGATGAAGGTATTATCTCTCATAAAGAAATTGGAAATTTCAGTTTTGGGAAGATGAGGAAAAAATGAAAGGAAGGAATTTCGATTTTGGGAAGAATAATGGGAAATCGAGAGGGGATTTTCAGTTTAGGGAAGTTTTGGTGGAAGAAGAGGAAGAACAAGAACCTACCCTTTCTTGCGGTTGGTGAGAAGAGGAAGAATGGTTTGGCTTGCGGTATGGACGAGGCAGAGTGGAAGGAGAAGTTGATGTTTGCGATTTGGATGAGGGAGAATCAAATAACCTGAAGTGGAGAGCCCCATTCGGTTTTAAGGGAAGAAGAAAAAGAGGGAGCCCTGCCTCCTCCTTTCACTTGAGTTGAGGGAAGTAGAAGGGAAAGAAGGGGGGAACGGTTGGGGGAGGAGCGATTTTGGACGGACGAGCAGGTGCGTGAGCAGCAGAGCCGTTCGTGAACTTTCGTGCGCGTGAAGGGGAAGTCCAGGGCGTTCGGTCAGGCTCAGAAGCTGGCTTCGTGCGTGAAGAGGAATAGGGCCAAGTCGGATCGTGCGTGAAGACGAATAGGGCGGGGTCAGTTGATTAGTGGAATTTAGGGCATTAGGATTAGATTAATTTTTTAAAGAATTTATTATATAATTCTTATTTACATATATACATAAACGATATTACTTATCTAACAATCTTCAATATCAAATATCACTTTATTCACTTTATAAAGAGAAATTCATCTTTTAAGCATATAGTGTTAGATAAGTAAATATCTAAGTTTAGGTATTTGATATAAATACATAAATTGTGTGGTATGTAAATCCTTTTTTTTACTTAATCGACTTTAATATGACTTTTCAATGATATAGTTGATATATATATTGATTCATTATTCAACGTCACGAATGACCGCTTCATTTTGTCGGCCGTTTGGTTTTCAACGTCAATATTCAATTTACCATACGTGCTCATTTTACCTCGATTTTCGATTTGTCAATTGAGTCGCGATCTACTTAATAGATTTTATTTTGAAACGGCGTCAATTTCGGACATCGTTTGGTTTAAGTCGCCTCGACCAATTTTCATATAGGCTCATTCGACTTGATCATTGGTTGATCATCGAGTTTATTATATATATTTTTGATAGGTTTGACATTTTGAACACAATGGCGTTCGTTCGTTGGCTGGTCATTTGGGATGATTTTGGTGGCATCCGTGTATTTTTTCGATTTCTTTGTTGTCATGATCATTTGCAGACTTCGTCCAGTGCGTTATGGGCATCTTTTGGTAGTTTTCGACATTTAACGTGATCATTCATGAGCGAATGTCATTTTGACATCATCTTTTACTCGATATCTTTTGACATGATGATTGATCGGTTGATCTTTCTGATATTTATATTTTAACCAATTTCGATGTTACGGGCGATGGTGAAGTCCGTTCATTGATCGGAGATCATTTAATTTGATTTTGATGTTAAGTCGATCAAATTCACCTTATAAGCTCGATTCGGCTTGTGTAGCATATGTGAAGGTCAACAATATTAGGAGTGATAAATTTGATGTTTTCTTCCTATCATTAATCCATTTTTAAATATAAAAACAAATTCAAGAACAATACCTAACTTCTCTCCTGGCTACTCCATACACATCATCATGGAACTAAATTGGCTTTAGCTATGGATCATTTTCTCATGGCTACTACCTACATGTCGGTATTGAATCACCTTAGTCCTAGCTCTAAGGCCTTATATTATGGAGACTCCATGGATATTTTTATTTATGCTATCTTTGCTCCTTGCTCATCAACTTCGATGTCCCAATGCCAATTATTAGGTGCGTTTAGTAGCTCTGTCACCTCTATCCTAGAGTCTTAAGTATTAGTCTTGTGCTAAGGATCTCTTCTTTTTTATGCCATTATCGAATGCTAACATCTTTAGGTGACTGTATGCCACCATTTTTTTCTTTATGGCTAATCTAGATCTCGAACCTCCCTTGTAGTGTATTGGCTCTATCACTGGTGCACGTTGGGCTTCAATGGCATCCTCATCCTATATCTTCTAATTAGGGCTTCATTGTCCTCATCAACTAGGCTGATGGTTTCTTCGCTAGTTGTCATCAACAGCACCTCCCCTTGATATTATTCCTCTACAAGGTATCCATTGTCTGATATTGCATTAGTATCATTAAAGACAACTCTTTCGCTGTAGACATTAGCGGATGCCCTCATCCTCTTTGATATTTAATTTAAGGGTTGTGTTCCTATTCATCTTACATTTGTGGTGATTTAAACTACTACAATATCTTCAAAAAAGTAACGGTTGCCATTAATCTGTAACATTTCTAGTGGTTAAAATCACTGTTTTAGTTAATGCTGCTAATGGCTACCCTTGTAGTTGTAAAATCAGTATGAGAATACATTGTAGTGGAAAGCATATGCAATAGTTTTATAGCAATCTTTAGAATAGTTGCTAAAAGCAATTAACAAAATAGGGGCTAAGGATGGCAATGGCTTGGGAGGAAGAATGGTTGTAGACCAAATGGAGGTCACACATGCTGAGCAGATCTATAACATTTGACTAATGATTGTTTATTATATTTAATAGGAATATGCAGATAGGATGGCATTTGCTTTGGTGAGAATGCAAAGAAAATAAAATTATGATATTTTGGTTAGATTAGAATAATAAAAATATTTAATATTAAATTTATCTAATTTTAATGTTTTCATTTTGTTCTAAAAATTTAATTAAAACTTGAATTTAATATACTTGGCTTTTATATATTATGCATTGTATATAAGTCAAAGTTATTGGATCTAGAAGTTATGATAAATAAAAGGAAGGGTCTCTCTCTGTCCGAGCTCAAGTTTATCGTTTGAAAAACAAGCCAAGCTCAGGCTTAGTCCATGAGCTTGAATTTGAGCTAGATGCTAGTTGTTTGAGTCAATCTTGAGTTTGGTATGATTTGAGCTGTATATATATGGAAAAGATTTTAATTAAATGATTATGCTTTTAAAACAACTGAATCAATTTTATTCTTTCATAAAAATTAAAGCCTATTTTAGATTATTTTTAAAAAATAAAACAACATATTTTATGATATAAAATAGGTTTTATTTCAATTGAAAATATAATTAAAATAAAATAAATAATAAATAATAAAATAAATAAAGTGGTCCTAAATGGCCACTAAGGTAACTAAGCTTGTGTATAAATTATGTAATAGAAAGCTACACAATGAGGATTATAGGTAATTAAAATTATAAACAAGCAACTTTAACTCTAAAAGCTTAGTTTATTTATATTCTAGATAGTGTTCACTTCCTTAGGGCAAAGGCATCCATAATTTTGAAATTAAAAAAAAACTAATTATTATCTATTTTATTTTTAACAGTTATGTTAGGTGATTAGATAATTGAACGTTGTAAATTATCTTTATTAGTAGCAAACATTGCTTTTATATTTGTACTGTATAATATATTCTATAATTTTAATTAACATTTTGATGGTAATTTTATT